>CM040924.1:21040545-21640545 GCA_023029165.1 Gobiocypris rarus | reverse complement strand
TGCGGTCTCTAAACTCTGGCCAGTTGAAAATACCTAGAATATCTAAATCAACTGCAGGCGGTCGATCCTTTTCCTATTTAGCACCTAAACTCTGGAACAGTCTTCCTAGCATTGTTCGGGAAGCAGACACACTCTGTCAGTTTAAATCTAGACTAAAAACACCTCTCTTTACTATGGCATACACATAGAACATTTTTAACTTTCTTTAATCAAATCAAATGACTGATTGTTAGGCTGCATTAACTAGGTCAGCCGGAACCGGGAACACTTCCCATAACACCTGATGTACTCGTTACATCATAAAAGAGTGGCATCCACACTAATGTTAGTCTCTCTGTTTATCCCGAGGTTTACTGCAGTCGGCGGATCCAGGCCGTGTCCGGATCGGATGGTGGACCTGCATCTGGACATGACCAGCTCATCCTGGAGTGTCTGCTGAGACCGTGTCCATTAGTGTCTCCTCTGAATTTGCCTCACGGGCGTCATCCTCAATTAACCCGTCTCCGCGCAATAACTCCGATCTTTCAAGTATTCATATTCTTTTGTAATCGACGCGCCATCCTAAATGAACCCGTCTCGTGCGTCATACCCAAAATTTTGAATATTCCTATCTAATATGATTTATGACCTGCAAGGTTGCCAGAGTAATAATTATACACTGTTAATAATAGGCCAGAGGAGAACTGGCACCGACTGAGTCTGGTTTCTCCCAAGGTTTATTTTTCTCCATCATGCCCTGATGGAGTTTTGGTTCCTGCCACTGTCGCGCCTTTGGCTTGCTCAGTTGGGGACACTCAAATTATGATCCAAGTTACTCAACTAAATATACAAATAGAATTTATTAATTTGGTCATATATAATTCTATAAACTATCCAAATTAAACTAGCCAAATCAAATTTTGTTGCAATGTTGTCCTGTTTAACACTGTGAAGCTGCTTTGAAACAATCGTCATTGTAAAAGCGCTATATAAATAAAGTTGATTGATTGATTGATTGATATACCAGGCTCAGTCGGGGTGCCAGTTTTCCTCTGGCCAATTAACAAACAGCGTATTATTATTATTCTGGCAATTTTAAAGTTCAGAGGTCATAATAGATCTGAATATTCGAAATATCTGAGGCAACACGCCGAAGACGGGTTTATTGAGGATAATGTATTGATTAAATAATTATTAAAAATAAATAATTTGAAATATCGGTGTCATTATGCCGGAGACAGGTTTTTATTGAGGATGCCGTATTGATTAAACAATTACTAAAGTGTAATATTCGTAAGATCGGCGGCAACACGCTGGAGACGGGTTGTTTTGAGGATTACATATTGATTTAAAGAATTTTTAACTAGGACTATTCAAACAATCGGAGTCATCCCGCCGGAGACAGGTTTATTGAGGATGCCGTGTCGATGAGGCAGCTTAAGTCTAAATGACACGGTCTCTGCAGACACTTCAGGGTCATGTGTTGGTCACATCTGGGTGCAGGTCCACTGTCTGATCTGGATACTGCCTGGATCCGGCTGACTGCAGTAGACCTCGGGATAAAACAGAGACACTAACATTAGCGTAGATGCCATTCTTCTGATGATGTAACAAGTACATCAGGTGTTATGGGAAGTGTTCCCGGTTCCGGCTGACCTAGATAATGCAGCCTAATAATCATTTAATTGAAAAAAGTGTTTTATGTGTATGCCATAGAAAAGAGATTTGCTTTTTTTATCTGCTTCCCAAACAATGCTAGACTGTTCCAGAGTTTAGGTGCTAAATAGGAAAAGGATCCACCACCTGCAGTTGATTTATCAGCTGGTCAGAGTTTAGAGACTGCAGTAGACGTGATGGAGTATAATGTGTTAAGAGCTCACTCAAGTACTGGGGAGCTAAACCATTTAGTGCTTTGTAAGTAATAAGCAAGATTTTAAAATGTATGCGATGTTTAATAGGGAGCCAGTGCAGTGTTGACAGAACCGGGCTAATGTGTTCATACTTCCTGGTTCTAGTAAGAACACGAGCTGCTGCGTTTTGGACCAGCTGGAGTTTGTTTATTAAGCGAGGAGGGCAACCGCCCAGTAGAGCATTACAATAATCTAGCCTTGAGCTCATGAACGCATGTATTAACTGTTCAGCATTTTGCATTGAGAGCATGTGCCATAATTTAGATATATTTTTAAGATGGTAGAATGCAGTTTTACAGATGCTAGAAACATGGTATTAAACATATAGTATTGGTATCAAAGAGCACACCCAGGTTCCTAACTGACGACGAGGACTTGACAGAGCAGCCATCGAGGGTTAGACAGAATTCTAGGTTACTACTTGAGGAGCTTTTTGTCCAATGATTAAAAAATCTATTTTTTCTGAATTAAGTTGGATGAAATTACTGATCATCCAATTTTTTATATCCTCTATACATTCCGTTAATCTTGTGAATTGGTTAGTTTCTTCAGGGTGTGAAGAAATATAGAGCTGAGTATCATCAGCATAACAATGAAATCTAACGCCATGCTTCCTAATAATATCTCCCAGTGGTAGCATGTACAGGGTGAAGAGCAATGGCCCTAGCACTGAGCCTTGCGGTACTCCATACTGAACTTGTGATCGGTGTGACATCTCTTCGTTTACTGCTACAAATTGATAACGATCAGATAGGTATGATTTAAACCATGCCAATGCAGGTCCACTAATGCCTACATAATTTTCGAGTCTATTCAAAAGAATGTTGTGGTCGATACTGTCGAATGCAGTGCTAAGATCGAGTAACACTAACAAAGAGATACAACTACGTTAGGATGATAAGAGTAAATCATTTGTAACTCTGATGAGAGCAGTCTCAGTACTATGATACGGTCTAAATCCTGACTGAAAATCCTCACAGATACCATTTCTTTCTAAAAAGGAACATAATTGTGAAGACACTGCCTTTTCAAGTATTTTTGAAAGAAAGGGTAGATTTGAGATTGGCCTGTAATTGACTAATTCTGTAGGATCAAGTTGCGTTTTTTTAATAGGTGGTTTAATAATAGCCAACTTAAAAGTTTTCGGTACATATCCTAATGACAAAGATGAATTAATGAAATTAAGAAGAGGATCCATGACCTCTGGTAGCATCTCTTTTAATAGCCTAGTCGGTATAGGGTCAAGCATACATGTTTTTGATTTAGATGAATTAAAGAGTTTAGCCCATTCTTCCTCTCCTATAGCAGTGAATGAGTGTAATTCTTCCTCAGTGACACTACGATGCTCTGTCTGATGTGATACTGTAGTAGACAGCTGCATGTATAAATATATATATACCCATTGTCGTGTTCAAAAAACCAATTTGAAATGATTCAAGCTTTGTGACATGGTGCATTATCCTGCTGGAAGTGCCATCAGAGGAGGGGTACATGGAGGTCATAAAGGGATGGACATGGTCAGAAACAATGCTCAGGTAGGCCGTGGCATTTAAATGATGCCCAATTGGCACTAAGGGGCCTAAAGTGTGCCAAGAAAACATCCCCCACACCATTACACCACCACCAGCCTGCACAGTGGTAACAAGACATGATGGATCCATTTTCTCATTCTGTTTATGCCAAATTCTGACTCTACCATCTGAATGAAATCGAGACTCATCAGACCAGGCAACATTTTTCCAGTCTTCAACTGTCCAATTTTGGTGAGCTCGTGCAAATTGTAGCCTCTTTTTCCTACTTGTAGTGGAGCTGAGCAGTGTTAATTTCATTTACGAATAATTTTCGTCATAATTTTCGTCAACAACCTTTTTTCACTGACAAAAACGAGACGATAACTAAATAAAAACTAGTGTCTGGATGACAAAAACTATGATGAAAATGTACTGTCATTTTCATCAATGAAGAAAAATGAGACGAAAATGTCAGGGAGGGACAATTAGGGAAAAGATCCAGTCAGAACTGATGTCCTGTGTAACAAATGCGCACATTTGAGTTGTAACCTTATACAGTCTATGGTTGTAACGTGCGGATCTAATGGCTGGAAAACACGGCGCTGTTGTGCTTCTCCAGGGTCACGCATCTCCAATGCGCGCTTCAGAGCGGCTCAATCAATGAATAGGACACATTTATATCATGCAATTGTTTATGAATTAATGCTGACAATGTTTACTTTACGATGTAAAGTATATAGTAATATGTTTTAGACGCTTGTTACAATACATATTTTATCTCCCTCATCTGAACTTGAAAGAGCAGCTGCAACTGCAATAATAATGCGTTTCAAAATAAGAGTCCCGGTGTATTCCGAGCTTGTTTATAATTAAAAGTCACGCATTATATATTCATTTTTGGTTTCATAATAAACTGTATTTTATTTAATTCCCATTTAATTCATAGTCAGGAGGAAAGACCAGTATTTAACACATATTCAGTATCAGGGTTATAATAGTTACATAAAACCATTAAAAATCTCCACTACTTAAATAAATAAACAAACTTGAAGCTTTAGCTTAACCTTATATACTAACTAAAACAGAAATACAAAGTTATAAAGACTTAATTCAGCTCTCTTTGGTGTATTTTTAATGTCAAAAACACAATGATGTCAATGTCAGTTCAAGTAACAGTCGGTTATGTAATGCTTAAATGCTCATTTAATGCATTACAATTTAACTAAACTCATTAGATTTTAGTCGACTAAATCTACTGTAGATTTAGTCGACTAAAATCTTTTGATATTTAGTCGACTAAAACTAGGCTAAAACTAAAAACAATTAAGCTGACTAAAATATGACTAAAACTAAATGGCATTTTAGTCAAAAGACTATGCCAAAAACTAAATAAAAAATTTGCTGTCAAAATTAACACTGGAGATGAGTGGTACCCGGTGGGGTCTTCTGCTGTTGTAGCCCATCCGCCTCAAGGTTGTGCGTGTTGTGGCTTCACAAATGCTTTGCTGCATACCTCGGTTGTAACGAGTGGTTATTTCAGTCAAGGTTGCTCTTCTATCAGCTTGAATCAGTCGGCCCATTCTCCTCTGACCTCTAGCATCAACAAGGCATTTTCGCACACAGGACTGCCGCATACTGGATGTTTTTCCCTTTTCACACCATTCTTTGTAAACCCTAGAAATGGTTGTGCGTGAAAATCCCAGTAACTGAGCAGATTGTGAAATACTCAGAATTGCTTAAATCACCTTTCTTTCCCATTCTGACATTCAGTTTGGAGTTCAGGAGATTGTCTTGACCAGGACCACACCCCTAAATCCATTGAAGCAACTGCCATGTGATTGGTTGATTAGATAATGGCATTAATGAGAAATTGAACAGGTGTTCCTAATAATCCTTTAGGTGAGTATATATATATATATATATATATATATATATATATATATATATATATATATATATATATATATATATATATATATATATATATATATATATATATATATATATATATATATATATAATGTATCTTATGATTCTACTTATAACCATAACATGTACTACAGCTGCCATAAACACAACTAGAGAGAAATGTATTCATATAATTAAAACTCTATCTAATTAAATCTTGGGTGTAATACATTCAAACAGTCAGTAAGAAAAGAAAACATGCAAGTTATGCATAAACATTTGATATTATACAAAATAATTAAACACTTATGTCTAGATTGTATCATTTATCATTGTAGCCTATATGTTTGATTTATTATTTAATTAGATTTTCTATATACTGTATATTTATTTTTGGACTGGTAGTGGTTATAAAGTCAAATAATGGTATGGGAGAGAGTCAATGGTAATATCGCTGTGATCCTTTCAGTCAGTGTTAGAGGAACTCTGCAACAACTCAGGCTTAGCCTGATAGTTAGCCCTCCATGGACCAGGTTAGTTTTCCAGCATTAGGTGCTAGAGGGACTGAGCTTGAGCTATGTTAAATTTGCTTTATGGAACCAATTCAACTGACAATGAGTCAGACCGGAGGAAAAAAAAGAAAAAGGCTAGCTTATGTTGTAAACTTGGTTTATGGAACAGGCCTCTTTTCTCTTTTGACCTCAAAGAGAAAACTGAGGCCGTTTTTTTACAGAGGAAGAAGTCTAATTGAACCTGAACACAAAAATGAATGTCTTTTTATTTTTTTATGTTGGCTTTAGACAGTGAGTTCAAACGGTCTTATTCAAATATTTTTGGTGAATTACTTCCTTGAAATTTAAACTTCAGTATCATTTTAGTTGGCTGTTGGATAAACATGTAAACACAAAATACCACCCTGGCATACGTTAAGACTACAGTGAAATGTATAATGTTCTCAAAGGTATTTTTTTTAAATAAATAACAGGTTGGGGCAAGATGTCACATGATTTATGTTTTAATTTAATACAATGTATTATTGTTGTATTACAATTTCTTTTTGGCCAAAATAATAATTAGATTTTTTGTATGTTACCTTTTCCATTTTGTTTTTCATAACTGTTGGCTAATGGCAGGTTCTGATAGTGATAACTTACCAATATAGTAGTAACAACTGAACAATAACCCATATAGTGCGAAAGCAAGCCCTGCTATCACGCTCAGCATGTTTTAGATTAACTCTTCTTCCTGAACAATAACTGTGGAAAACAATGGTTCAGTACATTATTTTCCAATACAGAAATTTACATCTGCCCTGAAACATTTGCACAAGAGTAAAAGTGTTACAGTTAACAGTTTTCCCTCATATATGTGTAGGGCACAACCTAATGCTTTTTGACTTTCTCAGTTTTTGTAAATCCATTTGGGGTTCAGAGTATTTATTTTTTCCCACATTAATTTCACACTTGTCTAATATAATTATGTGGTTTTGTTTCATTAATACAGTGTATACTTTTTTCTTGATTTCCCCCGAAAGAATGGAAGAGAAATGTGACAACATGCCCCATAGGTGGTACATTGTAACATGTGAGGGGGCACATTGTAACATGAGCAAGTGACAGCTTAAAATGTTACCTGAAATAATCACAAAAAAAGAAAAGAAAAACCAAACCAAACCAAACTAAAATATTTAGCAAATAAAATACAATTATTAACCTTAATTGTATTTTATTGACAACTTTTTGAAATAAAATAATGGCATTTTTTTATCATTAAAAATACACACATTTTTGATTTCGACAACAAATAAAAATACAGCTATAAAGCATAGTTAAAAACAGAATAATAATGACTAACTTCTGAACATTGACTCTCAGTCCTTATTTACCCTTTTCTCAATGTTTCTCAAAATAATTCATAAAAGTATATAATAAAATAGTGCAGTTTAGGGGCTCATTGTAACGCAGTGTTACAAAGCACCCCATCTGCGCAACTAAACGTAATAAAGAAATTTACTTTTGCTATGGTTAAATAAATGTTCAGAGATATCTTCCAAAGCTTTTTTTCTATATAGTGTTGATATGGCAACTAGTAAATACACAAAGTTTGGTCATCCTGGCATGTGTGGAAAGTGTTAAACCGTGCGTGTTACAATTAACCCCGCGTTAGGTTGTGCCCCGCGGTCCCCTACAGTTTTTGGAATGCTGTTGAGAAAAGAATGAAAAACATACGTTGTGTTTTGTTTTTGGAAACATCAGTAATGTAGAAAGAAATTAATAGAACAACAATGGAATGGTTATATAATGCATTTTTGTAATGTTTTGTTATGTCGTGAAGTAGCTGGGGAAGAGGATTCTGTAACAAAACTCACCTCAATGACGCCTTTAAAGATGAATGATTGCATAAGCTTAAAATGGAATGATGTGGGGATATGAGAGGCTGACCTAGGATCAGCAGGTTGAGTGTGGAGTGTCACTTCCTGTAAGTGCAGGGGGAGGCAGTGCTGAGTTAAAGACACACAAACACAGACACATTACAGCAAAATAGCGAGAGGAGAGAGAGAGAGAGAGAGAGAGAGAGAGAGAGAGAGAGAGAGAGAGAGAGAGAGAGAGAGATGAGCTGAGCTGAGCTTCAGTCGCTTCATGTCTGATTTTACAAACATTGATCATGAATATATCGAGGAGATCCGACTGAATCTGTCGCTCGCGTGTGAAGGGGTCAAAGCGAAACCTTTTTTTCCGTGGCGCACGGATTTCTCGCTCTATTTATCAGCCTGACACGTTTTAAATAATTATAGTAGATATCTGAGATATTATTGTTATTTATTGTGTGTTTGAGGAGTCAGAGGCTTTTGAACATGGGATGTTTGGGCAACAGCAAGACAGAAGATCAGCGCATCGACGAAAAGGCGCAACGAGAGGCGAATAAAAAGATCGAGAAACAGTTACAGAAAGAGAGACAGGCGTATAAAGCCACACACCGCCTGCTCTTATTAGGTAAGATAGGAATCTATAACTGATACATTAATAACAAATAGATATGTGTCAGCATCATCTGATCAGAGATATGGATATATCTTCATCATCATCCTCATCATGGATGGATCATTTCTTCATGGCCCTGGAAATACTGATATTTAGGCTATGTATCATCTCATGACTTTTCTCTATGATTTTAAGGCGCTGGGGAATCCGGGAAGAGCACTATAGTCAAACAGATGCGGATCCTGCACGTCAACGGCTTTAACGCAGAGTGAGTGTGTGATTATTTAGAGTTATTTACTGACACTGGGCCTTTGCTGTATTACGGATGTGGCATCCATGTATGTTGAGGGTGTTAGAATGTCGACGGGCTTCAGATGTACGCCTCTGCGTCCGGTGCATTTTTTTGGCTGTCGCTAAACCTAGTGAGCTGCCTACCCAGACAAAATTTTTGAGCATCATAGGCGTGTGCAGCTTTTTTGGGCCTTATTTTTGGTCATCATAGACGCATGCAACAATTCCGAGTCTCAAATTTGAGCGCCCACCTATACAGCGTTTTGGGATACTATATGTGTGTGCAGTATTTTTCAGTATGATTTTTTTGGGACTGCGTACAGACAACATTTGTTGGAGCATGCAGGATTTTTGGATAAATTTTTTTTTTATCTGTTTACCTAGACAGTATATTTGGGATTTATCTCATGGCAAATAAAACAGTTGGATTGATTAAGAGTTATGTGCTGTTTCAATGTTTACTATCAGGATGAGGTCACTGTGTGCAGAACATGCTCTGTTGTGGCTTATGGCTGCTTATAATCACAGTTTGGCCTTTGATAAGGCCCACCTTTGAGTAATATGACAGTCACATTCCTAATTTATGGAGAATTATTATGACACTCCTAATTTTGAGATTAACCCTATGTCATATATTCTTTAATGAGTTTACTCCTATTTCCTTCCTCTTCTTCTCAGAGAAAAGAAGCAAAAAATTTTGGATATCCGGAAAAATGTTAAGGACGCCATTGTGGTAAGTAATTTTTGCGATTAAAAATGTTATGACTTTTAATGACTTTGTTTTGTCTCCAGCAGTTTTGTGTAGTTGATTAGTTTGCTTTGCTTTTCATCTTCATTTCTATTTTCCAGACGATAATATCTGCCATGAGCACCTTAACACCCCCTGTGTCAATCGCCAACCCATCCAATCAGCCTAGAGCAGAGTACATCAAAAGTATAGCTCCACTCTCAGACTTTGACTACACAGAGGTAAGACACTGCACTGAAATCTGTTAAAGCACTAAGCGGAAGACATAAAAAGTTTTTTTTTTTTTTTAATGGGAAGTTGATTTCACACTGTTGGACAGTAACCTAGGTGATTGATTACACTGAACGTCTTATAGTCTAATGATGTTATAACCAGGCTGATATTAGGCCTCGTTATTATTGAAATGTTGTTTTTTGTGTTGATTAGATGGTAGACATCCAGCATTTATTTACTCTAGTTAAAGAGAACCTCTGCTGTAGATTCGTATGTTCTTTGTCAATGTCTGCTCAAGGGAGATGGCATAGATGTTGTCATTCAGTGTTATAAGTTTGTTTGTAAAAGTGCTTTAATGCTTGTAAAAGTCTCCTCCAAACTCCAAAAGCATAGTTTTTTTCAATAGTTTGCCTTTCAACAACTGTCCAATTGAAACTATGATCAGCTACAGTAGATATTATATGCATTGTGGCATAAGGCATTTAACTAACAGGTATTTAAGGGGTAGTTCACCTATAAATTAAAATTCTAAATGAAATAATTTACTTTGTCATGTCGTTCCAAGCCCATTAAACTTTCGTTTATTTTTGGAACACAAATGAAGATATTGTTAAAGTTCTCTCATTTATTTGGTAATCCATTAAAAGTCCACACAGACAAAACTTCCACACATTAAAAGTACAAAAAGACATCCACATGAGTCAAGCGATTTAATCCAATTAGGTTTGTTCTCACTCGACAAGCCAGCATGGTTGAGTCTCCAAAATACTTTTTTTGAACTGCTTGATTCATATGGATTACTTTTACAATGTATTTTTGTATTTTTGATGCTTGGAGCGTTTGATTGCATGGACTTTCAATGGATGTATGGACATATATATATATATATATAGAGTTATGACTCAAGGATGGGTCCCGCTTTATATTAGGTGGGCTTATCTATTATGTACTTACATAAAAAAACAAGTACTGGACTTATTGTGCTCATATTGTTTTGCAAAACACTTTTCTGCTATTGAGGTGGGATACGGGTAATGTTAGGGACAGTGTGGTGGTATGGGTACGTTTAAGGGTATAATTAAAGCTGCAAGCAGAGATGAAAAGGTCCTCGGACCCGTGCCACCTAATATAAAGTGGGTCCAAAGGATATTATTAAGCTTAAAATGAAGTGGCTTCATTCATAATATATTAGTGCCTCAAATGTCTACTATTTTTATAAAATGTCTATTATATAGTTAAAAATATAGATATTAAGAATAAATACATTTTGGCCACTCGTGAAACGTGAATACAAATTTCAGAAGAACAGGTTTGGAGGCCTGGTTATAGAGTCTAACTGTCTTCATGACCTCACTCCTGTTTGCCTCTGGTCAAATGCAATAAGACCATTTTGCTCTGAACAGTTTCCATATTTGTCTCATGAACCTCAAAGTAAATATGTCCTCTTATTTGCAAATGTGTTAATTAAAATGGTTGTGGACTCAGTGATGTGATGTACAAATAAACACTCATGCTATGATGATTCATTTATGTACAAACAGATCTAGTGTAAATGTTGATATTTATGCAAACATTTACAGAAACGTATTTAAGTGTCTATCTTTTACAGTTATCCACAAAGGATTGTCAGACAACAACAACAACAACAACAACAAAAACTAAACTTGCCAGTATTAGGTCTAGGCAATATATAAAATATTCACAATACACTATAGGCCTATTCACTATAGGCCTATTTGATAATGCTGGTGAAATTAAATTATGCAATGTTGTTAATATTGTCATGGTTTTAATGCTCTTTTTATTTGATAATTACGTGTCCTAAAGATCATATCATTAGAATAGTTGGTCACACTTTATATTAGGCATCTTTACCTAGTACTTGCACCAAAAAAAAAAAACCTTCTTACTGTGTTCATGTTGTATTGCAAATACTTTTTCTGTTATTGAGGTGGGATATGGATAATATTAAAGTGCCCCTCTTATGGATTTTTACCTAAAATTACCTTTCATATAGTGTGTAACATAGTTTTAAGTGAATGAAAACATCCTGCAACATTTTAAATCTGAAATTCTGAAATCTGAAATACTGAAATCTGAAATACTGAAATACTGAAATCTGAAATACTGAAATCTGAAATACTGAAATCTGAAATCTGAAATACTGAAATCTGAAATACTGAAATCTGAAATACTGAAATCTGAAATACTACTGTAAAGCAGCTGTGGGCTGCAGTATTATCTTTAAACTGTGTCTATTGTCCGTAATTCTTACTACTTTGAGTAAAGATAAAGGATGGAGCAAGATTTGTTTTGCAAACTTTAATGTTACATTAGTAATTCACGTTAGTGCTGGGCTAACGTATGCGCTGTTATTGAGACAGTTCTCACATGTGCACCGCAATAAATTAGAAACATACACACATGGGTTTGAATATTGATGTATGCAAAAATAAAATTGCTTACTGCACCTTTAAGCCAAAGTAATCAAAGTCAAACATGAAACTTCCCAGTGCTGTTATACTATAAATCATCATATACATATTGTACTGCAGCTTGGTCAATCAAATTGGAGGACCAGAACTAACTGATGAATTGAAAAAATTATTATCATTCTTTAATTGCCAGTTTTGTGTTCATTAGTGAAAAAACTGCAGAAAAATATGCCTTAATTATTTAACTGGATGATCTGCCTGTATTTTTTTTTTTACCTTAGTTCACTTTTAAATGTTTTTAATCTATCTGTTACCAATGGTGGTTGAAATCATCATTTTAATTAATTTCTTAATGATTTAATGATACAAGCAAATACAAAAGTATACTGTATGTAATGGCCCAGTCATATCATGCTATAATACGTTTAAAGGCAAAAAAATATTTCTTATGAAATGGAGAATATTTTGAATGTAAGAACAGATGTACACAATCAAAGATTTTAATAGTGAAAGATTTTAATACTGAAAGAGCACTATTTAATGCAGAAGGCAAGAGTTTCTGCTATCGTTTGCGAGAAGTTATGGATGATTTTTTTAAATAGTTGCTTTTTTTTAAATAGTTGCTTTCAGACCCAAAATAGTTTGTATTTAGTAACTAGTGCTACAGGGGAGTGTGCACAGCCACGTGTGTGTGTGTGTGTGTGTGTGTGTGTGTGTGTGTGTGTGTGTGTGTGTGTTTGCTGCTGTTACCTAATTAAAATCTTTTTCTATTGAGTCGCAGAGAGCGGTTGGGCTGTCATGAGTTTTATAAGGCTGATTCGATCAGAGTTCAAAGTGGCAGCCAGCTGACAGAGGACACACACAGAGCTCTCTTTAACATTATTAGACTCTTTTTCTCGGCTGTTTCGTGCAAGATGATGCTGATTATGTCATTGGTACAGATGTTAAACAGCAGTGAGTTCATAAAGGCTGTATACATTGGACCTCATTCATGAAACTTTTGTAAATTTGAGTAAATTCTGAGTAATTCCTGAGAACTCTCTTCTGGATTCACAAATTACTGGTAAACTTCAGATTTGATAGTTAAACGTGGGTATATCCAATCATTCGTAATTGGGCACTCATGCTTGTGCATTCATAATTAGCATGATCCCCATCTGTAAATTACAAATGCGTAAAGTACATGTCCAGGAACACTGTGGAAACGCCTGGACTCCCTTCTGAAGTTTGGCTCCAGTATATAACATAAATGCAAATAGACTAATTGGCCATTTACAAAAAAATATTCAGTTAAAGGGTGTCCACCTAAGCGCTTTTAGACAGCTGAAAATGCCCAGCTTGGGAATGCTGGAGGCGGAGCGTTTTTCCAGCTGAGAAGCTTTGGTTGCTATGATTATTGGTTGACCGATATTGAGTGTGGCTGATGGCCTGATATATTTATAATTTATATTTATTTTAATATTTAATAATTTAGAAATAAAAAAACAGACTTATACTTTATTGATTCAGCATTTTGATTCTGAAATCTTATTACAGTATTTTTCACAAATAAATATATTGTTAAAAAAAAATTTTAAGAAAAGGAAGTAAACACTGTCTAAACCTTGATGGCTGCTCTTTCAAGTCCTCATTGTCAGTTAGGAACCTAGGTGTGCTCTTTGATACCAATCTTTCATTTGAAAGCCACGTTTCTATCATCTGTAAAACTGCATTCTTCCATCTTAAAAATGTATCTAAACTACTACTCATGCTATTAATGCAAAATGCTGAACAGTTAGTTTATGCATTCATGACCTCAAGGCTAGATTAGTGTAATGCTCTACTGGGTGGTTGCCCTGCTCGCTTAATAAATAAACTTCCAGCTGGTCCAAAACGCAGCAGCTCGAGTTCTTACTACGTATGACCATATTAGCCCAATTCTGTCAAGTCAAGTCAAGTCAACTTTATTTATATAGGTCTCTTAACAATGCAGATTGTTTCAAAGCAGCTTCACAATGTTAAAAAGAAAAATAATGCAACAGAATATATTTCGATTATCATCAGTAATTTAGTCTATATGGTTAATTTAGTTTAATAATTAGATTTATTTGGAAATGTATTTAAAAAATTGTGTGTCCCCAACTGAGCAAGCCAAGCCAGAGGCGACAGTGGCAAGGAAACCAAAACCCCATCAGGTGACCTAATGGAGAAAAATAAACCTTGGGAGAAACCAGGCACAGTCGGGGTGCCAGTTCTCCTTCGCCAATTAACAAACAGCATATTATTATTCTGGCAATTTTACAGGTCAGAGGTAATAATAGATCTGAATATTCTAAAGATCCGAGAGACGGGTTTATTGAGGATGATGTATCGATTAAATAATTATTAAATATAAATAATTTGAAATTGAGGATGCCGTATTGATTAAACAATTACTTGAGTGTAATATTCGAAAGATTGGCGGCAACATGCTGGAGACGGGTTGTTTTGAGGATCACATATCGATTTAAAGAATTATTAACTAGGAATATTCAAAAAATTGGAGTCATCACGCTGGAGACAAGTTTATTGAGGATGCCGTGTTGATGAGGCAGCTTAAGGGGGAGTCTAACTGACACGGTCTCTGCAGACACTTCAGGGTAGGGCTGGGCGATATAAAAAAAAAAGATATATCTCGATATTGTACAATTTTTTACGATATTCGATATATATCTCGATATGTTTGCAATTGCTTTTAAATGTAAAAAAAAAAGATTTTCTTTTGCCCCCATTAAAAACGTCAAAAACTATTTAGATAGAACCAAATTAAATGCAAAATGTTTACGTTTACTGAACAGGTTGGGCTGACCAAAATCTTAAATCATGATACAAGTAATTTAATATTTTTTTTAATGTACTTTTATAATGACAAAAAAAAAAACATAAGTAAAACTTGCAAATTACAAACAATATGACAAAAACAGTGCTTTATTTTCAGCTACATTTGGGTCTATTTAACAGCTGCAAGTCAAGAAATAAATCAGAAATCAAATATAAATAAAAGTCTTCACTCTATAAATTAACAATAGGCTACACTGATTCTTAATAAATATATTAAAGTTGTTTAGCCAAGCATGGGGTGGTTTTCTAATTTTCGTTGTTGTTTGATTAACATTAAATCACACAGAATATGAGGTCCGGCCCTTTAAGACCTCGACGGACCAAATTCATTGTAACACACGATTTCTCACTCAACTCTGTGTACGTTCCACTGATCTATATAAATTATATAGATCAGTGGTACGTTCACTAAAGACATAACAGTTACAATACTGTGTTTACCTGAATACTTGCCAGCACGTGCATTTTTACAACTGAAACCCAATAATCCATGAAAGAACTGAATCCCGAACGTGAAAGGCGTGTGCGCGCGCTTCAGGTCAAAGTCCGGCAGCGCAAGCACGTCCCTCGCTGCGCTATTATTTCTCTCATGCGTGCATGTTTCTGTTGCTTTCTTTGTCATACGCTGTGCGTATATATATATTTAACTCTTCTGCTTCCGATGTTTAGTGAATGGTGGAAGCAGACCTGTGCGTTATCTGGTAATGTTATTTGGGAAAGTTTGCATGTTGAATTTGAAATATTCGATATTCACGATATTTTCAAATTTTACATCGTCGTCAAAATTATTGCGATAGTATTGCTAATATTCGATATATCGCCCAGCCCTACTTCAGGGTCATGTGTTGGTCACATCTGGGTGCAGGTCCACCATCTGATATGGATACAGCCTGGATCCGGTTGACTGCAGTAGACCTCGGGATAAAACAGAGAGACTAACATTAGCGTAGTGTCACAGGGTGTTTAGGTGTACGTTAGGTTCATGTTTCATGTTTTAAGTTTCTCATGTTCAAAGTCATGTGTTGTCATGCACTTCCTGGTTTGTCATGTGATCCTGCCATGTGCTCCCTGGTCTTGTGTTCTGTTGTGTCATGTTGTCATTGGTTGATTGGTTGATCATTGTTCACAGGTGTGTCTTGTCTTGTCCTCAGTCTGTGTATTTAAGCCCTCGTGTTTGCCATGTGTCTTTGTCTGTTATTGAATGTGTAACCTGCTGTCGGTGAGAGTCAAGTCTTTGTGTATTGTGTTGTTTAGTCAAGTCAAGTGAAGTTTATTGTTTAGTCTATTCTAGTCAAGTCTTTTGTTTCTTTATTGGTTTTCCAAGTCTTTGTTTTACGTTTTGGATTTTGATTTTGTAAATAAAGGCTGCACATGGGTTCTTAAACCTTGCCTTCAGTGGATTTATTTTACACATAGATGCCGTTCTTCTGATGATGTAACGAGTACCTCAGGTGTTATGGGAAGTGTTCCCGGTTCCAGCTGACCTAGATAATGCAGCCTAATAATAATTTTAATTGAAAAAGTGTTTTATGTGTATGCCATAGATAAGAGATGTGTTTTTAGTCTAGATTTAAACTGACAGAGTGTGTCTGCTTCCCGAACAATGCTAGGAAGACTGTTCAAGAGTTTAGGTGCTTAATAGGAAAAGGATTGACCGCCTGCTGTTGATTTTGATATTCTAGGTATTATCAGCTGGTCAGAGTTTAGAGACCGCAGTAGACGTGATGGAGTATAATGTGTTAAGAGCTCGCTCAAGTACTTGGGAGATAAACCATTTAGTGCTTTGTAAGTAATAAGCAAGATCTTAAAATGGATGTTTATTAGGGAGCCAGTGCAGTGTTGACAGAACCGGGCTAATGTGTTCATACTTCCTGGTTCTAGTAAGAACTTGAGCTGCTGCGTTTTGGACCAGCTGGAGTTTGTTTATTATGCGAGCAGGGCAACCGCCCAGTAGAGCATTACAATAATCTAGCCTTGAGCTCATGAACGCATGTACTAACTGTTCAGAATTTTGCATTGAGAGCATGTGCCGTAATTTAGATATATTTTTAAGATGGTAGAATGCAGTTTTACAGATCCTAGAAATGTGGCTTTCAAATGAAAGATTAGTATCAAAGAGTACACCTAGGTTCCTCACTGACGACGAGGGCTTGACAGAGCAGCCATCAAGTGTTAGACAGTATTCTAGGTTACTACTTGTGGAATTTTTTGTCATATCATTAAAAATTCTGTTTTATCTGAATTAAGTTGCAGGAAATTACTGATCATCCAATTTTTTATATCTGCTATACATTCTCTTAATCTTATGAATTGGTTAGTTTCTTCAAGGTGTGAAGAAATATAGAGCTGAGTATCATCAGCATAACAATGAAAACTAAGGCCATGCTTCCTAATGATATCTCCCAGTGGTAGCATGTACAGGGTGAAGAGCAAATCATTTGTAACTCATTACGCAGTTACGCAGTTACTTTTTACTATTCAAAGCAGCTTCACAGTGTTAACAGGAAAATAATGCAACAGAATTTGATTCAACTGTATAGCCGCTCTGGCGAAAACGGTGATGTCATCCAGCTAATTTCAATTATCATATAGTGTCAATGTGGGCATTTCAGTAATATAGTTGAAATTTAAGTGTCCTCAACTGAGCAAGCCAAAACCAAAGGCGACGGTGGCACTGTGGCAAAGAACCAAAACTCCTTCAGGGCCAGAAAAAACTAGGCTCAGTCGGGGTGCCAGTTCTCCTCTGGCCGACGAACAAATAGTGTATGATTATGATTCTAGCAACTTTACAGGTCAGAGGTCATATTAGATCAATAGATATTCGTAAGATTATTCAAAAGATTGGACTTGTCACGCCAGAGACAGGTTTATTGAGGGTGTCATGTCGATGCGGCATTTACAGAGGCAAGTTTAATTGACAGGCTCTCTGCAGACATTTCAGGGATGCATTGGTCATGTCCAGGAGCAGGTCTACCATCTGGTCTGGATATGGCCCGGATCCGGCTGAGTGCAGTAAACCTCGGGATAAACAGAGAGACTAACATTAGTGTAGATTCCATTCTTAATATGATGTAACAAGTACATCAGGTGTTATGGGAAGTGTTCCCGGTTCCAGCTGACCTAGTTAATGCAGCTTAACAATCATTTAACTGATTTGAATAATAGAAATTGATAATGTTTTATATGTATGCCTTAGTAAAGAGATGTGTTTTTAAACTGACAGAGTGTGTCTCTGCTTCCCGAACAATGCTAGGAAGACTGTTCCAGAGTTTAGGTGCTAAATAGGAAAAAGATCCTTCAGTCGTTCAGCAGTAAACAAATCGGTTGAATTAATTGTCTCACTCATTAAGCCAGTGACTTGCTGCCACCTATAGTTTTAGTTTCATGTTAAGGACCGCCTGGCCTGATCAACTGGCCAGAATTTTGAGACTGCAATAGATGTGATGGAGTATAATGCGTTAAAGGGTTACTTCAGCGATTAGCATTAAGCTTTGTATCAGTAGAAACCCGGAGTATATTCAAATTATTGTACTTTCCCCCCTAATATGACCCTGAGACGAGAGAATTATGTATTTTATTTCTGGAAAAATTCCTCCGATGATTCCTGATGATTTTGTGTCATCAGAGGAGTTTTTGGCCAGAGGCTGAAGACTACAGCCAGCAGTGGGCGCTATTTCCGCATGTTTTCAACATCGCACTCACAGCACTAGGCTCGGGGAGCTGCTGAGATTCATGTAAACGGAGCGGTGGAGAGCAAAGTGAGTGTTTCAACTTTTACAATGAACTTCCTATGAAAGTTAAACTTCCAAAGACATGAACTGAAAATGCGCCAGACTGATCACGCGCTGTGAATGTAGCCGCGCCCGCGAATCCCGCGATTACCTCAGCTCATGTGATGAATGTAATCTGACGTTTGTGCCGTGACACTCAATCGGCTCACTCACAATATATCGAATAGACACGTTCAGTTTTTAATTGTAGTGTCTCTAACTGAACTGATTTTATGAAAATGAACGTGGTAGGCAAGTGATACAGTAATCCAGTAATCTTGTAACCGTGCCTAGAGTAGGAGGGCAGCAAAGTGCATTCTGGGAATTGTTCTCTTTCTTCCCCATGAGACAACAATACATTTTTGTGTTTTCTCAGTCTAGAAAGCACCAAATTCAAGAATGATTTCACATTTCTACTACATTAATGACTCATATTCATGACTCAGAATCTTAAATACAGATTAATCTACCCAGCGCTGAAGTACCCCTTTAAGAGCTCATTCAAGTACTGGGGAGCTAAACCATTTAGTGCTTTGTAAGTAATTAGCAAGATTTTAAAATGTATATAATGTTTAATAAGGAGCCAGTGCAGTGTTGACAGAACAGGCTAATATGGTCATACTTCCTGGTTCTAGTAAGAACTCGAGCTGCTGTGTTTTGGACCAGCTGGAATTTATTTATTAAGCGAGCAGGGCAACCACCCAGTAGAGCATTACAATAATCTAGCCTTGAGGTCTTGAACTCTTAAACTAACTGTTCAGCATTTTGCATTGAAAGTGTTTGCCATAATTTAGATATATTTTTAAGATAGTAGAATGCAGTTTTACAGATGCTAGAAACGTGGCTTTCAAATGAGAGATTGGTATCAAAGAGCACACCCAGGTTCCTAACTGACGATGAGGACTTGACAATTGGTAAGGTTCGTCAGGGCTAGAAGAAATATATGATATCTCCCAAGGCTAGCATGTACAGGGTGAAAAGCAACAGTCCTAGCACTGTGCCTTGAGGTATTCAGTGTCCATAGCTTGTTAGTTCGCCAGAGAAATGAACTCTTTCGCTAAATATATGCACTATATTAGCCTATATATTCATTATATTCTACTTAACCTGTTAGTGATGTCTTGATTATGTAATGCATGTTTAAATAAATCTGTCATGAAAATGACAGCCACTGTGTAAATCATTATATTTCAAAAATGAATTGGAGCAAAAAAAATAATTTTATAATTAAATTTAGAAGTTAATGCAAAAACTGCCTTATGTGCCGTTTACATGTTTGCACACAATTTGTTATTTGAGTATTAGTAGCAACTGCTACTGAATTCTAAATAGCAACTGAATTTAGGCTAATAGTTTGGGCTCTGTTGTTAACCTTTAATATTATATTAATGTGCAAGTAAGGGCTCCCTATATAGTTTACAGTATTAGCAAAGATATTTTTTTTATCCTTAAGAAACTTTTAATTATAATTTAATTAATTTAGACACAGAGACACAATTTTTTCTGTTTTATAAAAAAGAAGCAATTTTATGTTTAGTTTTCTCCCGTGATTTTAAAACCGAGGTATGTACCAAACCATATAACAAACTCGTGAAATATTATTGTTACGTAGTGTTATCAAAATGCAATGTTATCAGTTTGCCTAAAAGAGCACAAAACTTTAGGATGTTTTACACAACATTTTGTGTAGTAGGATGTAAATGTGTAAATGTCTTTCATATCAACTCACATTTTGAAAATACGAGCACTTTCATGAATTTGACAAATTTATGTCTGAATGTGTATATGAGTTGATATGATGGGGTTTGTGCTTGTGTGTGTGTTTGGGCCGCAGTGCTGTCTCCATTAATTAGGCTCTTTATGTAATGGTATATTGATTTTTGTTAGTAAAAATGCTGTCCAAAATCTGGGCAGATAAGAGCAGAGGGGGTGGGGGGTCCTCCATCCTTCTGAACCAAAGCATGTGTCTGCCAGAAGAGAAAAATTCTCAGTGAGGGCAGAATTAAATATATAGGAAAGAACTAAAAGTATGTAAAAATGGTCAAAAGGAGAGTGACAGAGATGATTTACTTAATATTGACATATTTTTTTTGTATTGAAGAATATAAACAATATATATTTCAATTACCATGCAGTGACAATGTTGGCTTTAGATCAGTAATTAGATCAGTAATTTAGTTTATATGGTTAATTTAGTTTAATAATTAGATTTATTTGGAAATTTTGTTTAAAAGTTGCCGCCAACTGAGCAAGCCAAGCCAGAGGCGAAAGTGGAAAAGAAACCAAAACCCCATCACGTGACCGAATGGAGAAAAATAAACCTTGGGAGAAACCAGGCTCAGTCGGGGTGAGTTCTCCTTTGGCCAATTAACAAACCACATATGGTTATTATTCTGGCAACCTTACAGGTCAGAGGTCATAATAGATCTGAATATTCGAAAGATTGGAGGCAACACGCCGGAGACGGGTTTATTGAGGATGATGTGTCGATTAAATAATTATTGAATATAAATAATCGAAATATCGGAGTCATCACGCCGGAGACAGGTTTTATTGAGGATACTGTATTGATGATACAATTACTAAAGTGTAATATTCAAAAGATCGGAGGCAACACGCCGGAGACGGGTTGTATTGAGGATGACATATCGATTTAAAGAATTATTAACAAGGAATATTCAAACAATCAGATTCATCACACCGGAGACAGGTTTATTGAGGATGCCGTGTAGATGAGGCAGTTTCAGGGGGAATCTAATTGACACAGTCTCTGCAGACACTTCAGGGTCATGTGTTGGTCACGTCTGGGTGCAGGTCCACCATCTGATCTGGATACAGCCTGCATTCGGTTGACTGCAGTAGACCTCAGGATAAAACCGAGAGACTATCATTAGCGTAGATGCCATTCTTCTGATGATGTAACGAGTACATCAGGTGTTATGGGAAATGTTCCTGGTTCTGGCTGACCTAGTTAATGCAGCCTAATAATCATTTAATTGAAAAAGTGTTTTATGTGTATGCCATGTGTTTTTAGTCTAGATTCAAACTGACAGAGTGTGTCTGCTTCCCGAACAATGCTAGGAAGACTGTTCCAGAGTTTAGGTGCTAAATAGGAAAAGGATCGACCGCCTGCAGTTGATTTTGATATTATTGGTATTATTAACTGGCCAGAATTTTGAGACCGCAGTAGACGTGATGGAGTATAATGTGTTAAGAGCTCGCTCAAGTACTGGGGAAATAAACCATTCAGTGCTTTGCATACATTTTAAAATCTTGCTTATTACTTACAATGTTTATTAGGGAGCCAGTGCAGTGTTGACAGAACTGGGCTGATATGGTCATACTTCCTGGTTCTAGTAAGAACTTGAGCTGCTGCGTTTTGGACCAGCTGGAGTTTGTTTATTAATCGAGCAGGGCAACCACCCAGTAGAGCATTACACTAATCTAGCCTTGAGGTCATGAACGCATGTACTAACTGTTCAGCATTTGCCGTAATTTATATATATTTTTAAGATGGCAGAATGCAGTTTTACAGATGCTAGAAACGTGGCTTTCAGACAAAAGATTTGTATCAAAGAGGACACCCAGGTTCAGGGCTTGACAGAGAAGCCATTAAGTGTTAGACAGTAATCTAGGTTACTACTTGTGGAGCTTTTTTGTCCAATGATTAAAAATTCTGTTTTTTCTGAATGAAGTTGCAGGAAATTACTGGTCATCCAATTTTTTATATCAGCTATACATTCCGTTAATCTTGTGAATTGGTAAGTTTCTTCAGGGCGTGAAGAAATATAGAGCTGAGTATTGTCAGCATAACAATGAAAACTAATGCCATACTTCCTAATGATATCTACCAATGGTAGCATGTTCAGGTCGATAGTATCGAATGCAGCACTAAGATCGAGTAACACTAATAGAGAGATACAACCACGATCGGATGATAAGAGTAAATCATTTGTAACTCTGATGAGAGCAGTCTCAGTACTATGATCTGGTCTAAATCCTGAATGAAATTCCGCACAGATAACATTTCTTTCTAAAAAGGAGCATAATTTTGAAAACACTGCCTTTTCTATATTTTTGACAGAAAGGGTAGATTTGAGATTGGCCAGTAATTGACTAATTCTGTAGGATCAAGTTGCGTTTTTTTAATAAGTGGTTTAATAATAGCCAACTTAAAAGTTTTCGGTACATATCCTAATGACAAAGATGAATTCATGATATTAAGAAGAGGATCCATGACCTCTGGTAGCATCTCTTTTAATAGCCTAGTCGGTACAGGGTCGGGCATACAAAGTAAGAAGTTCATAAAGTAATTATTGCTGTGCTGTTTACAAACATCAGAAGTTGAAGCTTTATTTTTGGTTAATTTAGCCACTGTATCGAATAAATATCTAGGGTTGTGTTTGTTTTCTTTCTAAGAGAGTCGTGAAATAAGCAGATCTAGCAGTATTTACGGCCTTTCTGTATGCGATCATGTGCTCTTTCCACGAATTACGAAAGACCTCTAGTTTTGTTTTCTTCCAGCTGCGCTAGATTTTTCTGGCTGCTGTTTTAAGGGCCTGAGCCTGCTCGTTGTACCACAGCGTTGGACTATTTTCTTTAAACTTCTTTAAGCACAGGGAAGCTACTGTATCTAAAGTAATGGAGTCAATAGTTTCTGTTGCAACATTGAGTTCTTCTAAGCTATCTGGAATGCTGAGGAGATGATACTGATGAGGAAGATTGTTTGAAAAGCAATCTTTAGTGGCGGCAGTGATTGTCCTGCCATTTTTTAAACGGGCGGGCAGCTTTGTAGCCTTAGCTAAATTAAGTATACATGATACTAGGTATTGATCTGTGGCCTGTTGCACAAAGCTGGCTTCAGTTGCTACCCAGGTAAGTTTGAGATTAGTTTGAGCAAACTCTGGTTTTTCGGGCTCAAGAAGGTGGATTGGTTTTTAGCAGTGTTAATCACCATGGTAACTTAGACTACACAGCTAACCTGCTCTGGAGCAGGTTTTATTCTGGGTTAGAGATCACAAACTCAAACTGGACCAATCAGCTGCAAGTAAAACTCACACCACCTGTATCTCTCAAATTAAAGTAGTTTATAGTGAAAAAACTTTAGAGACAAAATTGCTCATCTTTTGGTGCAAATTATTTATAATATTTATAATATATGAATTATAATTACTTTTAATTCACATAATATATTCATATAATTATATTATATTGACAAGTAGCCAAATATTAATATAAATATAAAACATGCATTCATAATTCTTTCAAACAACGTGTATTTATTTGAGCTCTTTGTGAACCTATAATTATTAGGCATATTTCTTTGATTAACATCATGCATTGATATAGTCAGATATTCTTTCAGCTGCCTTCTTAAATTGACGCTGCAGCAGCAGTGTTTATTCCTGCTTTAAACACATTTAATTTCATGATAATTTTCAGAACGATCTCTCAATCTTCAGAAGAGAAGTGAATCAAACAGACACTGTGATTGGCTGTTTGCATGTCACGCTTTCAGGTGCACGCGCTTCAGTGTTAATTGCAAACTCTAAATTAAACCTGAGTTGACAGAGAAAGTTTATACCAAGCTTTGAGAAACAATTGAACTTGATCTAAACCAGGTTGGATTTATCTGGATTTGTCAACTCTAAACCTACTCTGAAACTCAGAGTTTGTTCAGCTAGCTTTGTGCAACAGGCCTCAGAGATGTCATCGCTCTGCTGCAGAATTTCAACGTATCAACATTTATTCCATGTGCCAATATTAGGTCTAAAGTATGATTATGGTGATGAGTGGGTCCTGACACGTGTTGACTAACTCCAATAGAGTTTATAATGTCTCTAAATGCTAATCCCAATGTGTCTTTTTCGTTGTCTACATGGATATTAAAATCACCTACAATTAGTGATATATCTACGGCCAGAACAAACTCTGATAGAAAATCAGCAAATTATTTTATAAAGTCTGTATTGTGCCCTGGTGGCGTTATATAGTAGCTAACACAAATGTTACACAGGATTTATCATTTACACTACATATCGTTACATAAAGCACCAAAACTTCAAAGGAATTATATTTGAAACTAGACTTCTGAGTAATACTGAAGATATTATTATAAATTACAGCAACCCCTCCCCTTTACCTTTCAGACGCGGCTCATATTTATAACAATAATCTTGTGGGGTGGACTCATTTAAAGTAATGTAGTCGTTAGGTTTTAGCCAGGTTTCTGTCAAACACAGCACATCTAGATTATTATCTGTATAACCATTTGTCCAAAAGTGGTTCATCATAAAAGTGGTCTCGTTAGATTCTGGACATCACGCCGAGTCGACTGATATCCAATTTTACCATATCGGCCATTTTGAATCTTCAAAATCATCTTGAAATTTGTGCTAAAATACTGTATTATATGAACACATGAACGGATTGTTACGAAACTTGGTATGGGTCATCACCACGATACCCTGAAGGAGCCTGAGAAGTTTCGAAATATCGCCACCTAGTGGAGAATAAAAAAATGATTATAACTTTGGGTGTGGTTGACCTATTTTCACAAGAGTCATCTCGTAAGACTCCTGAATCATTTTCGAATCCAACGATACCAGACGTCCTAGGTTTGGGCATATTGTTTTGTGCAGCATTATAATTTAGCGCTTAAAAAACGTTAGCTGATATATTCGAAACCAAAATGAATGAAACCTTTATTGCCCCAAGGGGAATTTGATTTACACTCAAGGGAGCAACATTGAACATTAGCACAAGTAAAATTAACTAACAATAAAGGTCAAATAAAACCACACAATACATCCAACATCATTATAGACATAGAAGATACAGAAAACAAAACAAACAACAACAACAGCGCAGCAATGGTGGTAAAATACAATCATCAGTCCAGAAGCTAAAATTAATCGATCTGTTCAATAACTGAATGCTCCTTGGCACAAATTATGTAATGGCCCATTTGGGTTTTTTTAGGGGCATTCTAAATCTACGTCCAGAGTGGAGGGGGGAAAACTCTGAGCAAAGTGGGTTAGATGGATCGTCCAATATCCTCAGAGCCAAATTAAGGGTATACTGATCTATGAGGTTAGAGGTGCTTTTAACATCGGATCCAGTAATTTTCCTGCCCATTTTAGTCACTTTGTCTAGCAAGCTCCTGTTCTGGACAGAAAGACCCCGTTAGACCCCATTCATGGAAGTGGTTGACCTCAGTCCTATAATTCTGTTCATTATCTGTTAAAAAAACAACTAGGACAACATAATCTGCAAACTTAATTAATGAACAGTTATAATCGTGACTGACACAATCATTAGTATATAAAATAAATAACAATGGTGATAAGACACATCCTTGAGGTACTCCCGTGTTTGTCATGATTGTTCTGACTGTAACCCGCCATCACATGCTGTTGTCTGCCTGCTAAAAAGTCTTGAATCCACTTTACAAGAGTGAGATTTATGCCCATGTTTGTCAGCTTCTCTATCAACATGTGTGACTGGATGGTGTTAAAAGCTGAAGAGAAGTCTGCAAACAAGATGCGTACATAAGAGGCAGGTATTTCAAGGTGTTTGTAAATTCCATTTAGAAGGGTTGTGACCGCATCTTCCACACCCCTTTTCTCTCTATAAGCAAACTGTAATGTGTCCATGTAGGCTTGGGTTTGTGGTTTTAGATGATTTAAAACAATCCACTCAAAACACTTCATAGCAACAGAAGTGAGTGCCACTGGTCTAAAATCGTTCAGTCTAACTGGCTTGGGTTTCTTAGCAAGTGGTAATATTTCTGCTGTTTTCCAGATCTTTGGTACTTTATGTGTGTCAAATGATTTCTAAAACAGTCCTCTAAAAACCGGATTCAGTTGTTCTTTCCAGCTCTTTAGGATGGTGCCTTCCAGCCTGTCAGGGCCGGCAGCTTTCCGTGTCCTTATATGGGAGAAGATCCGCCCCACTTCCTCACAGCTTACCCTGACTGGTGCACTTGCTCTTCAGTCAAGGCTGATTGGATTGACTGGCCCGTCACTCTCCCATCGTGCAAAGTGTTGATTCAGGGCATTTGCTTGTTCAACTGTGTGTACCAGGGTGTTAAAGTGTTGATTTTGACCTATGATCGTTTTAATACCCCTCCATGCCATACGCGAGTTATTTTCCTTGAGTTGTTGTTCAACTTTGTCTTTATATTGTCTCTTGCCCTGTTTGATTTTCGTCTGTATTTCCTTCTGAATCAGCTTCCCTCCATACCTGAATTAGCAAACTGTTTAACACGTTTGTTCGGGATCACATTATCCACACAAAAGTTAGTATATGACATGTTTGTCATGTTCGTTGAGATCCACACAGTCAAAAACGCTCCACTCCGTGCAGTCAAAACAGCCCTACAGAACTGTCACACTGTCATCGTTTCACACATGCACTGATGTGATTTTAGGTTTCTCCCTTTTAAGTTATTGTTGGTAATAGGGCAGTAAAAAGACTTACCACCTATCGCTGGTTTATTGACTGCTTTGTAGGCATTTTTATGTTACCATAACATAGATCAATTGTTTTTGATCCACACATAGCGCTCTTCACATATTGCTGATAGTGTGGTAGAGCAGATGACAAGAAGCAGCCATTAAAGTCACCCAGAATAAGTTTGGGAGTGTCTGGGGACTTTACCTCAAGTTCTTGTATGTGATGATATATCACATCGGCGGCCGCTTTATACAGGTCCTTCTAAAAAAATTAGCATATTGTGATAAAAGTTCATTATTTTCCATAATGTAATGATAAAATCAAACTTTCATATATTTTAGATTCATTGCACACCAACTGAAATATTTCAGGTCTTTTATTGTTTTAATACTGATGATTTTGGCATACAGCTCATGAAAACCCAAAAAATCATCTAAAAAAAATAGCATATTTCATCCGACCAATAAAAGAAAAGTGTTTTTAATACAAAAAAAGTCAACCTTCAAATAATTATGTTCAGTTATGCACTCAATACTTGGTCTGGAAACCTTTTGCAGAAATGACTGCTTCAATGCGGCGTGGCATGGAGGCAATCAGCCTGTGGCACTGCTGAGGTGTTATGGAGGCCCAGGATGCTTCGATAGCGGCCTTAAGCTCATCCAGAGTGTTGGGTCTTGCATCTCTCAACTTTCTCTTCACAATATCCCAAAGATTCTCTATGGGCTTCAGGTCAGGAGAGTTGGCACTAGCAGTTGACATGGCACCCCAGACCATCACTGACTGTGGGTACTTGACACTGGACTTCAGGCATTTTGGCATTTCCTTCTCCCCAGACTTCCTCCAAACTCTGGCACCTTGATTTCCGAATGACATGCAAAATTTGAGCGACAGTCCAGTGGTGCTTCTCTGTAGCCCAGGTCAGGCGCTTCTGCCGCTGTTTCTGGTTCAAAAGTGGCTTGACCTGGGGAATGCGGCACCTGTAGCCCATTTCCTGCACACACCTGTGCACGGTGGCTCTGGATGTTTCTACTCCAGACTCAGTCCACTGCTTCCGCAGGTCCCCCAAGGTCTGGAATCGGTCCTTCTCCACAATCTTCCTCAGGGTCCGGTCACCTCTTCTCTTTGTGCAGCGTTTTTTGCCACACTTTTTCCTTCTCACAGACTTCCCACTGAGGTGCCTTGATACAGCACTCTGGGAACAGCCTATTAATTCAGAAATTTCTTTCTGTGTCTTACCCTCTCGCTTGAGGGTGTCAATGATGGCCTTCTGGACAGCAGTCAGGTCGGCGGCAGTCTTACCCATGATTGCGGTTTTGAGTAATGAACCAGACTGGGAGTTTTTAAAAGCCTCAGGAATCTTTTGCAGGTGTTAAGAGTTAATTAGTTGATTCAGATGATTAGGTTAATAGCTCTTTTAGAGAACCTTTTCATGATATGCTAATTTTTTGAGATAGGAATTTTGGGTTTTCATGAGCTGTATGCCAAAATCATCAGTATTAAAACAATAAAAGACCTGAAATATTTCAGTTGGTGTGCAATGAATCTAAAATATATGAAAGTTACATTTTTATCATTACATTATGGAAAATAATGAACTTTTATCACAATATGCTAATTTTTTTAGAAGCACCTGTAGTTTGCATCAGGGAGAAAATACACTAGACATACAAATAGTTGCCCGGACTCTAATGATATGGTGTCTACACCACTTGGTGTTAATATACATGCATAGTCCTCCACCAATCGATTTTCCCGTAGCTTGTTGTTCTCAATCAAATCTTAACGGTGTACCAAAGCCAGGCAAGGAAAGACTGTCATCATTCACTGTGCAGTTTAACCATGTCTCACTGAAACACAACAGACAACTGTCTCTGTATTCATACCGGTATTGCGTAGAGGCATGGAGTTCATCTAATTTGTTCCTTAGCGATCTCACATAAGAGAGGACTATAGTTGGTAGTTTAAATCCTCTTGCACGAACACAGCGTTTGATTCCTCCTCTAAAGCCACGCTTTCTCTTTGTCCTGCCCGTTCGCTTTTCAGTTTGACGCAGGCATTCCAAAGGAAAGTCTGTTGGAGGTGTCCACTGCAGCTGTGTTGTTAGTTCCAGCTGAAGTAGTCGATGTCTGTCGTAGGTTATCCTGGATGACTCGGCGTGTGACAGGAGTAGAGAGAGCAGGGTAATCGCCAGAAAGAGTTCCAAGTAAACCATGTTACCGTTCCTTGTTTGCGTCAATTGCAGACGTTTACGTTTGAGACATTAAAAAACACGACTTGACACGAGAGACTGTAATTAACAAACAAACAACGTAGACTATACTAACAAACATTGACCAAACAATCAGAGCTCCTGTGTGCATGTCAATATATTGTAAATATTGATAGTAAGGGGTAGTAAAATCCAATCAAAGTCAGGTGTCAGTCAGTGTTTTTTCTTATAAATGTCTATAACTCAAAAACAAAATGAGATATTTTTGCCAAAATTGACACACATGTATGGGTTCACTCCGAGGACACAAAAAAACGGTGGGATTCTGCCTCTTGGTGGTGCTATAATAGAACAAAACATGAAATTCCCATTGACTTCAATACAGTTTTATGAAAAAAATTGTAGGCCTTTGTTTTAATAACGCTTTCGGTTATCATTACGAAACTCTGTATGTGTCTTTGGGACCATGCCCTGAATGTACTTATAAGTTTTGAAGCAGCAAAAGTTATAACACAATTTACAAAAATACTAATAACTTTTGATTAAATTAACATATTGTAATGAAACTGCTCATAATACATTCCTTGGGTCTTGCCGTGAACATAGATACCAATGTTGCCATATTTAGCCAAACTTCCTGCCCTTCAGCTTGTTATTAGTTAAAAAAATATTTTTTCAAACTCTTCCTAGACCATTTGTCCGATTTTCACCAAAATCGAATCATATGATCTTCAGACCCTGCCGTCAAATAGTTATGGATTTCATGTCGATAGATGAAACCTTTTTCGTATACCGCAGCGACGAAGTTGAGGCAAGATGCCAAAATGACTCGAGGCAATGCTTTGACATATTGACACAAAACTTTGCATAGGATTCAGAATTAGGCGTGGCAAAATGGCTCAAAAGTACCACCTACAAAATTTCAACAAAGTGCCCCTCTCGCTACATTTCACATATAGGTATGAAAATCGATAAACATATGTTACAGCCCAATACCTACAAAACAGGTATGAAATCTGAAAACCAACAGGAAGTGAGATATTTTGTTGCAAACTTTTCCAGATGTTGTACTTTAATTTTCCAGATGTTGTACTTTAATCAACTTCGCCTAGAGATTTAATCAGAAGAGTTTGAGTTTTCCCTGGAGGGCATGTCCGTGGCGGCCTCACAAAGTTTGATGTTTCGATACGAAACAGGAACATACAATGTCCGATCTGCCCCCAAAAATTTTTATTAGAGGTCTGACCTGAAGTCATCTACATGCCAATATTCATTTAAAGTAATAGCGCTACCTACAGGCAACAGGAAATGGCATGTACAGTATAACACCGTGATTAACTCCTCCTTGAGCTTTAACCAGATCAACATCATGCTTGGTCAGTCTAATCTTAAGGCCTTGGTGATGTTAAATTGTGAAGATCTTGAGTTTTCCCTGAAGGGTGTGTCCGTGGCGGCCTGACAATTCTGATGTTTCGCCATGAAAACAGGAAGCTGTTGTAAGTCAGGCATACAATGTCTGATATGCCCCAAACTTCACAAGTCTGATAAGAGTCCTGGCCTGAAGACATCTACATGCCAATATTCGGATATAGTCAAAGTGCCACCTGCTGGCAGCAGGAAGTGTGGCACATTGAAGTGAATGCCATTTTTCTTCTAGATTTACCTGCTTAAATACATGTCGCCCACTATTCGCTGTTTTCCTGAGGCCACCGGGTGGTGAGGGCCCTTTCATCACTGCTTGCAGCTTTAATCTTCAAAATATATTGTTTTTGTTCAGCAGAAGAAAGAAATTAGTGTTTCAATATTTTCTTGTTTGAGAGAAGGTTTTGTTGGCGAACAAACAAACATGAAAGTGTTCAATAAGAGCGCTGTCTATTAGTGGAGCTTTTCGATATGGCAGCATCTCAAGATTTGGATAATTTAACACTATGGCTTGGCATTAATTTCATCCCTATGGAATGCTGTTGTATTGAGAAATGTATTATTTCAGTTGCTTCAGTAGTAATTGAAATCGTTAGACTTCTTCTTATTATTATTCTGCCATTATAACTTTTGAATCATAAGGGCTAGATACAATTTTTTTTCCTTTGATTCCTTGGCTCAAGCCGATTCGATTTCACCCTATGACGTAATTTTCCATCATAAAAATGTTCCCGCCATTTTTTATCAACCGAAAAACAACTTTTTCAAACTCCTCCTAGGCCGTTGGTCTGAGTTACACGAAAATTGAACCAGATCATCTTCAGACCATGCCGACAAAAAGTTATGGAATTCAAGTTGATTCGTCAAATCGTTTTTGATAAACACGTGTACAAATTTTACATAAAGGGTTGCAAAAATACACTTAAGGCTGTATCTCCAAAACGCTTAATCGTATTCAAACCAAACTTGGTACGTCATCACAAGCATGACCCGAGGCAACATGCAGTGTTTCTGCGCTGCGCCACCTACTGGTCAGGAGATACAAAATGGATATTTTTGCTTATAACTTCTGAACCATTTGGCCAAAAATCATAAAAGTCATGTCGAGTCGACTGATATCCAATTTTACCATATCGGCCAGTTTCGGCTGTCTTCCATTTTGAATTATGTGATAAAATGCTATATTTTATGAACACATTAACGGATTGTTACAAAACTCGCTATGGGTCATCACCACGATGCCTTGAAGGAGCCTGAGAAGTTTCGAAACAGCGCCACCTAGCGGATAATTCTTTTTTTCAAATGTTTATAACTTTGGGTGTGGTTGACTTATTTTCATGGGAGTAACTTTTTTTGGCTCCTGAATCCTTGCCGAGTCTAACGATACCAGACTTGCCATGTTTCGACATATGGTTTGTGCAGCGTAGTAATTAAGCGCTTATAAAACATTAGCTGATATCTTCGAAACCGCTAGTCTGTTCGAGACTAAACCGGCATCAGAAGTTCAGAAACATAGGCCGATAGCTAATATGGCAAAGACCAAATGTCAAAATATTGATAGTAAGGGGTAGTAAAATCCAATCAAAGTCAGGTGTTAGTCATTTTTTATGTGTTTTTTTTAATATAAATGTCTATAACGAAATTAAAGCTGCGAGCAGCGATGACGCCCAAGCCGGTGGCACCGCCACCCTGGTGGCTTAAGGGCAACTGTGCACCACAGGCAATATGCATTTAAACAGGAGAACATTTTTAAAATGCTCGAATATGCCACATTTACCGCAGCAGCTGGTGCCACTATGACCACAAGGCACACCTATGATGTCATTTAAATATAGATTCATTTTAATGTAATAGGATATAATCTTCTGGACGTGTGTCGAGTTTCATGCAATTTCAAGCATGCTAAGAGTCTCAAAAACATCCCTAAAAGATAATTAAACTTTGACATGTTGCCATGGCAACAGTATTTCAAATATCAGGAATACATTCATATGTGTATATCTGCCATGTTTTGACATTATTATAATTAAGTTTGAAGTGAATAAGGTGAAAATAAGATGGTGATTGAAGACATTTTTGAAAGTGACACACTTCCTACTGCCAGTTGGTGGCGCTATAACTTTGACTCACAAAAGTCATATTCATGTGATCGACCTCTTATAACAAACACACAGCTGAAGTTTCGTCCAAATCGGTCAATGTTTGCAGAAGTTATAAAACACCTCCTGTTTTCCTTTTCTCGCCATAAATTAATCTCCTCGCCACTGCCAAACCGTTTGAGATATCAAAATGCCGCTGGCAATTTAGCATCCTCAATGACTTGACCTCATGCTGACTGGTGCTACTTTGGTGCTGATCGGGTGAATCGCCTAGGAGGAGTATATCAAATTCCAGAGCATGCGTTTTCCGAACAACCCATAATAGCTCACTTCCTGTTGGGCTGACGCATAACTTAGAGCACTAAAGTTGTTCGGCCACCTCAACACCTTCTCACAGCCCCATAGGCTGAATGCAAAAGATCATGTACAGAACCGATGGCCTGTAGACTGCATGCACGGTCAACACAAAATGAACAAATCGCTCTCTAAGGAAACTCGTTGTTCCAGAGTCATATTTAAGATTAGTTAAAAAAGAAAGAATGGTTCATGAATTATACATCACTAATGCAAATTTAGTTGTCAACAGAGCTCAAGTAGAAGAAGATGAGTGTAAACGATCTGTGACGATGTTGTAAAAAATAATTTAAGGATACACAGAGTATTTATTATCACTCATAATTTTTTTGAGAAATAGTAAAGTGAATGCATACGAACAAGTTCTCTGTTTAGGATAAGAACGAATTCAACCCAAGCGCTCTTTGGTGACGTCAAGGCTTACGTTTCTGTTTATCATCTGTCCGTCATCGTATAAAACCCGCCCAGACAATTTGATTGGTCCGATCAGTTTCTGTTAGGGCATAATTACTCCTCAAAGAATCAAGTCCAGACCGAATTGCCCGAACTCAAATGTTGTGGGCGATTCTAAGTTCAGCTTGCATCCAGGCTTCTAGTATACTAGTTCACTTTTAGTACAGATGCAGTACAAATGAGAAATGTAGTTGTGAACTTAAAGTTTACTTCTGTTACACTTATAGCACACTTAAACGTAAACATTTATATACTAAAAGTTGGCCAATTTAGTCCCAAGCAGTACTGAAATAGTATACTTAGTTTACTACTTGTATATATATAGTATACTTACTAAGTATACTTAAAAATATACTTGAACAAAAAATGTATACTTCTTTTTCGTGAGTGGTATCATATAGGTGTTACTGCAGGCTGTTCATATGCTTTTTACATTTGGTTCCAGTCATGTTCAAAATAATTTCTGTCAGGTTAGATTTGTGTTTAATTTTATCTGTTCTGTCTCGGGGCAGGTGTGACTTTTTTTTAATTAATTAATGCACATCAGGTTGGGATTGTCACTAGGGCTGCACGATATTTTGTTTGGAATGTGTGCTCATAAGGGGTATACACTCACCTAAAGGATTATTGGGAACACCTGTTCAATTTTTCATTAATGCAATTATCTAATTGACCAATCACATGGCAGTTGCTTCAATGCATTTAGGGGTGTGGTCCTGGTCAAGACATTCTCCTAAACTCCAAACTGAATGTCAGAATGGGAAAGAAAGGTTATTTAAGCAATTTTGAGCGTGGCATGGTTGTTGGTGCCAGACGGGCCGGTCTGAGTATTTCACAATCTGCTCCGTTACTGGGATTTTCACACACAACCATTTCTAGGTTTTACAAAGAATGGTGTGAAAAGGGAAAAACATCTAGTATGCGGCAGTCCTGTGTGCCAAAATGCCTTGTTGATGCTAGAGGTCAGAGGAGAATGGGCCAACTGATTCAAGCTGTTAGAAGAGCTACTTTGACTGAAATAACCACTCGTGGCAACCGAGGTATGCAGCAAAGCATTTGTGAAGCCACACCACGCACAACCTTGAGGCGAATGGGCTACAACAGCAGAAGACCCCACTGGGTACCACTCATCTCCACTACAAATAGGAAAAAGAGGCTACAATTTGCACAAGCTCACCAAAATTGGACAGTTGAAGACTGGAAAAATATTGCCTGGTCTGATGAGTCTCAATTTCTGTTGAGACATTCAGATGGTAGGGAGTCAGAATTTGGCGTAAACAGAATGAGAACATGGATCCATCATGCCTTGTTACCACTGTGCAGGCTGGTGGTGGTGGTGTAATGGTGTGGGGGATGTTTTCTTGGCACACTTTAGGCCCCTTAGTGCCAATTGGGCATTGTTTAAATGAGCATTGAGCTACCTGAGCATTGTTTCTGACCATGTCCATCCCTTTATGACCACCATGTACCCATCCTCTGATGGCTACTTCCAGCAGGATAATGCACCATGTCACAAAGCTCGAATCATTTCAAATTAGTTTCTTGAACATGACAATGAGTTTACTGTACTAAAATGGCCCCCACAGTCACCAGATCGCAACCCAATAAAGCATCTTTGGGATGTGGTGGAACGGGAGCTTCGTGCCCTGGATGTGCATCCCACAAATCTCCATCAACTGCAAGATGCTATCCTATCAATATGGGCCAACATTTCTAAAGAATGCTTTCAGCACCTTGTTGAACCAATGCCACGTAGAATTAAGGCAGTTTTGAAGGCGAAAGGGGGTCAAACACAGTATTAGTATGGTGTTCCTAATAATCCTTTAGGTGATTGTAAATTATAGTATAATTAGATGTACCACAGGTGCATCTTCAGGTATCACTTTGTCTTAAGAGATGTTCTGGCATATCCTCAATGTGGCAATGAAACACAGCATCTCGTTCCCGCTTTCTCATGGTACAAGAAAATATCCCTTAGTTTATCTTGGTATTAGGGATGAAACTGTATGAAAATGTAATATCACGATTATAGTGACCCAAATTATACAGATTATCAATATTATCACAGTTTTGTTCAAATGATAAAAAGAACAGATGCACACTCTCAAACCATTTCAACAAGTTTTATATTTGATCAAAAAAATTATGCATTTTATGCTCTATGCATTTTAAGGAAGATTATATTCTGTGTTATTTATTAATTATTACTATAACTTATTGTGATCATATTTTCTGGATGACTGTACAAAGTGGATTATAAACAGGTAAGATTTAATACACTGATCTCAATTCAATATGTCTCCGTAATTATTTATGTGGTAAAGAAAATCTGTGTAATAAGTGTACAAGTCAATGAATATACATTATTATACCCTAAATGTCACCCTAGTCTTGTCTGGACATGTTCATTCGTCTTTGGCTCAAGCTTTGTGTCATTATTTCTCAGACATAGTTTTAGTATTGAGGCCATAGTAGGGCTGGGCGATATGGCCAAAAAAACATCTTGATAAAAAATGCTCATATCAGTCGATATCAATAATTATTTAGATAAATATCAAATATTTATTTATTTCAAATTTAAAGGCAGATTTTTGCTCCCAAGTAAAAGTTGTAGAAACCAGACTGGTAATTGTGGTTTTAAACTACTCTTTTTTGTCAGAACATGACAAACACTTCACGTTTTTTGAATTCCTTACACTTGTCATTTTTCCTTAAATTACAGTTTTTCTCAATCGATTTGACACATTTCTCCAAATGAATGTAGTTGCTCTAAAAACTATTAACACATCAAACTAAACACACTCTTATGTTGGCAAAATAGTTCAGTATTCACAGCATAATGAAGCACTGCAGTTTATTCTATTAATGCATTTATCAAAAATAAATACTAACATCAAAACTACAAGTGTGTTCTCTGTTGATTTAATAAAAATATCAGATGAAGATACACAAATACATGCATGAAAATACACATTTTTGATGCTCTTTAATTGTGTTCTTCACAGTTTAGTTGTATAATAATGAGTTTTCACCCAATAAATGACAGAATTAATAAATTTCACCATGTGAAAATTGGATTTCATTGAGGGAAACATTTTTAGGAGGAGCCTTTCTGTGTTGTTAAAACCCAAGACAGTGTTGTGTGCCACAACACCAGAGGATTGCAGCACTTGTTGTCCAGGGACATTGACTGTGGCACAATGTTTATATTGGGCTGAACTTTATGTCTAGCTTGTCTCAAGTAAAGACCATCATTTATGACATGGTCAGTTTAGGGTGGCTCTGATTTCATTTGAAACCTGTCTGTACCAATCCTTCTACCTCTCCTCCCTCCTGTTACATTTTGCTCTCCCCTTCCCTTCTGTCCATGTCTTCTTACATTTTATTATCTTGCTCTTTCCACTAATGCCATTGCCTTCCACTCTACCATCTCTTCTCCCTCTACTCCTCTTCCTACATCCTCAGCTCTTCTTGCTTCTCTTACATCCTCAGCTCTTCTTGCTGCATCTCCTCTTCCTATACCAACTATTCCTGTCCCCTAATCTCTTTTTACCTCTTCCACTGTTCTCCTCCTTCTCAATATTACCCTTCCTCCAAAACCTCTCACTCTTACGCCTAATTCTCTTCCCAATCGTTTTTTTTTTTTTTTTTTTTGTAATTGAGATTGGGATAATTGGGATATTTGCATTTCCTGTGATGGGTGTATTACTAACTCATCAGATAACAATGTGGGGTTAATTAAGGACATAAGGTGTGCAACTGACTATTTTACAATTCACAGAGTTTTGTTTGTGTTTTGAAAATGGTACAAAAATGCTTGTTATCTTTGTGAAGACCAATGAAAAAGCTGCAAATGTTTTTTTCCTGATATAATAAAGATTTGGTTGGCTGTATGAGCTGCTGTGATAACATTAGGGAATTTTGGGTACAGTGTTTTGAGAAAATGATGCTTTTGATTTGTAATTTGTTTGAAATGAAGGCGAATTTACTATCTGTTTAGGACAACTACAAAGTATACAGATCACTGTGTTAAATATTTTGAGAGCAGTTACCTGAGTTTGGAGAAAAACTGTATATCTTAATAGAAAAAATAATGTATTAGTTTCTGCATGTTCTAACAGGTGATATTGTTTCTAGTCATGAAACAGATTTGTGTTGCCTGACTTTGGCATATATTTTCGGCACAGTTTGCAGTGCAGGCTGCCGTATTAATAATATTACATGTTTTATCTAAGGGCGTTTTCACACCCACCTTGTTTGGTCCGGACTTTCAGACTTTTCAGTTTGGTCCGAATCAAAATTACAGGTGTGAAACCTCCCTCGGACCACAGTCAGACAAAACAGACAAAATTTTGTCTGATGAAAAGAGGTAGTCTCGGTCCGGATCAAACTTAACAAAGGTTCGGTTCGTTGCTGGTGTGAAAGCATTGTCTGTATGGTTCTGACTTTCAGACCATTTACAGGAAGTTCCGGTGGTTCCCACGTACCCCAAACAACAGAAGAAGACAGAACTACCAGAACTGTCTCAGAAGATAGCAGGAAAAATGAGCCGTAGCACATGGGGAGAGGAGGAGACAAGGTTTTTTATTAAAATATGGTCTGAGCCTTCTCCTCCTTTCCTGTCGGCGCCGATAAAATGTTCGCAGAACGAGGACGTTTATTTGGCGAATTTGAACTAGCCTCGAATATAGTTGGTGCTGCAGATAGTATGCCATAGCAATAACAGCATAGTAGCGACGATATGTGTCTGTTCACTTCATTCATCTTGTCAAAGTTACCTGCCGAATTGACAACACGCTGATGTTAGATGCACGTCAGCTAACAAACCAATCAATGTTTAGATGCAGCCCACATAACTGATGACGACTGGACGCAAGTACGTCATGTAAAGGTCTTTAGTGTGCTTGCATAATTGCAGTGTGAAACCAAACCCAAACGAACCTAATGTATAAAAATGTATCAAAACATGAACTTTGGTTCGGACCTTGGTGCGGACTTTCAGGTGTGAAAACGCCCTTTGAAATGCACATTTTGACAGTAAATTGACAGTAGTAGTAGCTTGAGTTAGGAGGATGCAGATGGAAATGTATATTTATAAACAAAAACATGGAGATCTGTACAAATTGTAACAACCTCATTTCTATATGGTAAAATGTAAATATTCTGAGTTCATATATCAGATCTTCCATAGTATCATATATTTAGATCATGATAATAACCACAGTTAAAACCATGCAAATAGCTATTCACTACCATGGTAAAATGTATCTTTGCAAATGTCCGGAAATATATCATTTTAAAATGTAAAATGTCCGGAAAGGTGACCATCTTCGATGAAGTTTCCTTCAGGACTTTTGTAAAAGCCAAAATATGACCAAACCTCAGATTTGGTCCTTTTAGAAGGCTGAACAATTCTCTGGCCCTTTTACTGCCTTCTGCCATTTTTTTTAATTCCAAAAAACAGAATTGTGCGCTGTGCCTGCGCCAGACTGATGCTGACAGGAAAGGATTTAGCGCAAGTTTTTTAAAATCGTGATAATCAACCCGGTTTTAATGATAGTTAAATTTTAAATGATATTACTAACCGTCAGTACATTTTAACGTGGTTTACTGTGATACTGGTAATCGTTCCATCCCTACTTGGGGCAGAGTTACAGTCATCAATGACTTGACTCCAACATTTTGGCATTGTTTGGCTAGTTTTGATCCTCCTACTGGGCAAAATACAAGTCATTACAGTGGACTTTTTTGTTTTTAAACAGATTTCACTGAATAGCCCATTTTGATTTATCATATTATATATATATATTTACAAAAATATAAAAAATAGTAAAAAAACAACAACTTTATTTTGGCTTAAAATATCATAATACATATCGTATCGTGAGTTCAGTATCGAGATACATATCGAATCGTGACACAAGTGTATCGTTACACCCCTAGTAATTAGTTTCTGTGTTCTTATTGTATTATTGTATAATGAACAGGGTTATAGTCAAGTAACCTGAGACATTCCCTTTGAAAAGCTTCTCTCAATGCTGCGCTGAGTTAGCGCTTTGGGATGGAGAATACCAACTCCGACGAACTGGATGTGTCTGGACCCCCCAAAGTTGTGTAGTGTGTGCTTACAAACACACAAAAGGCCTCAAGCATGAACTCAAGGACGTGAGAGCCAGGAATAGCATGAACATCCAAACAGTAAAATCTTATGAATCAATGCGGAGAGGACCAACCTGCCGCATCACATACTTGATGCAAGGGGATGCCCCTTGCCAAAGCTTGTGAGGAAGCAACCTTGTAGGGGTGTGAACCTACACTGGTCTCACAGTTCGGTTCAATTGCGATTATCATGTTATCGACTCGGTTCAATTTGATATCACGATGCAGTGATGATGCACCGCATCCTCATGTATACAATTTTGTCAATAAATACAAGCAGTTAGATATATGAACTGAACCTTTAATGTGTGTTATAGGCTATATGACGTTGACAGCGCTACCGTACCTCTTCATTAAGCCAATGCACAAACTACTGCAAATTAAACCGAAAGTAAAGTCGCAAATGCTCAACATACAATAATCGTCATCATTAAAAGTAAAGAAAATGAATAATCTCACCAGTGCTGTTGCCGTTCTCGTTCATATTGCGGTCTTTGAGTTTGAAATGCAGCTCATATCTGTTGTTTTCGGAGACGTGAACTCCGTTTTGCGGAGATACATTTATGTGCCCAAGTGTAAATGAAATAGTTTTGATAAATCAGATAGCTTCGATTTACACAGCGCTTGTGTTCTCCAGGTCATGCAGGTTGTTTATACAAGCCAAAATGTGCCCAGATGTCTCACTCGCGTCTCGCCTCCCTCTGCCATTGTATGCTACCGCGACAATACACATGCGTGACAAATGACGTCAGGAGAATCAGTACATTATAATCGGTTATGGTCTATTACTAAACCGATACCGAATCGTCCTCGTCTGCATCGCGATGCATCGAAGAAACTATTAATTCTGACACCCCTACCCCCTTGTGGGCCTTAATTCCTAGAGACTGCGCCCCAGTCAAGAAAGGCTAGAGCAATGACATCTCTCACACAGTGTGACCTTGTTTGCTTGGTGGCAACCCCCTGTTTTGACCCCCATAGCAAGATAAAAGGTTGCTCTGGCTAGTGCGGTGGACGTAGGCCTGAAGATAGTGTTGTCAAGATACCAAAATTATGACTTCGATACGATACCAGACTAAAATACCTCGATACCGATACTAAATCGATACCGCGGTCAAAATACCACCCAGTAAAAGTAATTGAATAATATGACAACAGAACGTATTAATCATAGTCTTATTTAATTTTTTAACTAAAAACTCACTTGGCCAGTGTGTTCCTGCCCTGGTTTTTGACCATTTCTTCTAATTGCAATTTTTTTTATTTTATCATTGTTTTTAAAAATAAGCTAAAAATGCAAATTACAAACAATATGACAAAAACAGTGCTTTATTTTTCAGCTATAGGTCTATTTAACAGTATAGCAAGTCAAGAAAGAAATAAAAAAAATTGTTTAGTCTTCACTCAATAAATTAACTATACACTGATTCTTAATGAATATATTAAAACTATTTAGCCAGTCATGGGGTGGTTTTCTTTTTTTCATTGTTGTTTGATTAACATTAATCACACAGAATATTAGATCCGGCTTAACACCGATCCAATTACCTCAACTGTACATGTTCACTAAAGACACCCCCGACTGTGTTTACCTGAATACTCACAGGATGTGCATTTTTACATATCTTTGACTATTGAAACCCATAATCCGAAAGAACTGAATCGCGATCGCATGTTGTCTGAAAGGCGTGTGCTCGCGCTTCAGATCAAAGTCTGGTAGCGCGAGCACATCCCGCGCCGTGCTTTTTTTCTCATGCGCGCATGTTTCTGTTGCTTTCTTTGTCATGCGCTGCGCGTGTATATTTAACTCTTCTGCGTCCAATGTTTAGTGAACGGTGGAAGCAGAGCTCTGCACACACGTCCTAACTCCTGCTGTCACACATCGACACAAATAAATACAGCTCTTATTAACGCGCGGTTCTTCTTAAAGTACCGGTACTAATAAAATTCCATATCGTACCATTTGTAATAGCAGGGTATCACAATACTTTACTAGTACCGGTATATCGTGCAACACTACCTGAAGAGCACAAAATGGAAGTCTGTGAAGTTTCTCCTGCTCCTGCGTTGTGACTGGTGGAGAACAGAAGTGATTGGATGAATGATCGAGAATCAATCTGGTCAAGAGTGACCAAGAATGGAACCGTAGGCAAGTAGGCAGGTTGAGGATGCAAAATAGCTTTCACCATCCCTAGGGCAAAGTCTAAGCTGGATGGTGAGGTCGACAGAGCCTGCAAATCCCCAATTCTTTTCAGTGAAGTTATAGCCATGAGGGAAATTTTTAGGGTCAGTAGCTTATCAGGCGTTGACTCTAGAGCAGGGGTAGGGAACTTTGATCCTGGAGAGCCACTGCCCTGCAGAGTTTAGCTCAAAACACCCTGAAAGAAAACACTCACTTGCCTGTAACTTTAGTAATCCTGAAGACCTTGATTAGCTTGTTCAGGTGTGTTTGATTAGGGTTAGAGTTAAACTCTGCAGGGCAGTGGCTTTCCAGGATCAACGTTCCCTACCCCTGCTCTAGAGGTCCAAGGGGTAATTAGTTTATGTGATCTTATTGTATTGCTGACTTTATTTGTCTGTGTTTTCAGGACCTTTTTCTTACATTAGTTAACCTAGTATTAGTTTTTGCTAGTATGGATAATTGTGAAATTTTACTGATAATTTCAATTACTTATATCGTGAAATAAGACTTTGATCATATCTCCCACTAATAATCATGCTAATTAATGATGATTTCAGTATTGACCAAAAATAATCATGTTTTTTGCCATGATCGAGCAGCCCTACAGGAGGACATCGTTTTTAAAAACTTTGCTGAAAGCTTAAATTAATGAAAATCACTGATTAATGAAAGTGTTTTGCATTAGTGCAGTGAATGTAGTGAAGCTATTTGCACAGCAATAGATGTTTTTTTGTTTGTTTTTTTAAATGGAAAAGGTGTTATGTGTAAAAGTGATTATAATCTAAAATTTAACTGAGTTGTTCTTATGATTGAATAAAGTGTTGTTGTTTTTTTCTAGAGCACCCTAGAACAGAAACCCTAAGTATAAAAATGTTTTGCTACATGTGTTGTTTTCAGTCACTTAGAGATCAGTGAAATCAGTCAGATGAGCAAAACACGGATGTAGTCACTGTATGTATCTATTACTTCCTGGTGGTGCTACAATCTGTGCTTCTACACTTCCTGTTTTCTCAGGAAGAACATTTTAATTAGTCGGTTAGTCGCAGAAAATAAAAAAAACCACATCGGGTCCATGCGGTGTTATATCGGGCAGTGTGGGGACATTTTGAGAGGGTAAAGAATGACCACAAAAAGATGATGCGCAATCGCCAACATGATTTATCGTTTAGGACATGTAACATTGTCCACTTTACATGGCCACTCGCTCTAACATTAACTAGTTGACCTGATGCTTGCACTGATATTTTTCTATTAAGTGTTTCAGTTTGCTGTATATTTATTTATTTATTTGTTCAAAATGTATAGGCCTACCTATGTCCTTCATTTAAGAATTTTTTTGTTAAATACAATTTTTTTAAAGATAAGGTTATTTATATTATACTTCATTTATTTAATTTCCATTCCGATCTCAGAAAACTTCATACAATGTTTGCCCCTGCTAATGGCTTTAATGAACGACTAACTGTCGACTAGGAAAATCTTTATTCAGGGGCAGCCCTAGTAATTATTAGAGATGAGTGAATACAGTATTATGTAAGACATGTGTTAACTAAGCATTAAACTGGATAGCACTCAGCCCTACTTTTTCCCCCCCTCCAACACACAGAAAAAAAGCCTGTCCACACTGAACTTGTGATGAATTTTAGAGGAACAGTGGATGTTACATCACAGACTACATAAAAAATGAAAAAAATATGAATGCATTTAGATGTTGCATTTAGTGAGTTATTGTAATCACTATACCAGTTTGTTTGTTTATTATTTTAAATGTGCTTTAAATTGTTATTTTTATATTTGTTATTGTGAAACAAAATTTAAAGTGTTGCTGTGTTTTAAATGTTTAAATGTTTAAATGTTCTGTTGTACACTTAACGGTAACACTTGATAATAACTGCATGCTATGTATCATTAGTTAAGCATTAGTAAATAGTTAATTCATAATTTATAAAGGCATTAAAGGCATTAATAGCAGTTTATAAATACTGATATAGCCTAAATTCAGTTATTCTTGATTTATAAGCATATCTATGTGTTTAATAATTGTATTTTCAAACTTTATTAATGATCAATTTATTATTTCTGAATTAAGTATTACATTATTTACAAACCAGTTGTCAGTGGTTCATAAGATATTTTAGAAAGTGTAAGTAAAGTGATTAATAAATTATTCAGTGTGTTAATATATGCTTTGTTAACATATATTCCTATTATAATTCATGATTAATTCAGGTAGTTATAAAACATTTAGTAGTTGTCAGTAAATTTTTGTAAACTCATCTAAAGTGAGGACTATTTATGCCTCGTAAAGCTTTTACAAAGGAGATTTAAATGCTCAGTTATCCTCTGCTCTGCTGTTCTATAATGTTTTAAAGTAAGTACTAAGGTAGTTTTGACACTGACTACATTTATATTTATATTTTATTATTGTTGTTTTATAAAAAAAAATATTTTGTATTTTGGCACTCCTGTAATGTGTTGGCAATGGTAATTTTTTATTCAGCAATGTTTACACTTTACAGAAATGTATTTTTATATCAGATTGCAGAGGCTTAGTTTAATTTAACTGCACAGTTATGTTTTCTGGAGGTGTACATGAATTTTGATTTTCTATGGCATTGAAGAGGTTTCATTTTCATTTTATATCAAGTTGCCAGTTGTACAGTTGTACTGTTTTGCATCTTGAAATAAATATTTAGATGTTTTATATCACTCTGTGTTATGTTTGTTTCCTTTTTCTGTTTAGAAAGTAACTGAGCCTTTAATTCTCCTTTGTAAAAGCTTTACAAGGCTTTACAATAGTCCTTACTTAAGATGAGATATGAGCTCACAAAAAAATAACTGACAACTACTAAATGTTTTACCTGAATTAATCATAAATTACAGTAGGAATAAATGTTAATAAATAATTTATTAACACACTGAGTAACTATTAATATATGTCTAAATAATACAATTTATAAATGTACATTTAAATAGTTAATTAATCATTTACTTACACTTTCTAAATGATCTTATGAACCACTGCTTAATTTAGAAATGATAAATTGATCGTTAATAAAGTATGAAAATACAATTATTAAACGCATTATATATGCTTATACATCAAGAATAAAGCATTTATAGCTGTATTTATAAACTGCTTATTAATGTCTATTAATGCTTTATACATTTTGAATGAAGTATTAACTAATGATACATAGCAAGCAGTTATTAGTCATCTTTATTTATATAGTGCTTTTAACAAGTCCAATTGTTTCAAAGCAGCTTCACAGTGTTAACAGGAAAATAAAACAACAGAATTTGTACAGCCGCTCTGGTGAAAATGGTGATGTTATCCAGCTACATATAGTGTCAGTGCGGGCAGATTGGTAATATAGTTGAAATTTAGATTATTCGAAAGATTGGAGTTGTTGTGCCGGACACGGGTTTATTAAGGATGTCGTGTCGATGCGGCATTTACAGGGCAGAGTTTAATTGACACGCTCTCTGCAGACATTTCAGGGATGCATTGTTCATGTCCATGTGCAGGTCCACCATCTGATCTGGATACATCCCGATTCTGACTGACTGCAGTAAACCTCTGGATAAACAGAAAGACTAACAATAGGGAAGATGCCATTCTTCTTATAATGTAACGAGTACATCAGGTGTTATGGGAAGTGTTCCCGGTTCTGGCTGACCTAGATAATGCAGCCTAACAATCATTTACTGATTTGAATATAATAAATTGATAGTGTTCTATGTGTATGCCATAGTAAAGAGATGCGTTTTTAGTGCTTTGTAAGTAATTAACAAGATTTTAAAATGTATACAATGTTTAATGGGGAGCCAATGCAGTGTTGACAGAACTGGGCTAATATGGTCATACTTCCTGGTTCTAGTAAGAACTCGAGCTGCTGCGTTTTAGACCAGCTGGAGTTTGTTTATTAAGCGAGCAGGGCAACCACCCAGTAGAGCATTACAATAATCTAGCCTTGAGGTCATGAACACATGAACTAACTGTTCAGCATTTTGCATTGAAAGCATGTGCTGTAATTTAGATATATTTTTAAGATGGTAGAATGCAGTTTTACAGATGCTAGAAACTTGGCTTTCAAATGAAAGATTGGTATCAAAGAGCACACCCAGGTTCTAAGGGTGTCACGATTTCGATTTTAAATCGAAATCAAGTCACAATCTCGAACATTGAATTAAAAATTGGAATCGTCGATGCTGCCACGCCCCCATGTCACGTCCGGTTGCTTGACAAGCTGGAAAAAACACATGCGTTGAAGTGCCTAGCTACAGCCACTCAAAATGTTATGGAGGGACGATTAGGGAAAAGATCCAGTCAGAACTGATATTGTGTAAAAGATGCGCACATTTGAACTGTAACGTGCGGAACCAACCGCGGGGAAACCAAATGGGAAAACACCCGTCCTCATGCATCTCCAATAGCGCTTCAGAACGGCTCAATCAATGAATAGCTCATATTTATGCCAGACAATTGTTTATGAACTACTTTACGATGTTTATATAATATGCATTGTTACAACCGTCTAAAACGTATAACTATATAGTTATACGTTTTAGACGGTTGTAACAATGCATATTTGATCTCCCTCATCTGGACTTGAATGAGCATCCTGCAACTGCAATAGTAATAGTGTTCATGAGCTCAAGGCTAGATTATTGTAATGCTCTACTGAGTGGTTGCCCTGCTCGCTTAATAAACAAACTCCAGCTGGTCCAAAACGTAGCAGCTCGAGTTCTTACTAGAACCAGGAAGTATGAACACATTAGCCCGGTTCTGTCAACACTGCACTGGCTCCCTATTAAACATCGCATACATTTTAAAATCTTGCTTATTACTTACAAAGCACTAAATGGTTTAGCTCCCCAGTACTTGAGTGAGCTCTTAACACATTATACTCCATCACGTCTACTGCGGTCTCTAAACTCTGACCAGCTGATAATACCTAGAATATCAAAATCAACTGCAGGTATTCGATCCTTTTCTAATTTAGCACCTAAACTCTGGAACAGTCTTCCTAGCATTGTTCGGGAAGCAGACACACTCTGTCAGTTTAAATCTAGACTAAAAACACATCTCTTTTCTATGGCATACACATAAAACATTTTTTTCAATTAAATGATTATTAGGCTGCATTATCTAGGTCAGCCGGAACCGGGAACACTTCCCATAATGCCTGATGTACTCGTTACATCATAATGTTAGTATCTCTGTTTTATCCCGAGGTCTACTGTAGTCAGCCGGATCAATCAATCAACTTTATTTATATAGCGCTTTTACAATGACGATTGTTTCAAAGCAGCTTCACAGTGTTAAACAGGACAACATTGCAACAAAATTTGATTTGGCTAGTTTAATTTGGATAGTTTATAGAATTATATATGACCAAATTAATAAATTCTATTTGTATATTTAGTTGAGTAACTTGGATCATAATTTGAGTGTCCCCAACTGAGCAAGCCAAGCCAAAGGCGACAGTGGCAAGGAACCAAAACTCCATCAGGGCATGATGGAGAAAAATAAACCTTGGGAGAAACCAGACTCAGTCGGGGTGCCAGTTCTCCTCTGGCCTATTATTAACAGTGTATAATTATTACTCTGGCAACCTTGCAGGTCATAAATCATATTAGATAGGAATATTCGAAATTTTGGGTATGTTGCAGACGGACGGGCTCATTTAGGATGGCGCGTCGATTACACAAGAATATGAATACTTGAAAGATCGGAGTTATTGCACTGGAGACGGGTTAATTGAGGATGACGTTCCGGTGAGGCGAATTCAGAGGAGACACTAATGGACACGGTCTCAGCAGACACTCCAGGATGAGCTGGTCATGTCCAGATGCAGGTCCACCATCCGATCCGGACACGGCCTGGATCCGGCCGACTGCAGTAAACCTCGGGATAAACAGAGAGACTAACATTAGTGTGGATGCCACTCTTTTTATGATGTAACGAGTACATCAGGTGTTATGGGAAGTGTTCCCGGTTCCGGCTGACCTAGTTAATGCAGCCTAACAATCAGTCATTTGATTTGAATAAAGAAAGTTAAAAATGTTCTATGTGTATGCCATAGTAAAGAGATGTGTTTTTAGTCTAGATTTAAACTGATAGAGTGTGTCTGCTTCCAACAATGCTAGGAAGACTGTTCCAGAGTTTAGGTGCTAAATAGGAAAAGGATCGACCGCCTGCAGTTGATTTAGATATTCTAGGTATTTTCAACTGGCCAGAGTTTAGAGACCGCAATTGACGTGATGGAGTATAATGCGTTAAGAGCTCGCTTAAGTACTGGGAGCTAAACCATTTATTGCTTTATAAGTAATAAGCAAGATTTTAAAATTTATGCGATGTTTAATAGGGAGCCAGTGCAGTGTTGACAGAACTGGACTAATATGATCGACTTCCTGGTTCTAGTAAGAACTCGAGCTGCTGCGTTTGGACCAGCTGGAGTTTATTTATTAGGCGAGCAGGGCAACCACCCAGTAGAGCATTACAATAATCTAGCCTTGAGCTCATGAACGCATGTACTAATTGTTCAGCATTTTGCATTGAAAGCATGGTAATTTAGATATATTTTTAAGATGGTAGAATGCAGTTTTACAGATGCTAGAAACGTGGCTTTCAAATGAAAGATTGGTATCAAAGAGCACACCCAGGTTCCTCACTGACGCAGGACTTGACAGAGCAGTCATCGAGGGTTAGACAGTATTCTAGGGCACTACTTGTGGAGCTTTTCTGTCCAATAATTAAAAATTCAGTTTTATCTGAATTAAGTTGCAGGAAATTACTATTCATCCAATTTTTAATATCATCTATGCATTCCGTTAATCTTGTGAATTGGTAAGTTTCGTCAGGGTGTGAGGAAATATAGAGCTGAGTATCATCAGCATAACAATGAAAACTAACGCCATGCTTCCTAATGATATCTCCCAGTGGTAGCATATGGGTGAAAAGCAACAGTCCTAACACTGAGCCTTGCGGTACTCCATACTGAACTTGTGATCGGTGTGACATCTCTTCATTTACTGCTGCAAACTGATAACGGTCAGATAAGTAAGATTTAAACCATGCCAATGCAGTTCCACTAATGCCAACATAATTTTCGAGTCTATTCAAAAGAATATTTTGATCGATAGTATCGAATGCAGCGCTAAGATCGAGTAACACTAATAGAGAGATACAACCACGATCAGATGATAAGAGTAAATCATTTGTAACTCTAATTAGAGCAGTCTCAGTACTATAATACGGTCTAAATCCTGACTGGAAATCCTCACATATACAATTTCTTTCTAAAAAGGAACATAATTGTGAAGACACTGCCTTTTCTAATATTTTTGATAGAAACGGTCTGTAATTGACTAATTCTTTAGGATCAAGTTGCTTTTTTAATAAGTGGTTTAATTACAGCCAACTTAAAAGTTTTTGGTACATATCCTAATGTCAAGGATGAATTAATATATTAAGCAGAGGATCTATGACCTCTGGAAGCATCTCTTTTAATAGCCTAGTCGGTATAGGGTCAAGCATACATGTTGTTGATTTTGATGATTTGACAAGTTTAGCCAATTCTTCTCCTCCTATAGCAGTGAATGAGTGTAATTTTTCCTCAGTGAGACTACAATGTTCTGTCTGAAGTGATACTGTAGTAGGCGGCTGCATGGTTATAATTTTATTCCTAATGTTATCAATCTTACTAGTAAAGAAGTTCATAAAGTCATTACTGCTGTGTTGTTTACAAATGTCAGAAGTTGAAGCTTTATCCTTTGTTAATTTAGCCACTGTATCGAATAAATACCTAGGGTTGTGTTTGTTTTCTTCTAAAGAGTTGAAATAAGCAGATCTAGCAGTTTTATGGCCTTTCTGTATGCAATCATGCTCTCTTTCCACAAATTGCGAAAAACCTCCAGTTTTGTTTTCTTCCAGCTACGCTCCATTTTCTGGCTGCTGTTTTAAGGGCCAGTGTGCTCGTTGTACCAGCGTTGGATTATTTGCTTTAATCTTCTTTAGCGCCGAGGAGCAACTATGTCTAAAGTGCTAGTAAAGAGAGAGTCAGTAGTTTCTGTTGCAACATCAAGTTCCTCTTGGCTATCTGTAATTCTGAGAGATGGAACTGATGAGGAAGATTATGTATAAAGCAATCTTTAGTCGCAGCGGTTATAGTCCTGCCATATTTGAGCGAGGATGGCTTTGCAGCCTTAGCTATATTAAGTATACATGATATTAGGTAATGATCTGAGATGTCATCGCTCTGCTGCAGAATTTTAATGGTATCAACATTTTAGTCCATGTGACAGTATTAGATCTAAAGTATGATTAAGGCGATGAGTGGGTCCAGATCGTGTTGTCTAACTCCAATAGAGTTTATAATGTCTTTAAATGCCAATCCCAATGCGTCTTTTTCATTGTCAACATGGATATTAAAATCACCAACAATTAGTACTTTATCTGCAGCCAGTACTAACTCTGATAGAAAACCAGCAAATTCTTTGATAAAGTCTGTATTGTGCCCTGGTGGCCTGTATACAGTAGCCAACACAAATGTCAAGCGGGATTTATCATTTACACTACACAATGTTACATAAAGCACCAAAACTTCAAAGGAATTATATTTGAAACTAGACTTCTGAGTAATACTGAAGTTATCATTATAAATTACAGCAACACCTCCCCTTTTCCTTTCAGGCGCTCGTGTTTATAACAATAATCTTGGGAGTGGACTCATTTAAAGTAATGTAGTCGTCAGGTTTTAGCCAGGTTTCTGTCAAACACAGCACATCTAGGTTATGATCTATAATCATATCATTAACAATAAGCGTTTTTGGCGAAAGGGATCGAATATTCAGCAACCGAGATTTATCAATTGTTCATCCGTATTATATCTGTTGTTTATTTGTTGGACATCAATTAAATTTTTACTGTTGAATGGTTTTGATGGTTTTTTGTATTTACTGATTCGGGGAACAGACACAGTCTCTATGTGATAATATCTAGGTGAAAGCGTCTCTATGTGCTGGGATTTAGCTGACTCTGGTGACGTGAGACAGCTAGCAGGCGGTTAGTTTAGCCAGTTTGTCTGCTTCCTGACCTGGGCCCCAGTGAGTCAAGGTTTAGCTCTAAGATTATGTGCCAAATTACTAGAGAAGAGCAGCACCAGCCCGGGTAGGATGAATGCCGTCTATCTTCAACAGGTCGGGTCTGCCCCAAAAACTTTTCCAATTGTCTATGAACCCTATGTTATTTTGCGGACACCACTTAGACAACCAGCCATTGAGTGATGATAATCTGCTAACTATTTCATCACTCCTTTTAACAGGAGGGCCAGATAAACAGACTGCGGTGACATCGTACTTGCGAGTTTACACACCTCTTTAATGTTAATTTTGGTGATCTCCGACTGAAGTCGAACATCATTAGTGCCGACATGAATAATAATCTTAGAGAATTTACGATTAGCTTTAGCCAGCACTTTTAAATTTGCTTTGATGTCAGGCGGATCCAGGCTGTATCCAGATCAGACGGTGGACCTGCACCCAGATGTGACCAACACACGACCCTGAAGTGTCTGCAGAGACTGTGTCATTTAGACTCCCCCTTAAGCTGGCTCATCGACACGGCATCCTCAATAAACCTGTCTCTGGCGTGATGACTCCGATTGTTTGAATAGTCCTAGTTAATAATTCTTTAAATCGATATGTCATCCTCAAAACAACCCGTCTTCAGCGTGTTGCCGCCTATCTTTCGAATATTACACTTTAGTAATTGTTTAATCAATACGGCATCCTCAATAAAAACCTGTCTCCGGCGTAATGACTCCGATATTTCATATTATTTATTTTTAATAATTATTTAATCGATACATCATCCTCAATAAACCCGTCTCCGGCGTGTTGCCTCAGATCTTTCGAATATTCAGATCTATTATGACCTCTGACCTTTAAAATTGCCAGAATAATAATAATACGCTGTTTGTTAATTGGCCAGAGGAGAACTGGCACCCTGACTGAGCCTGGTTTCTCCCAAGGTTTATTTTTCTCCATTAGGTCTCCTGATGGGGTTTTGGTTTCCTTGCCACTGTCGCCTCTGGCTTGGCTTGCTCAGTTGGGGAAAAAAAATGTTTCAAATGAATTTCGAAATAAATCTAATTATTAAACTAAATTAACCATATAGACCAAATTACTGATCTAAAGCCCACATTGTTACTGTATGATAATCGAAATATATTCTGTTGAAAAAGACTGTGAAGCTGCTTTGAAACAATCTGCATTGTTAAAAGCGCTATATAAATAAAGTTGACTTGACTTGACTTGACTTGACTAGTAAGGCGCAGGAATTTCAAAATAAGAGTCAATGTGTATTTAGGCATTTAATTAACGTGCTATATATGCTAAAAATCCCAAGTAGAACGCTTCTCACAGCTATGGTAATTCCCTCCATGTACAATAATGTAGGAGAAAGTTATTGGAGGTCTGAGCAGCACACATTTAGTTGCCTTGACTACAGATTGCTGGGTTATTTTGCTTACATTTTCAAATGACTGAAGATATAAGTTATTGTTATTTGATAAGTTATTGTCAAATAAATACGTTTTATAATGTAGTATGGTACATTGCGAACAAAGGTCAGATATTATATTGCATAAAAGTCTAGTCTAAAAATAGCTTAGCAACCAGTGCTTTAAAAAAATGAATGTAAAAATCGAGAATCGAATCGAACCGTGACCTTAGAATCGAAAATTGAATCTAATCGAGGATTTGGAGAATCGTGACACCCCTACCAGGTTCCTAACTGACGACGAGGACTTGACAGAGCAGCCATCAAGTGTTAGGCAATTTTTTATATCAGCTATGCATTCCGTTAATCTTGTGAATTGGTAAATTTCGTTAAGGCATGAAGAAATATAGAGCTGAGTATCATCAGCATAACAATGAAACTAACAGCATGCTTCCTAATGATATCTCCCAGTGGAAGCATGTACAGGGTGAAGAGTAACGGTCATAGCACTGAGCGCTGTGGTACTCCATACTAAACTTGTGATTGGTGTAACATCTCTTTATTTACTGCTACAAACTGATAATTGTCAGATAAGTATGATTTAAACCAGTTTGTTTATTAAGCGAGCAGGGCAACCACCCAGTAGAGCATTACAATAATTTAGCCTTGAGGTCATGAACACATGAACTAACTGTTCAGCATTTTGCATTGAAAGCATGTGCAGTGTACCAATGGAGTTCCACTAATGCCAACATAATTTTTGAGTCTATTCAAAAGAATGTTGTGGTCGATGGTATCGAATGCAGCACTAAGATCGATTAACACTAATAGAGAGATACAACCACGATTGGATGATAAGAGCATCATTTGTAACTAATGAGAGCAGTCTCGGTACTATGATACGGTCTAAATCCTGACTGGAAATCCTCAGATACAATTTTATTTTCTAAAAAAGCAGCACAATTGTCTTTTCCAGTTTTTTGACAGAAAGGGTAGATTTGAGATTGGCCTGTAATTGACTATTTCTGTAGGATCAAGTTGAGCAATATAAGTTTTTTGATAATAGCCAACTTAAAAGTTTTTGGTGCATATCCAACTGACAAAGATGAGTTAATGATATTAAAAAGGATCTATGACCTCAGGTAGGATCTCTTTTAATAGCCTAGTCGGTATAGGGTCGAGCATACATGTTGTTGATTTTGATGATATAATGAGTTAAGCCAATTCTTCCTCTCCTATAGCAGTGAATGAATGTAATTTTTCCTCAGTGACACTACAGTGCTCTGTCTGATGTGATACTGTATTAGACGGCTGCATGGTTATAATTCCTTCCTAATATTATCAATCTTACGCGTAAAGAAGTTCATAAAGTCATTACTGCTGTGCTGTTTACAACCATCAGAATTTGATGCTTTATTTTTGGTTAGTTTAGCCACTGTATCGAATAAATACCTAGGTTTGTGTTTGTTTTCTTCTAAGAGAGTCGAGAATTCTGATCTAGCAGTTTTTACGGCCTTTCTGTATGCGATCATGCTCTCTCTCCACGAATTACGGAAAACCTCTAGTTTTGTTTTCGTCTAGCAGCGCTCCATTTTTCTGGCTGCTGTTTTAAGGGCCCGAGTGTGCTCGTTGTACCACGTTGTTGGACTATTTTCTTTAATCTTCATTAAGCGACGGGGAGCAACTGTGTCTAAAGTGCTGGAAAAAAGAGAGTCAATAGTTTCTGTTGCAAAATCGAGTTCTCTAGGCTATTTGGGATGCTGAGGAGATGAAACTGATGAGGAAGATTATTTACTAAGCAATCTTTTGTGGTGGCAGTGATAGTCCTGCCATATTTGAAGTGGGCGAATGGCTTTGCAGCATTAGCAAAATTAAGCATACGTGATTCTAGGTAATGATCTGAGATGTCATCGCTCTGCTGCAGAATTTCAACGGTATCAACATTTATTCCATTTGACAATATTACTTCTACAATATGATTATGGCGATGAGTAGGTCCTGACAAGTGTTGACTAACTCCAATAGAGTTTAGAATGTCTTTAAATGCTGTCTTTTTCATTGTCTACATGGATATGAAAATTTCAAAAGAATTATATTTGAAACTAGACTTCTGAGTAATACTGAAGATATTATAAATTACAGCAACACCTCCACCTTTACCATTCAGATGCGGATCATGTTTATAACAATAATCTTGTGGGGTAGACTCATTTAAAGTAATGTAGTCATCAGGTATAAGCCAGGTTTTTGTCAGACACAGCACATCTAGATTATTATCTGTAATAAAATCATTAACAATAAGCGCTTTTGGGGAAAGGGATCGAATATTCAGCAACCCTAGCTTTATCATTTGTTCATATATATTATATCTGTTGTTTATTTGTTGGACATCAATTAAGTTTGTACGGTTGAATGGTTTTGATGTTTTTCGTGTCTCTATGCGATAATATCTAGGTGAAACAGCCTCTATGTGTTGGGATTTACCTGACTTCTTTTATTTTCCTGTTTAACACTATGAAGCTGCTTTAAAACAATCTGCATCGGTAAAAGCGATATATGAATAAAGTTGACTTGACTTCTGTAACTGGACATAGCTAGAAGGTGGTTGGGTAAGCCAGTCCGTCTGCTTCCTGACCTGGTCCCTAGTTAGTCAAGGTTTAGCTCTAAGACTATATGCCAAATTGCTAGGGAGAAGAGCGCAGTGTTAATTTTGACAGCCATTTCCGATTTAGTCTTAGTCTTCGTTTTCAGACAAAAATGCTTATTAGTCTTAGTCACATTTTAGTCATTTTGTCTTTCATAGTTTGAGTCTAGTTTTAGTCGATAAAAAGTAACTGCATTTTTTGTCAAGTTTTAGTCATTATTTTTAGTCAAACTGCCGTTACCAACATTATTTTTGGTAGCTTTTTTATATCTAGTCTTTAGACAAAAATGGTCATTATAATTTTTCTCTATTTTAGACCAATTCAATTAAGCTTATGCGAAATTTAAATCAGATTTTATTGACATTGCACTCTTAGTTAGTAGCACTTATGCAATGCTACATATCCCCTTACCACTTAAGGGGGAGTAAATGATAATAGATTTTTCATTTTGGGGTGAACTATACCTTTAAGACCTCATTAATAGTCTACCAGGATCCCACTACTATTATTACACATGTTTTATTGTAAACTGTTAACGTTTATTTAAAGACACAAATGACTAAGTGTACGAGGACACTCGCAAAGACAAAGATTTTGACACTAAGCGTATTTGAACGTTCAAGCCCAAGGCACGAAATGAACTCATGCGCTGTATGAGGTGCGCCACGCTTATTAGGCTTGATTTAACACGCGCATTGACCTAAATTAATTCTCCCTCGCTGCTTAATGTGTCTGAATGTTTTAAAAACAATGATTAAAAAGCGTTTAAATGATAAGCTTACATGATGATGGCGCAACACGATTTAAATATTTCAACCGGCGCCTTAAGCTTTATATAGGCTAGAGTTTGTTCAAACATAAAAAGCAATATACATCCATCAGGTTTATAATTAAACTAACCTAAAATCGGTGGGGACGATGGCGCTGTGTTTTTACCTGCTTCATGTGCCCATCAACTTGCTGTTCCAGAACTTCCACTCTATCAACAGCTTTAGTAAAATTACCTGTTGACTGGGGATTTTACTGACTAACTGGATCTCTGCTCAGTCTTTTAAGTTTTTCCTTTTTTGACATTTATTCCTATCGAAGATAGTTCTTTGTGTGACCATTTTCAAATTAGTCTACACAAGAACGCTGCGTTGCATAGAGCTCACTAGTACGAGATTTGGTCGCCTAGACCACCTGTACTTGGTACTTGTGACGTCAGCTGCAGCTGTCAGATTCAGAGAGATCAGATTATGCAGACACCTTCCTTGACAGACACACATTTTTTAAAGACAGCATATGAAGAGATCATGTGTTTTTAATGTCCGACATTCCTCAAATAACATTATAGTCGTCCCGTCTCGTCTTGTTAACAAAGAAACGGCATACGTTTTGTCATAGTTTTTATCATCAGATATTAGTTTAGCTGGCCCCACTTTATATTAGGTGGCCTTAACTACTATGTACTTACATCAAAAATTAAGTACAATGTACTTACTGTGTTTATATTGTATTGCAAAACACCTTTGCTGATATTGAGGTGGGATACGGGTAGGGTTAAGGACAGGTGTGGTGGGATGGGTAAGTTTAAGGGTAGGGTTAGGTACAAGGGAAGTGTCAACAGTGTAATTACAAATGTAACGACAGAAATTAATTACAGATGTAATTACATTAAGGTATTTTTAAAAATGTAAGTACAATGTAAAAAAATGACTAGGGAACGAAGGCACCTGCGCGTTACCCTGATCATACGGAAAGGATTCCCTCTGGGGGAAAACCCCTTGGTTTTCAGCCACCACTGGAGGGGTCTCATGTGTAGCAGGCCAAAAGGTATCACGTTGGACGCTGCTGCCATGTGCCCCAGCACTCTCTGAAAGTGCTTCACAGTGATGCTGTGGCCTAGCCTTATTCCTGAGACCATCGCCAGTATGGTCTCGACTCGCGTGGGAGACAATTGTGCCCGCATCGTTGTCGAGTCCCATACAATCCCCAGGAACGTAGTCCTCTGGGACGGCGTCAACACACTCTTCTTTGTGTTGAGTCTCAGCCCCAAGCACTTCATGTGGGCCAGAACGACATCTCGATGCCGAACTGCCATCTCGTACGACTGGGCCAATATGAGCCAGTCGTCGATATAATTCAGTACACGGATGCCCTGAAGTCTCATTGGAGCTAGAGCTGCGTCCATGCACTTCGTGAATGTGCGTGGGGAGAGAGCTAGGCCGAAGGGAAGCACTCGATATTGGTACGCTTCGCCCCCAAAAGCGAACCTCAAGAACTTCCTGTGACATGGAAGGATGGAGATATGGAAGTATGCGTCCTTTAGATCTATCGTGACGAACCAGTCCTCGGACTGCATCTGACTCACGATCATGGGAATAGTGAGCATTTTGAATCTGAACCTCCTCAGAGACCGATTCAAATACCTCAGATCTATAATCGGACGCAACCCTCCATCCTTTTTGGGAACTATAAAGTACCGGCTGTAGAACCCGGACTCCCTCTCCAGCGGAGGAACGCGCTCTATGGCTTCCTTCGCCAGTAAGGATTTTACTTCTAGTTCCATTACCGAACCCGCTCGGTACCACTGTGGTCCAGTTCAACCCCCTGAACCCTGGAGGAGGGTGACCGAACTGCAGTCTGTAACCGTTTTCTACAGTACGCAGGACCCATGTAGAGACACTCGGAAGGCACTTCCATGCGCCGAGATAATCTACTAAGGGAACCAGCCTCTCGAGGCTGGCGTCGGGTGTTACACAAGCCTCGTCCCCAACCCCCTGAAGCGGCTGACCGGCAGGGAGTAGTTGGGAACGAGTCTCTGTGTGTGGACGCGCGAGCTGCCCAGCCGCAGGTCTTTTATGAGGCGGCTGGCGCGGCTGCATTCGCGAAATCGATGTGGCCCGAGGCGTCATAGACGGCGGGATTACCACATCGATTTCCCAAGCGCCGCGAAGAAGCAACCTCGGTTGCCCCTTCGCGGGAGGGACGCCTTAAGCCCTGCCGCAGCTAGGACTTCTTCCCGGCAGCCTTCGCGCCTGAAGGGCGTTCCTCAGATCGCCCTCGAGCGGAAGGCTGCTGGTGAGCGCACCGCCTCTGTTGCCAAGCTCCCGGAGGAGGGCTCTAGAGGCGGCAGCTCTCTTTGCACCTGCCGGTGCGAGGAGCTGGTGGACGGCTGAGGCTGCCCACTGGGGACAGCCTTCCCAGGCTTTGAGCGGCGAGGAAGATACTGGCGGAAGGCCGCTGACTGCTTCCTCGCCTCCTGAAATCTGTCGACGACGGTGTTAACCGCGTCGCCGAACAGACCAGAAGGCGAGACCGGGGAGTCTAGGAGGAAGGACTTATCCTTCTCCTTCATCCCCGATAAATTGAGCCATAGATGTCTCTCCACAGTCACCATAGATGCCATGGAGCGGTCGATGGCACGGGCCGTCTCCTTGGTGATGCGGAGAGACAAGTCAGCAGCCTTCCGAAGCTCCAGTATGTCCTCCGGAGAGGGACCCTCGCCCTCATCCAGCTCTTTAAGGAGGTCGGCCTGGTAGGCCTGCAAAATCGATAATGTATGCAGGGTACTACCAGGCCGCCCAGCCGCCATATAAGCCCTGCCCACCAAGGCAGAAGTGTCCCTACGGGGCTTGGTGGGCAGTACCGGGGCTTTAAGGGGCGATGCGGTCGGGCGAAAGATAGCTCGCGAGCATCTTCCACCCGCGGCATCGTCCCATACCCAGCCTCGCGTGCCCCCAGCACGTTGGCATAATCCAACACTGGGGGATTGGACACACGCGCTGAGTATGGCCTCTTCCAAGATTTGCACAACTCATTGTGCAAATCAGGGAAGAAAGGCAAGCCCTGGCGAGGTGTTTGGACCCGGTGTGTCAGAAAGCGGTCGTCCAGCTTACTGGTTGGCTGGACTTCCTGCCTTTCCTGTGGCCAATCGATTTTTAACTTGGCCACTGCCCGGGTCAACACCTCGACCAGCTCCTCTTGGGCGGGTGGATGAAGCGGCAACAATTCCGGTGCTTCACCACCGCCTCGATGTCCACCTCCCCTGATTCCTCAGAACCAGAGAGGGTGAACATCGATTCTCCACCCCGGGGGAAGAAGCCGTAGCGCGGGCTTCCACACGGGGCGGAAGAATCTCGGAACTGCCAGAGGAGGAGTGGGAAAGTGCCTCAGCAGTCCCACACCCTTCTGACAGATCCCTTTGTGAGCCCCATGATCTGCGACGCCGAGCCGCCTCGGCGGCTGCGGGTCCAGAACCACGGGGCTCACAAGGCTGGCCGGCCTCATTGAACACGGCCAGCCGAAAGCGGAGGAGCCTGAGTGTCAGCTTCTCACAATGCTCACAGGTGGCTCCTTAGAGCCGCCCTGGCATGCTGAACACCCAGGCATTCCACACAAAGCGAGTGTGTGTCGAGCCGAGATGAAGCGAGTTAGCACACACTGCTTAAATCTCCTCTCTCAGTCATACTTTCACACACTCTTGGACAATACAACAATAAATAGACAGACAATGTACACAGAGCGCTATGCTGAAGAGCAATAACTGCCGCCATTACGCGCGGCTCCTTTTATACTTCGGGTATGCCGTCACGATGGCGTCATCACGCCGACCAATCGGATTGGACTAGTGTTCATTCAGACTTCAGATTCGCTGATGCTTAGGGAGCATCCCCAAATCGTCGTTCGACGCAGTGTGAGTTCCCTCGAAGGGAACTGAAATATCACATGGTCCTAAGTATTCAGACCCTTTGCTCAGTATTTAGTAGAAGCACCCTTTAATCTAATACAGCCATGGGGCTTTTTGGGAAAGATGCTACAAGTTTTTCAAACCTGGATTTGGGGATCCTCTGCAGTTCTGTCAGGTTGGATGGTAAACATTGGTGGACAGCCATTTTCAGGTCTCTCCAGAGATGCTCAATTGGGTTTAAGTCAGGGCTCTGGCTGGGCCATTCAAGAAAAGTCACAGAGTTATTGTGAAGCCACTCCTTATTTTATCTGTGTGCTTAGGGTTATTGTCTTGTTGGAAGGTGAAACCTTCAGTCTGAGGTCTTGAGCACTCTGGAGAAGGTTTTAGTCCAGGATATCCCTGTACTTGGCCGCATTCATCTTTCTAGAGGTCCACCGATATATCGGCCGATATCCGTGTTTAGTAGCGCCGATTTAAAATCAGGCACTTTCGCGGGCAGCCCCGTGTTATTGGTGCGGTGCGACCGTCCGGAACTGGCATAATGCTTGCAGATAACTTTAAGGGCTGTAGTCGAAAACTATCAGCAGTTTGCTTGCTAACATATTACCCCAAAGTTACCAGTTCTGTTTTATTTTTCCTGTATCGGAGTCCTGTATCGAATTTCACTCTGTGCGTGGGATGGAGAAAGCATCGAAAACAAGGCCAAGCACCCTCAAACGCAAGCAAAAGCGTGATGTAATAATATACTGGCGAAACAGATTGGGCAGATTTGCACATTTGTGTTCGTTCTCTGGAGAGCGCCGCCTATTTACAACGCAGTGTTTGCAGCGGTGAGTAATGTAGCCAGATCTCTTGAACGTGATCCGAGTTTTTATTCTGTGCTGAGTTAATGCAGGCTCGTGAAACTCTAGGCTACAAAGTCTATAAAATCCATTGAATAAATATAAATGCTGGATTCACTCTGCACGAGACATAAATATCCTCTTGAGACCCAGAATAGAGGTTTTGCCACTGTAGAGGACATTATATTTTAGTGAATTTCTCTGACAAAATACAGTTTTGTCTGGATATTCTTATAAAATATGACATTGTTATGAAAATATTCCTTTTATAACTCCCATTATTATACATATTTTTACATTACATATTGTCCTAAAACACATTAATATGCAAATTAGATATAGTGTATATATATATGCATTTTATTGATTTGATCTCTATAGGCATGTGCGGTATCAGTTTTTCATGTTGCGATTAATGGCTGAAGCTTTTATCACGGTATACGGTATTATCACGATATTGAAATAAGTTGCAAAAAAGTGTTGTCATAGTATAACAATCAATCAATCAATCAACTTTATTTATATAGCGCTTTTACAATGACGATTGTTTCAAAGCAGCTTCACAGTGTTAAACAGGACAACATTGCAACAAAATTTGATTTGGGTAGTTAAATTTGGATAGTTTATAGAATTATATATGACCAAATTAATAAATTCTATTTGTATATTTAGTTGAGTAACTTGGATCATAATTTGAGTGTCCCCAACTGAGCAAGCCAAGCCAAAGGCGACAGTGGCAAGGAACCAAAACTCCAAAAATAAACCTTGGGAGAAACCAGACTCAGTCGGGTGCCAGTTCTCCTCTGGCCTATTATTAACAGTGTATAATTATTACTCTGGCAACCTTGCAGGTCATAAATCATATTAGATAGGAATATTCAAATTTTGGGTATGGCCTTGCAGGCGGGTTCATTTAGGATGGCGCGTCGATTACACAGAATATGAATACTTGAAAGATCGGAGTTATTGCGCGGATACGGATTAATTGAGGATGGCGTTCGGTGAGGCAAATTCAGAGGAGACACTAATGGACACGGTCTCAGCAGACACTCCAGGATGAGCTGGTCATGTCAGATGCAGGTCCACCATCCGATCCGGACACGGCCTGGATCCGGCCGACTGCAGTAAACCTCGGGATAAACAGAGAGACTAACATTAGTGTGGATGCCACTCTTTTTATGATGTAACGAGTACATCAGGTGTTATGGGAAGTGTTCCCGGTTCCGGCTGACCTAGTTAATGCAGCCTAACAATCAGTCATTTGATTTGAATAAAGAAAGTTAAAAATGTTCTATGTGTATGCCATAGTAAAGAGATGTGTTTTTAGTCTAGATTTAAACTGACAGAGTGTGTCTGCTTCCCGAACAATGCTAGGAAGACTGTTCCAGAGTTTAGGTGCTAAATAGGAAAAGGATCGACCGCCTGCAGTTGATTTAGATATTCTAGGTATTTTCAACTGGCCAGAGTTTAGAGACCGCAATTGACGCGTGATGGAGTATAATGCGTTAAGAGCTCACTCAAGTACTGGGAGCTAAACCATTTATTGCTTTATAAGTAATAAGCAAGATTTTAAAATGTATGCAATGTTTAATAGGGAGCCAGTGCAGTGTTGACAGAACTGGACTAATATGATCGTACTTCCTGGTTCTAGTAAGAACTCGAGCTGCTGCGTTTTGGACCAGCTGGAGTTTATTTATTAGGCGAGCAGGGCAACCACCCAGTAGAGCATTACAATAATCTAGCCTTGAGCTCATGAGCATGTACTAATTGTTCAGCATTTTGCATTGAAAGCATGTAGACGTAATTTAGATATATTTTTAAGATGGTAGAATGCAGTTTTACAGATGCTAGAAACGTGGCTTTCAAATGAAAGATTGGTATCAAAGAGCACACCCAGGTTCCTCACTGTGAGGACTTGACAGAGCAGCCATCGAGGGTTAGACAGTATTCTAGGGCACTACTTGTGGAGCTTTTCTGTCCAATAATTAAAAATTCAGTTTTATCTGAATTAAGTTGCAGAAATTACTATTCATCCAATTTTTAATATCAGCTATGCATTCCGTTAATCTTGTGAATTGGTAAGTTTCGTCAGGGTGTGAAGAAATATAGAGCTGAGTATCATCAGCATAACAATGAAAACTAACGCCATGCTTCCTAATGATATCTCCCAGTGGTAGCATATACAGGGTGAAAAGCAACGGTCCTAACACTGAGCCTTGCGGTACTCCATACTGAACTTGTGATCGGTGTGACATCTCTTCATTTACTGCTACAAACTGATAGTCAGATAAGTAAGATTTAAACCATGCCAATGCAGTTCCACTAATGCCAACATAATTTTCGAGTCTATTCAAAAGAATATTGTGATCGATAGTATCGAATGCAGCGCTAAGATCGAGTAACACTAATAGAGAGATACAACCACGATCAGATGATAAGAGTAAATCATTTGTAACTCTAATTAGAGCAGTCTCAGTACTATGATACGGTCTAAATCCTGACTGGAAATCCTCACATATACCATTTCTTTCTAAAAGGAACATAATTGTGAAGACACTGCCTTTTCTAATATTTTTGATAGAAACGGTAGATTCGAGATTGGTCTGTAATTGACTAATTCTTTAGGATCAAGTTGCGGTTTTTAATAAGTGGTTTAATTACAGCCAACTTAAAAGTTTTTGGTACATATCCTAATGTCAAGGATGAATTAATAATATTAAGCAGAGGATCTATGACCTCTGGAAGCATCTCTTTTAATAGCCTAGTCGGTATAGGGTCAAGCATACATGTTGTTGATTTTGATGATTTAACAAGTTTAGCCAATTCTTCTCCTCCTATAGCAGTGAATGAGTGTAATTTTTCCTCAGTGAGACTACAATGTTCTGTCTGAAGTGATACTGTAGTAGGCGGCTGCATGGTTATAATTTTATTCCTAATGTTATCAATCTTACTAGTAAAGAAGTTCATAAAGTCATTACTGCTGTGTTGTTTACAAACGTCAGAAGTTGAAGCTTTATCCTTTGTTAATTTAGCCACTGTATCGAATAAATACCTAGGGTTGTGTTTGTTTTCTTCTAAAAGAGTTGAGAAATAAGCAGATCTTATTTTTATGGCCTTTCTGTATGCAATCATGCTCTCTTTCCACAAATTGAAAAACCTCCAGTTTTGTTTTCTTCCAGCTACGCTCCATTTTTCTGGCTGCTGTTTTAAGGGCCCGAGTGTGCTCGTTGTACCACGGCGTTGGATTATTTGCTTTAATCTTCTTTAGCGCCGAGGAGCAACTATGTCTAAAGTGCTAGTAAAGAGAGAGTCAGTAGTTTCTGTTGCAACATCAAGTTCCTCTTGGCTATCTGTAATTCTGAGGAGATGGAACTGATGAGGAAGATTATGTATAAAGCAATCTTTAGTCATGGTTATAGTCCTGCCATATTTGAAGCGAGGATGGCTTTGCAGCCTTAGCTAAATTAAGTATACATGATATTAGGTAATGATCTGAGATGTCATCGCTCTGCTGCAGAATTTTAATGGTATCAACATTTAGTCCATGTGACAGTATTAGATCTAAAGTATGATTAAGGCGATGAGTGGGTCCAGATCGTGTTGTCTAACTCCAATAGAGTTTATAATGTCTTTAAATGCCAATCCCAATGCGTCTTTTTCATTGTCAACATGGATATTAAAATCACCAACAATTAGTACTTTATCTGCAGCCAGTACTAACTCTGATAGAAAACCAGCAAATTCTTTGATAAAGTCTGTATTGTGCCCTGGTGGCCTGTATACAGTAGCCAACACAAATGTCAAAGCGGGATTTATCATTTACACTACACAATGTTACATAAAGCACCAAAACTTCAAAGGAATTATATTTGAAACTAGACTTCTGAGTAATACTGAAGTTATCATTATAAATTACAGCAACACCTCCTTTTCCTTTCAGACGTGGCTCGTGTTTATAACAATAATCTTGGGGTGGACTCATTTAAAGTAATGTAGTCGTCAGGTTTTAGCCAGGTTTCTGTCAAACACAGCACATCTAGGTTATGATCTATAATCATATCATTAACAATAAGCGTTTTTGGCGAAAGGGATCGAATATTCAGCAACCCGAGATTTATCAATTGTTCATCCGTATTATATCTGTTGTTTATTTGTTGGACATCAATTAAATTTTTACTGTTGAATGGTTTTGATGGTTTTTGTATTTACTGATTCGGGAACAGACACAGTCTCTATGTGATAATATCTAGGTGAAAGCGTCTCTATGTGCTGGGATTTAGCTGACTCTGGTGACGTGAGACAGCTAGCAGACGGTTGGTTTAGCCAGTTTGTCTGCTTCCTGACCTGGGCCCCAGTGAGTCAAGGTTTAGCTCTAAGATTATGTGCCAAATTACTAGAGAGAAGAGCAGCACCAGCCGGGTAGGATGAATGCCGTCTATCTTCAACAGGTCGGGTCTGCCCCAAAAACTTTTCCAATTGTCTATGAACCTATGTTATTTTGGACACCACTTAGACAACCAGCCATTGAGTGATGATAATCTGCTAACTATTTCATCACTCCTTTTAACAGGAGGGCCAGATAAACAGACTGCGGTGACATCGTACTTGCGAGTTTACACACCTCTTTAATGTTAATTTTGGTGATCTCCGACTGGAAGTCGAACATCATTAGTGCCGTGAATAATAATCTTAGAGAATTTACGATTAGCTTTAGCCAGCACTTTTAAATTTGCTTTGATGTCAGGCGCTCTGGCTCCCGGTAAACATGTGACTATGGTGGCTGGTGTCTCTATTTTCACGTTCCGTGTAATAGAATCGCCAATAACTAGGGCACTTTCAACAGGATCCTCAGTGGGTGCATCACTGAGTGGGGAGAACCTGTTTGATGTTCTAATCGAACGGCAGAGTGGTTTTTAGATCCGCAAATATGCTGTCTCACAGTCACCCAATTGCCCTGCTGCAAGGGCTCAGCCGGAACCAAACAATGAGTGTTCACTAAGCTAGTCGCATCCAAAACAGTATCTAAAGCTGTAACATTCTCACTACTCTCACATAAAGTCTGGATGCGTGTCTCTAAATCTGAAATCTTCTCCGTCAGCCTGATTAATTCCTTACATTTAACACATGTGAAGCCCTGTTCGCCAACGGAGATAGATATGCTAAACATGTAGCATGCAGTGCAAGTGACAATGACAGGAGAAGAAGACATGGCTTACCGTATTTGTTGATGAATCCAAAACTTACCACACAACTTACTCCACTTACTTTGTTTGATGGAGTCTATTTAATAATCCAACTCACCAGAGTTGTCTAATGAACTCAGAAAACAGGAGACCCGGGTGCCAGGATGGAAAGCTACCAGGCTAGCGAAAAGCTAACATGTGGTAGTGATTTAGATTAAAAGCTAGTGATGTCAAATTTAACTTGATAGGCTATATTAAACAATATATGGTGATGAGTAAGTTATATTTAGCAGTATAGATAACAAAGAAAATATATCAAATAGAGATTCAAACGCAGCTATACAGAGCTACAAACACTGACGCATGCAGCAGCAGCAGTAGGTAGACTGGAGCAATCCAAGGTTTCAAACTCCATAACAGTTTTAAGAACTCTTTTTGTAATAACAAAAATAACTCTCTGAATGTTTAAATACAATAATACAATGCACCAAAAATATATAAAAGTAAAATGTTCAAACAGATTCAAGTGCAAAAGAATTTGGCTTTAAAGATCAACAGGTAATACATTACAATAAGGTCTCATTATTTAATGCATTAACTAAGATTGAGCAATAGCTACATTTGTTACATAAAGTATTTTTTTGTTGTTGTTAATGTTAGTTAAGAAATACAACTGTTTGGTAATAATTAGTTAAAATGTTAACTAATGAAGCCGTTCGTCTCAAAGTTTTACTGAATAATAGCAAATAATCAGAAAATGTCTAATCATTAGGGCAGGGTTTCTCAACCTTTTGCCTACTCCGACCCACTTTTTTTTGTATGCCAGTCAAACGACCCACTAAGGCTGGAAATAAATAACTTAAAATTTAGACCTAGGCTATTTTATAAGAATGCAGCTGTTCATGGTTTGTTCATGTTAGTTCACAGTGCATTAACCAATGTTAACAAGATTTTAATAATGGATTTGTAAATATTGAAAGTGCAGTTCATTATTAGTTAATGTTAACTAATGAACCATAATGTAAAATCTTCAGCTTGTTTTCTTTTAAAAAACGGATGCATTTTCTCAAGCTAACAGCCCGTGGCTGCGTAAGCCTTGTTTATACGCGACTCGTACGCACGAGTGCGAGGGTGCGTGCGGCAAAAATAACGTCAACACGGAATGGGCGGTCGTGTGCGTTGACAGTGCGAGACCCCATTTCGCCTGGTGGTGTGCACGTCAAGTTTTGTAACTTTGTGCGCCGCTCTGCAACCGAAGATGTACGAGTTTGAGGCAAATCTGGCCGAACATGATGTCTCATCACACCGAAAGTATAAACTTTACAGGTCTGGCATCGCGAGCGCGTTACCAAGCAACGGGGTAAACCGCCCATGTAAAGAGAGTAGGACCTTGTCCAATAAGAGCCGTTCGCGGCAGTGATACATGTGATAGGACACGACAATATGAGAACACAGAGAAAGCCTCGCGACCCCCTATAGAATGATCCACGACCCACTAGTGGGTCGCGACCCACTGGTTGAGAAACACTGCATTAGGGCATGCTGTAGTCCAGATTAAAATATAAAAATGTTTAAGTTTGAAAATAAATAGCCTATTAAGTCTTAAGTATTAAGTATTTGGTGCTGTGATGAACAACACTGAGATTACCAAAAAAGAATGGCTGTTTGGAGCATTTTAAAAACTTCACTAACGCAATTGCTTTATTTGCGGGGTTTCCGGTGTAACCGCTGCATCAGCGCCCTCTGCTGTCATTGAACATGCACTTCATTCAGCGTGTGCGTCGCCTTCACTCGTTCATGTGCTTCTCATGTCATGCACGTTGGGCTTGTTTACATCTGAGCGCGTGTCCCTTTCACGCAAAATACAGCAGTGTTGAACATTTTATAGGTTGATGGGCAAAGTATTCTTTAATGCTTTAATTTTTTTTTAATAATTGTTAATAAAATACTATTTACGGTATTTCGAAGTGCCCACGATAACAATATCGTGCCTATTCATTATCGCGATGTATCGCATTACCGAATATCGGCACATGTCTAGATCTCTACATCTTTCCCTCGATTGCAACCAGTCGTACGGTCCCTGCAGCTGAAAAACACCCCCACAGCATGATGCTGCGACCACCAAGCTTCACTGTTGGGATTGAATTGGACAGGTGATGAGCAGTTCCTGGTTTTCTTTCCACACATACTGCTTAGAAGGCCAAAAAGTTCTATCTTGGTCTCATCAGACCAGAGAATCTTATTTCTCACCATCTTGGAGTCCTTCTGGTGTTTTTTAGCAAACTCCATGTGGGCTTTCCTGTGTCTTGCACTGAGGAGAGGCTTCCGACGGGCCACTCTGCCATAAAGCCCCGACTGGTGGAGGGCTGCAGTGATAGGTTGACTTTCTAAAACTTTCTCCCATCTCCCGACTGCATCTCTGGAGCTCAGCCACAGTGATCTCTGGGTTCTCCTTTACCTCTCACTCCAAGGCTCTTCTCCCCCCGATAGCTCAGTTTGACTGGACGGCCAGCTCTAGGAAGGGTTCTGGTTGTCCCAAACGTCTTCCATTTAAAGAATAAAGGAGGCCACTGTGCTCTTAAAAAACTTAAGTGCAGCAGATTTTTTTTTGTAACCTTGGCCAGATATGTGCCTTGCCACAATTTTGTCTCTGAGCTCTTCAGGCAGTTCCTTTGACCTCATGATTCTCATTTGCTCTGACATGCACTGTGAGCTGTAAGGTCTTATATAGACAGGTGTATGGCTTTCCTAATGAAGTCCAATCAGTATAATCAAACACAACTGGACTCAAATGAAGGTGTAGAACCATCTCAAGGATGATCAGAAGAAATGGACAGCACAGCAAAGGGTCTGAATACATAGGACCATGTGATATTTCAGGCTTTCTTTTTTAATAAATCTGCACAAATGTCAACAATTCTGTGTTTTTCTGTCAATTTGGTATGTACCCAGCATAACACCACAGGAAAATCTGATAAGATAATCTGTAGAACCATCAAGATAATCAGGACTTTACCTACGTTTGTTGGAAGGGGAGAAATCGGTCCAAAATTGCCCCGAATATCTTGTAGTGTGTACCCCGCATTAGGCAAGCGAGAGCCTATATGTCTTGCTTAATTGGTAGTGGGAGGAGTTATGGATCAGCTGAGCATCAGCTGATGGCTGGCTGTCACGCTGTGGTCTGCCTGAACTACACTTAAGCTTCATTTAGTTGCTCAGCTACATTTGTTGGATTTTTTTGTAGGAGAACCCTAACCAAGATAAAAACACACAAAAAATATCAGTTAATTTTAGTTTTGTACACCCATAACATTACATTTTTTTATACATTTTAAGTAGTAATACTTTAACATTTCATCTCCAAAACAATGTAGAAACAACATAAAGGCAGTATATTTTAAATATTTGCTTAATGGCATCTTTTTACTAAGCACTATGAATGAAGGCCAGTACCACTGATACCAATGCTGATGTCTCTATTACATTCATTTTTTTCTCTCTCAGTTTTAAACATTAATTTTAGCCATTTAACTTCATAATATAATTTAAAGCTATTATTTTAACAGTATTTAATTTAAAGTAAATGTAAAGCAATCTTCACATAAACCTATTGTAATAAATGTCTCATTTAGCTGTGCCTTAATATATCAGGGTTAAACACTAAGGTTTTTTTCCAGACGGGGAGGTTCCGATTTTTACCCACCCTGCTAAAATGTACAAAAAAAAAAGTTATTGTTTTTATTATTTTTGACCCATGTAACCTTGTGAACAGTGCTTCAAGTAAGTCTAACAGTTAGGGCATATACAGAAATTGAATAAAGTTATCAAGCACTGTACAAAACACAGTTCTGCATAAATTATAAATAAACATTATTCAGTCAAGAGCAGTGAGTGATTTTATCTTTGACTTTTGTTCTATGATTAACAATAATCAAAGACAGCAGTAGGTTCAATAGGCTGCTGTCACTTTAAGACCTCCTGCACATAACCCGGATCTGGCACACATTTTGTTTTCTCACAACTCTTTTTGTTTATGTAACACATTTAAGACTGTGCTAACGAGGATACTTAACAAAACGACTTTTCCATTCCCAAACAGTTAAAACAGTCAAAATTGACAGTGAGAACATCAGTTTACATTTCCAAACATTTATTTGCCATTAATTGTAATAATCCAGTGAGATTTCTGAATGCACGTGGAGTCTGACAACAGCCGGTATGCTCCATCATCGAGTTTGTACATGAAAAAACTGAGAGACTAAATTAGAGGAACTGTGGCAACGTCTCCAAGATACTTAAAAAAACCTACCTGCAAAGCTACAGTACCAGTCCTCTACGCACACCTTGGCTATAGAATCGCCATTGTTTAGTGTGTAAACATATCGCCATTGTTTATATATATATATATATATATATATATATATATATATATATACAAATTCTTGCCCAGAGGGAAGATTTAGTTCTCAGTATCTCAGTTTTTTCTGTTCCTTAAATGCAGACTCGATGGTGATGAGATCAGATCCCCTGTGAGACTCATTGTGCAAACAAAAATCACACTGGATTATTACAATTAATGGCAAAAGGAATTTTTAAAAAATGTAAACTAAAATTTCCTACTGACAGTAAAAGATATAAAGAACATTCTTTAAAAAAAAAAAAAAATGTGTGAAAATACTGCCTAAGACTTTTGCACATATACTGAAAATAGGATATATTAGCAGAAAAGCACTCTGTTATAAATATTTTTCAGTTCTGTTACTTTGCTGTGAAATTTTTATTTGTTGTATTATCATGTTCACTTGCTTGTGTTTTTGTTGTCTATGATACTGTGCACAGCATTTGTGTGCAACCAGACAAGCCTGTGTTTCACACTGTACAGGTGTGTGTATGTGTAAATCCCAGGGTGTGTCTATTGCGCTCAGTGGTGACAGTAGCGCCGGGCATCTGGGAGGCTCTAGTGAGCTCAGGTTGTCATTAACACGCTCTCTGGAGGGTCGCAAACACCCCGCTTAACTCCCTCCTTAATGACTTTTTTGGCTTCCTCTCTAACTAATGAAGGTGCAGGTAGAGAATGTATGTGCTAAATGAAAGGCCACTAATAGTCGTTAAGGTTTGTTTTCATGTTTTCCTTTTGTTCGCTCTCCCTGAGTGCGCCAGCTCGTCACACTGAATTTTCCAAAGGGATCTCATTCTCTCTAACTGAAGAAGTTTGTGTAACAGGAGGAAAATGCTGTTTTGTTACAAACAGAATGCTTCTGTTTTGTGTCCTTTGTAATCTCTGTGAAGAAAGCTTTCGTAGAAACTGATTTCTGTGTGTTTGTTAGGGGTAATTGATATGACCAAAATCTTATTTCACAATATGAGAAATTTTATTTCATGTAATTTTTTATTTTTTATTTCAATTTTATTTCAATGTAATGAAACAAATTAAACTTTCATATATTTTAGATTCATTGCACACCAACTGAAATATTTCAGGTCTTTTATTGTTTTAATACTGATGATTTTGGCATACAGCTCATGAAAACCCAAAATTCCTATCTCAAAAAATTAGCATATTTCATCCGACCATTAAAAGAAAAGTTTTTTAATACAAAAAAGTCAACCTTCAAATAATTATGTTCAGTTATGCACTCAATACTTGGTCGGGAATCCTTTTGCATAAATGACTGCTTCAATGCGGCGTGGCATGGAGGCAATCAGCCTGTGGCACCGCTGAGGTGTTATGGAGGCCCAGGATGCTTCGATAGCGGCCTTAAGCTCATCCAGAGTGTTGGGTCTTGCGTCTCTAAACTTTCTCTTCAGTTGGCAGGCCAATTGAGCACAGTAATACCATGTTCAGTAAACCATTTACCAGTGGTTTTGGCACTGTGAGCAGGTGCCAGGTCATGCTGAAAAACAAAATCTTCATCTCCATAAAGCTTTTCAGCAGATTGAAGCATGAAGTGCTCCAAAATCTCCTGACAGCTAGCTGCATTGACCCTGCCCTTCATAAAACACAGTGGACCAACACTAGCAGCTGACATGGCACCCCAGACCATCACTGACTGTGGGTACTTGACACTGGACTTCAGGCATTTTGGCATTTCCTTCTCCCCAGTCTTCCTCCAAACTCTGGCACCTTGATTTCCGAATGACATGCAAAATTTGAGCGACAGTCCAGTGCTGCTTCTCTGTAGCCCAGGTCAGGCGCTTCTGCCGCTGTTTCTGGTTCAAAAGTGTCTTGACCTGGGGAATGCGGCACCTGTAGCCCATTTCCTGCACACGCCTGTGCACGGTGGCTCTGGATGTTTCTACTCCAGACTCAGTCCACTGCTTCCGCAGGTCCACAAAGGTCTGGAATCGGTCCTTCTCCACAATGTTCCTCAGGGTCCGGTCACCTCTTCTCGTTGTGCAGCAGTTTTGCCACACTTTTTCCTTCCCACAGACCTTCCACTGAGGTGCCTTGATACAGCACTCTAGGAACAGCCTATTCGTTCAGAAATTTCTTTCTGCGTCTTACCCTCTCCCTTGAGGGTGTCAATGATGGCCTTCTGGACAGCAGTCAGGTCGGCAGTCTTACCCATGATTGCGGTTTTGAGTAATGAACCAGGCTGGGAGTTTTTAAAAGCCTCAGGAATCTTTTGCAGGTGTTTAGAGTTAATTAGTTGATTCAGATGATTAGGTTAATAGCTCATTTAGAGAACCTTTTCATGATATGCTAATTTTTTGAGAATTTTGTGTTTTCATGAGCTGTATGCCAAAATCATCAGTATTAAAACAATAAAAGACCTGAAATATTTCAGTTGGTGTGCAATGAATCTAAAATATATGAAAGTTACATTTTTATCATTATATTATGGAAAATAATGAACTTTTATCACAATATGCTAATTTTTTGAGAAGAACCTGTATTTACTTCTTTCAAGTAATAAAGTATTCTCGTAAGTTTATAATATGCCATTGAAAATACATACGGGTGAGGGGTTCGAATGCCGTTCGCCATGTTGCCCCTCCATTTTGAAAGTACATTAGCCAAAGAGGGACATACCTGTAAATTCAAGCTTCGCCTTTCACGTTTTAACACTTGATGGCACCGTGTCGAATGTGAAGAGGGGGATTGCTTGTGACTGTGATCTCATAAAAATTTACAGAATAACGATAGCACTGATAAAAGTTACTTTACTAAGATTAGCTTGCATTCGTCTGGGAACCTGATAGCTGATGTTAGCAATGAAATGGTAAAAAAAAACATAAAACGTAAAACTATTATTCATTTACATAGATGTCATAACCTACATGTTAACTGACAAATTAAATAACTGCAAATTATAATAGTTTTCTAAAGTAACCTCATCACTTAAAGGAACACTCATGGACGAGGTCGAACTGGAAGACATGTTAATCTTGGAGTAAATCGGCCACTGTAGGAGTTAAAATGAAATCGGAATTGAGAGGAACAGAAACTAATATTCACTGGATGGTCATATACCTTTTCACCTCTAGATGGGGGAAAATATCACTCAGTGTAGCTTTAAAGATATAGACGTATTCAGTCAAGAGCAGTTAGTGATTTTCTTTTTGTTTATTAGGCTGCTGTTACTTTAAGACCAAATGTACGGACCGAATACTGATATACATTTGTTTTTTGTTTACATTTATTTAAGACATAACCGACTGTGTTTATGTGAATACTGCACACAAATGTGTGCACGCTTTGGGTCTGTGTCAGTCAGCACAAGTATGCACTGAGATCTTTTTCATGACTTAATGCGCTTAACTATTTTTAACATCATGCACATCCCACTTTTTATTGCTACATTAAAAAAATTATACTTTGGACCAGCTTAAAGGTCCCGTTTTTCATGTGTTTTTGAAGCTTTGATTGTGTTTACAGTGTGCACAGTACACAGTATTTTTCACACAATTTACTTTTCTGTATACCGCTGTTTTCACTGTCCTAAAAAAAGCCTGATGATCTCCTCGTTCTATGAAGTCCCTCCTTCAGAAATACGTAACGAGTTCTGATTGTGCCAGCGGTTCCAGTGTTGTGATTCGACAGCAGCTTAGCGCACGTTGCCCGGAAAGGTCATGCCTCTTACCATAACGGGGAGATGCATGTGCTCAATGTTATTGTAGACATGGCGACAAAAACCCTCTACAAACGCAACACTTACTCTTCTCCATGTGGGAGAGCAACAAGACCACGCCCCCTTTTTTGCGTATTCTTGTGGACGGAGGTTAGTCAACAAACTGTTCTATTGACGTAATTAAAGCAGGAAGTTCAGGGATGTAGTACAAAACGGCGTTCGCTGTAGGGTTTGAAAGGGAACTTCTGTTATATAAAATATCTCTCTTGGCATTGAACTTTGAGCTTTATAATTTTACAGGTATTATTTATGCTCTAACAGCAACATTACACACAAACTAAAGATTGAAAAATGGGATCACGAAGAACAGGACATTCAAATAAATTACTCTTATTTGTTACAGCCGCATTTTTTTATTTTCCTCAAATTATATGTTCAATTTGGTTGAAAAGTAAAAAGATGATTTATTATGAAGAGCATACATCATCTTTTAGTTTGTTACAAATTATTATTATTATTTCATTTTGAAATAAACAAATGTTTACTATTAAATACAAAAATAGTTTTGCTTTTGAATAAACTAATTGCAAACAAAAATCGAATTTTGTTAAAGGCAATTTAATGAACTTATCTCAAGTAAAATTTGTGATTCTGTACAGTGTAGTTGGATTAACAGTGTTGTTCATCATTCACATACATCATCCACATAATGAACCACTAAGTAAAGGCAGGTGCCAGTACTGAGCAAAAAATTCAGTGTGCACAGCCTAAGCACAAGCGCTACTCTTCAGCATAATAGTACCCACAAAATTCAGTAACAGAAACAACTCTAAATGTCCAACATAACTGAAAATTGAACATTAACATAAACTACCAGCATCTTTCCTTTTACTGAAAACACATAAAATAACACGTAATCCCTAAATTTACTCTCCTAATGCAGTCCTCCCCTAATGCAAAGACTTCCCTTGAATTTGGCCTCTCTATTTTAATTATATTTTGCGATTTCGGACCAGATTTTCTTTCTTGGGTATTAATGGCATATCAACCAGATGTTTGTGAGATGTCTAAGCGAGTGCGTAGCGTTGTTCAGTTGTTCATGTGCCGTGATGTGTTTGTTTTGCATCACTGTATCCATTTGTTTTGCTGTATTATGATGATTATATGATGGGCCCTCACAAGGGACCTAATTATTGTATAGCTGTCTGTATCCTCTGAGGAAAAGGCACAAAAAACAAGTATGTTTCCCAGAAACCCCCTCCCCTAGTCTGCACTCACCCCAGTGCTGTTGCGGATAAACTTTCTTGTAATGTGTTGTAATATTTCTAAATAAATATTCATTGTTTGTCCTTCATTTGTATGTCAATTTTACATTTTTAATAATAATAATGTATTATTATTATTATTATTATTAGTAGTAGTAGTAGTAGTAGTATTCTAATGCAATTCATGTTCATTGGTTTTATTCCAGAGCAGTTTAAATGAGCAAGCGGATCAGAGACTATGAAGAAAAAGAAGTAGTGAATGAAAGAGAGAAGGATAGATTGGTTGATGAGTCTTATGAATAACCATGTTTGTGTTAAATATATTAGCAAAGACATCAGCATCATAGTTCATTAGAATATGCCTTAGTTTCAGAGATCAACAACAGAAGACAACTGTCAATGGTACAGCTTTACAGCAAAACATTACTAACCCTTAATTAGGGTTGGTTAATCACAGCATTTAGTGCTGAAATGTTTTTGTATAATGTTTATTTGCTTGTTACTGTCAAAAGTGTTTTATATATTAGAGCAGAGTGAAAGTTTTTTCTCCTTCTTATTCCACTCTATATTTTTTGTTAATTATTGTCATATAAATAGATGCTAACTCTATATTGTGTGTTGTTTCTGTTTTTTTTACAGGAGTTTTTTGAGCATGCAAAGCATCTGTGGGATGATGAGGGGGTGAAGGCCTGTTTCGAGCGCTCAAACGAGTATCAGCTCATCGACTGCGCACAGTAGTAAGTAACTGTTGATATGTGTCAGCTTTACTCCTACAGTAGCGTTGTCAACTCTCATAGTGTCTCTCTGCTGATTTTCCGTGATCCCTCTGACTAATGCGGAGTGGATCTGTTTATTTGTGCAAACCACTGGTGCAGTGCAGTGTCCAAACTTTCTCTTCGTCACACTTTTTCAGCATTTCGATTCCTATACAGCTCATGATTCATGATAAAATGAAACTTTTATGAATAAGTTATTTAAAGAAATCGAGCAAAGAGTGCTCCCTATATAATCACTAAAGCTGTTGATCACTTCAGTGCAATGTGGGCTCATTGACTGTTATATTCAAAAAAGCTGTCTACTCTGCACAATGAAACTCTTATTTACATCATGTTTATTCTTTGGTTGTTATGAAAAGATTAACAAGCGTGCAAAACTCAATTAGTTTAATTAGTTTAACTAACTATTAGTTTATAGTTCATTCATAGTTTATATATTGTACTCTATAAATTGTTACTATATTAATAGGCTATATACAAATAATGAGTTCTTCATTCATTGCCACTGTAATTGGGTTTTATGTGGACTTTCAATTGAAATTATGATTTTTATACAGTACAAACTGTGGGGGTTTTGCCCTGTGTATTACCAAGAATCTGGCAATACAGTACATAACACGATACAGGGTTTACGATTTACGATCCTGTAAGAAAGGCGAAATTTTTAAATATTTCTTGTTTTTTAGGGAGAGGATCTCATTTTATTTTATTTACTTTTTATTAAAAACTGTCACAAAGAACACACCACCAAAAGCATAAAAACCATAGGCATAATTTGTGGGTGGGATGGGTGGTAGAGTTAATGTTCATTTGTCTTAGGCACAATATGTAAGATTTTTGGATTCAAATATTTTAAAAAACAACTAGAACAGTGTTATATATTTTGTTGATTTGTGCTGATATGTTTCCAAGAATGTTTAAATCCAGAAAAATAAAAAAATTTAACCGGGACTTGCCTTACCCACGATTTCAATTTTTTATTTTGTAGAAACCATGGTAACAAACACTTTAATATATTATGTTTTATTAAACAAGGGAACAACATAATTAGGATTAACATAATAATTATACACAGTACACACACATAATGTATATTATGTAAGCAAACTTTTAAATATCGCGATTAATCGTTTGACAGCCCTAATATACATAAAATAGTATATCAGTCTGGCGAGTAAACAAAAAATGTACTAGCCAATGTCAATTATGAAGCCATGGTGTGCTTAGAGGGTTGTGGTTTATTCTTAGCTATAAGCTAATAGCTTTTCTACAACTATACAACGTACTAAGGATTAATGATCTGCTGGGTTCATGAATATTAATCACGTGTGAGAAACACAGCGCTCTCATCAAAGCGACGGCAAGTTGTGCGCCTTCACACTAGAGTATATGATATGTCAAATACAGGTATGCTGCGCATCTGTTGAGCTGAACTGAAAAAGATTGCTTGACGGAGAGTTAAACTGTTTCTCTGAGTGGTCAGCGAGTGAAAATATATTTTAAGTTTATAAATATAAAACGTATTTTTAGCCTCTAACACACACTGGCGAGTAAAATCTAAAGCCAATGGCTAATGATAGATATTATTTGAAGTGAAGAAGTCCAGAGTGAAGATTTACTAGCATATGCGAGTGATTTACCAGAAACCAGAAACCAGACCGAAGGGACAAAACCCTGACAATAAATTTTTACACATCCAATACATGTTGTCATCCCATGATTTTGAAGGATAATTATTATCAAGGTACTTTTAAATTGTTTTAAAAGTGTATTTGAAAATAGAGTAAAATGACTGTGACTACTTGATAAGAAAATTTGACTATAACTTAAATACTATTTTACAAATAGAACATCACATTATGAAGGTGATTTAAAGCCCATATAAAAAAGTCACTTGAAAAGACATAAACATTTTCAAAATTATATAACCATCTCATGACTAAGGTTAATACTAAAGGTATTTTAAAGCACATTTTCAATTCCATCTCATTATTATGAAGGTAATTTTAAAGTGGTGTTTTTCAAATAGTTATTTTATTTTTTATTTTTTAATAAAGTACATATAAATTCAGAATACAAGTGAATAAAAAAGAAAGCTTAATGAGGACTAACTCTAAAAATAAGAAATACTCAGTTTCAGTCAATCTCATGTCAATCTTGAGTACCTATAGAGTAGTATTGCATCCTTCATATCTCCAAAAAGTCTTTAGTTTTATTATATTTATAAAAGAAAGATACGCTGTCTCGAGTCTTTCCGAATAAACCGAGCGGCTAGAGGCGTATCCCGTGGGCGGTGCTAAAGAGCCACAAGCGCACGCAGCTTTTGCGTTGAGAGCGTCTGAAAGCTGTGACATCCTTAAACATGGAAAAGAAAACATTATCCTAAATAAATCATGGCTATCAATCAGATTCAACCATACATATATGAGCCAGTATCTGATCCGGAGGCTGAAATTGAACAGGAGCAGCAACAACAGCAGGATGTCTGTATTTGCTTAGTGGTTTACTCATGGTTTATGAGGACATGATTTGGTTTATGAACTATTGTATGCGACTAAAAGTTAGCAGTAGCAAGCGGAACGGTTTTGCACATCAGACTAGTGTTTACATAGAAAAACAATGGAATAGTAGCACATTTGAATGAAGAAGTGCGCTTTGTGTGAACGCCTAGGTTTAATATGAAATAATTCATTTAGTTCAACACCTATAGTGGTCAGCTAAACAAAAGTATTTAAACACATACCATACATTGCATGCTCCATTGATAAATTACACCATACATCGCATGCTCCATTGATAAATTAACTAAACACGATGTTGTTTACTGATGTGTACGCAACGATAGCCAACAACATAGATATTTGAAACAGTTTAACTCACCGCCTGCTTCCAATACACGACCATGAACCTTTATCGTTGGGACTGCTCCATCAAAAACACATGTCTTTGGTGACATTGTTGATTTCGTGAAGTTCTGTGACTGCAATGCAGCTGGCCTTCCTAAAGCCGAGCAAAGCATGTTTATGGGTGTGCATTTGCTGTCTCGCTGTGGCGCACGCGCTTTTCCGGGAGCAGTGACTGTACAAGGAAATTCCGCCCCATTTGACGTAATACAAACCCATAGTCAAAAAAAAACTTTCAGAAACTTGAAGGAGTATTTTGACACAGAAATACTCCATCAAACGTCCAACTTTTTTTAAAAACTTTGTCAATACAAATGTTTACAAAAAAAGAAAGAAACATACAATATCACATATCACATTCCATATAAGAAGTCCAGGGCTGCGTTTCCCAAAAAGCATTGTAAGCCTAAATTGATCGTAAAGACCATTGGTAGCAATTGTTCTACAGTCAACTTAAAGGGGTACTTGAATCTGTATTTAAACTCGGTCATTAATCTAGTAGAAATGTGAAATTATTTTTGAATTTGGTGCCTTCTAGACTGAGAAAACACAGAAAATGTATTTTTGTCTCATGTGGATGAAAGACAACAATTCCCAGAATACACGTCGCTGCCCTATACTAGGCACGACATGGTTTACTTGCCCACCGTGTTCATTTTCATAAAATCAGTTCAGTTAGAGACGCTACAATTAAAAACTGAACGTGTCTGTTCGATATATAATGAGTGAGTCAATTGAATGTTACGGCCGTCACGGAGCAGGAGGAGTCGGATTACATTCATTACATGAGCTGAGGTAATCGCGGGATTCGCGGCTGACACAACACCAAAAGAAGCTTTCTCTCTCCTGCTCAGAGGGTAACATGCTTGGAGGTTAAATGGTATTCTGTCACCATCAGGGGTACAATTGTCTTTTAAACACCCTAAGCAGCATCAGGCCAGGTCAGGACATTCATAGGTATCATGGCAGCTGCATCAACAGGATTCCCTGTGGGTCTTTTGCACATTAGGCCACTTCAGTTGTGGCTCAAAGCTGGGGGATTTCATCCATACAATCCCCAGAGGCTGGGTAGCAGTGTTAGGTGGCCGTCCAGTCACCACAGTCCAAGGGATCTGGGGAGGCATCATCTCGATTGGCACATCAATTGTCTCGAATTGATGGCTGTATTTCTTGCCCTGAAGTACTTCCTACCATGTTCTAGTGAAGATGGTCAGTGAGTTGGACTTGTAACCCAAAGGTTTCAGGTTCGAGTCTCAGGTCTGGCAGAAATTGTTGGTGGGGGGAGTGAATAACCAGAATAACCTCTCTTCCACCCTCAAACTGAGGTGAGACCCTTGAGCAAGGCACCCAACTCCCTGGGCGCTGCACCAGTATGGCTGCCCACTGCTCTGGGTGTGTGTGTGTCCACATGTTGCTTCACTTTGCATAATGTCCGATTTGCTTCTCTTGTCAGCTGAACAGAGTTTGTTTCTCAGAAATAATATCTCTCCTCGAAGGCTCGCACTGGGTGATACCGTAAACGGACCTTCAGTCTCAAATGCTGGGGACAATATCCCCAGCCCGAGTCGTGGAACCATCATGTTGGCCCTGGGGGACACTGGGCTTTCACTTGAAATTACAGAGACCATTCTCAGTGCTAGGGCTCCCTCCACTAGAAGAAGTTATGCCAATAAAAGGTGTGTCTTTGAAAGGCGGTGCACTGCACGTAATGCAGATCCAGTTACTGCCAGATGGCTTCAGTTCTGGACTTTTCTCTACCGTGCATCGGGTCAATCTTTAGGCCTTGTGTTTCTCTGGCCAGTTTTGCAAATCCAAAAGATGTGATGCTTATGTATGCTCTCGAGAGCCTTGCTTATGTTCAATGACACATGAAATGAATGCTTATAGCATGTTCCTCAATTAGTTTACACCAAGGGCCAAATCTGCCATACAAAACAATGCAATCCAAAGACAAGGGCCACCAACCACAATATTGTGACCACAATAATATTATTATTATTGTTATTTTTTTCTTAAAGGAGTCACAATATAGATATTCAATTTAGATTTTTTTTTCCCTCAGTAGCCTGTTTTATTCAAATAAGTATGAACATTTTTGTATTCAGATACAGAAAACTAAACTTTGCCTGTTGAATATTAAAAAATAATGAACAAACAAAAAATCTGGATCTCCATGTCTGCCATGCGAGCAACTGATTGATTGTAATCTGCCACAAGTTGTGTTACCTTCTGTTTGCGGCTGTTTGCAGAATGTTCTGGATAATTGCAGTTAAAATTGGTGTGCAATGCATTGAAATGGCATTTGATGTTATCAGCCTTACAGACTTATGGTCTGCATGCATAACAAACACAGGTAAAATAAAACAAAATTGTTCTGTCCATTCACATTTGAATCGTCTTTTTTTCCTTGTCCACTTTTCTTTACACTCGCCATGTTTTCGCTGTCTGACTTCCAGTGTGTGTCTACTGGCTCAAAGCGTTTTCAATTCATTCCTATGGAATATGGCTTGCGCCAGTGGACATGCACTGTAAGCTGTCAATAACGCTGCGTTTAAATTTTTGCACCAGCAACATGCTTATGCTGGCGTTATCTTAACAACACTATTTGACAGCAAAGGCCAAAAAAAAATTTTTCTCTGGCCTCCTAAGGAGGAAACCTGGTTTATACAATGTTCAGGATAATGCCGATATAGCCTGTAATGTCAGTGTGCCATGCAAAGAAAATTGATTATTTCAAACTGTAGTCTCACATTGTCAGATACATATAGATATATGTAGTCTCAAATCTACTTTGTAATCAAACTATCATAACAGTGTAATTTTAATTACTAGATGTGTTGAAATGATGCTTGTGGATTGCAGAGCTGGTGCAAACATCCACATCACTATGATCAGGTGCTTTCTTAACTGCTGTTAACTAGAAAGCATGCAGCACATATAAAAGTATATCGCTGCAAAGGTTTTTTTTTTTACTTCTTTTTACTTCCAAGAAAATAAAAGTTTGCTGTGAGTATATTGGGGCCTTGAATCACGTTCAGTCTCTTGGTCATTACATGTGCACAAAAGCGAGCATGAGTAATAAGTTGCTGGCTGCAGTTCACTTAATGGCCACTGGTATTGCTGATAACAAAGGGTTTCTGAATTTTACAAATAGCCCCCTTAAGTTTAGGGAACTTTTGGCATTGTGTGGCATTCCTTACAAAACTTTGCCAGGATCACTCAGATGGCAGGATACAGCGCCTAGCATATTGTGAATGTGATAAAAATTTCTACATGGATTAATCCAATTTGATTTACAGAAAATTGTTAAGTTAACCTTCGACGGCACCTCTGTAATGTTAGGTAAACATAATGGTGTCACTGTAAAACTGAGACGACAGATACTGCACAATATGGAGTAACATTGTGTGGCTCATTGAGAGGATTTGAGAACTGATGATGCTTGGAAAGGTGTGTTTGATTAAGGACTTCTCAAGACAGTATATTCACTATTTATTAGGTCTTCTGTGAAGAAAAGCAAATTTGATGAGTTGGCAAATGTTTTTGAGGTTGATTCACTGTATTTCAAGGCCTTTGAATGAGGTTCATCAGCGGTCACGTTACCAAGATGTAAATGTGTTTTTGTGGAATTGCAGTTTATTAACATAGTACTGCAGTTCAGCTTTGTGTCTCCTTGAAGCGAAGCAATCTTAGCATCATTGATCCCAATTGCTTTACCAAAGCTAAAATGGAAAAACTTCGGTCTCAGTATGAATGCATGACTAGATGTCGGAAACAAGTGACAGTGTGATAAAACAGTGGACATTATTCTGTTTATCCATTTACATTTAGTCATTTAGCAGACGCTTTTATCCAAAGCGTCTTACAAATGACAGCAATAGAAGCAACCAAAAACAGTCAAGGGCAACAATATGCAAGTGCTGTAACAAGTCTCACTTAATCTAGCACAGAACACAGGACAGTTTTTTTTTTGTTTTTTATATATATATATATATAAAAAAAACAAACAGAAAACGAATAGGTGCTGCTGGAAAAGAAGTGTCTTAAGATGTTTTTTGAAAATGGCTACAGACTCGGCTGCTCGAATTGAGACGGGCAAGTCATTCCACCAAGTGGGAACGGTCCAGGAAAAGGTCCTTGTGAGGGATTTAATGCCTCTTTGGGATGGCACCACTAGGCGTCGTTCACTTGCAGAACGCAAGCTTCTGGAGGGGTGTGTAAGTCTGAACAAGCGAGTTTAGGTATACTGGTGCAGAGCCTGTGGTTGCTTTGTAGGCGAGCACCAGTGCCTTGAATTTGATGTGAGCGGCTATTGGCAGCCAGTTTTGACTGACAAAGAGAGGTGTGACCTGTGCTCTCTTCGGCTCGTTGAAAAACACTCTCGCTGCTGCATTCTGGATCAATTGCAAGAGTTTAACAGTGGATTCTGGAAGGCCCACTAGAAGAGAATTACAGTAGTCCAGTCTGGAGAGAACAAGAGCTTGGACTAGGAGTTGTGTGGCCTGCTCTGAAAAGAAGGGTCTAATCTTCCTTATGTTGTATAACGCAAATCTGCAGGACCGGTTTGTTGCAGTAATGTGGTCAGTGAATTTTAGCTGATCATCAATCACAACTCCAAGGTTCCTGGCTGTCCTGGACGGAGTTATGGTTGATGAACCGAGCTGAATGGAGAAAGTATAGTGAAGTGCTGGGTTGGCTGAGACCACAAACAGTTCTGTCTTTGCCAGATTGAGTTGAAGGTGTTGTTCCTTCATCCAGGCAGAAATGTCTGTCAGATATGCAGCGATACGAACACCAACTGTAGGATCATCTGGTTGAAATGAGAAGTAGAGTTAAGTGTTATCAGCATAGCAGTGATAGGAAAAGCCATGTTTCTGGATGACAGATCCTAGTGATGACATGTAGATGGAGAAGAGAAGTGGTCCAAGCACTGAGCCCTGAGGAACTCCAGTATCTATATGATGTGACTTAGACACTTCACCTCTCCATGACACCCTGAAGGACCTACCTGAGAGGTAAGACTTGAACCACTGAAGAGCAGTTCCTGAGATGCCCATCTTCATGAGAGTTGACAGAAGGATCTGGTGGTTAACTGTGTCAAAAGCAGCAGACAGATCCAGCAGGATGAGTACTGAGGATTTGGAAGCTGCTTTTGCCTGTCTCAGTGCTTCAGTAACCGAGAGCAGGACAGTCTCAGTTGAGTGGCCGTTTTTGAATCCGGATTGGTTGTTGTCCAAAGGAGGTTGTTCTGTGCAAGAAACATAGAGAGTTGGTTGAACACTACTCTCTCAAGTGTCTTAGCAATAAAAGGCAGAAGGGATACCGGTCATAGTTTTCTAAAAGTGCTGGATTCAGAGAGGGTTTCTTAAGCAGTGGGGTTACTCGAGCCTGCTTAAATGCTGTGGGAAAGTTCCCAGTGTGAAGAGAGGAGTTGACAATGTGAGTGAGTGCAGGAGTAATTGAAAAAGAAATGGCCTGAAGCAGGTGAGTAGGGATAGGATCAAGCGGACGGGGAGTGGGGTGTTTGGAAAGGATGAGTTTGGAGACTTCTGCTTCAGAGAGCAGAGAGAAAGAGGGTGGCATGTGTGTGATGGCTGTTGAGATGTGTGTGTAAGTTTGTGGTGTGGAGAATTGGCTGCTAATGGAGGAGGTTTTGTTTGTGAAGAATGATGCAAAGTTGTCAGTTGTAAGAGTTGATGACAAAGTGGGAGGAGGAGGACAAAGAAGAGAGGAGAATGTTCTGAAGTGTGCGAGAGTCAGAGCAGTTGCTGATTTTGTTGTGATGGTATGTAGTTTCAGCAGTGGAGACATTTGCAGAGAAAGAAACAAGAAGAGACTGATACAATGTAAGGTCAGTAGAGTTCTTAGATTTGCGCCACTTCCTCTCTGCCGCTCCCAGCTACCGTGCAGTCCAGAGCGATGTTCGCGGAGAACATCCGACAGCCAGGGGTCAGAGGGGGTGGTGCGGGCTGGTATTGATGAAAGGGGGCAAAAGCAGAGTGGAGCAAATAGAGTGTATGTAGCACTGTTAGTGTCCAGTGCTGAGAACTGAGCAGGTGGAGGAAGTGAGGATGAAACCATAGTGGATAGGCGAGAGGGAGAGAGCAAGCGTAGATTACGCCGAAAGGTGATCTGTGGATTAGTGTGTGTTTTATCAGGAGTCAGTAAGAGGTTAAGAGTGATGAGGAAGTGGTCGGAGGTGTGCAATGGAGTAACTAAAGTGTTGTCTGTGGAGCAGTAGCGTGTGTAGATAAGGTCCAAATGATTACCTGATTTGTGAGTAGCCGTGGTAGATACTCGCTTAAGGTTAAAGGAGGTCAGTAGAGAGGTGAAGTCTTTATCCATAAAATGAATTTGTGACCATCTTGATGGTCGATTCCAAGAAAGTAAGCTTAAAGAATGTTTTTAGCCTAGAAAAAACTGCCACTGAGTGTATTTGTCAACAGTACAAGAATTTCAAGTTCACTATCAATGAAAAACGTCTCGGTTATGTATGGTAACCCTCGTTCCCTGAAGGAGGGAACAGAGACGTACGTCGGACGTCACCGACAAATTGGGGATCACTTCAGCTGCGGGTTGCGGAGGACTCACAGGCTTTGCCATGCCTGGGCAACTCGACTGGAGCATATGAGCGCACATATCCGTTCCAGAGGAAGGGAATGGCGCAGCAAGCTGACACTAGAACGGGCACTTCGGTGTTACTGACTATGGTAAGTGAGCACACAGGAAGATACCGGCTCTCCACTTAGGCTATAGAACCTAACGAACGTGTTGGGTGTCGCCCAACCCGCAGCTCTACAAATATCTGTCAGTGAGGCGCCCCGATCCAGCGCCCAGGAAGAAGCTACACCCCTGGTGGAGTGGGCTCTTAACCCCGAGCGGGCAGGACACGTCTTGGGTTCCATACACCAAGACGATGGCATCCACTATCCAGTGGGCCATCCTCTGCTTGGAGACAGCCTTTCCCTTCTGCTTGACTCCATAACAGACGAAGAGCTGCTCTGAGGTCCTGAAGCTTTGCGTTCTGGCCCTGCAGAACGTGGACGGGAAAGAAAAAAAGCTAGGTCTGCCTCCTCCGAAGACAGCGCTTGCAGGTTCACCACCTGGTCCCGGAAGGGAGTGGTGGGAACCTTGGGCACGTATCCGGGCCGGGGTCTCAGGATTACATGAGAGTTACCCGGGCTGAATTCCAGGCATGATTCGTCATCCGAAAGTGCCTGCAGGTCCCCTACCCTCTTAATGGAGGCCAATGCAACCAAGAGCACTGTCTTAGGGGACAGAACTTTCCACTCGGCTGGGTTAGCACCAGAGTCAAGTCCCAAGAAAGTATAGAGGTATGGCAAGGCGGATTTAGTTTCCTCGCCCCTCTCAGGAACCTGACGATCAAATCGAGCTTCCCCAAGGACTTTCAATCTACCATGTCATGGTTCGCGGCAATGGCGGCGACATAGACCTTGAGGGAGGGAGACAGCCTGATTGAGGCAGGAAAGCACCAAACTGATCGAGCATCTTCGGGGTTCTTCTCAGCAAGAAGAGCACCATTCGACGAACAGGTTCCACTTTAACGCATAGAGGTGCCTCGTAGAGGGCACTCTAGAGGAAGTGATGGTGTCCACCACGGCCTGTGGTAGACCCCCTAGAACCTCCGCGTCCTGTCCAGGGACCAGACATGGAGTTTCCAGAGGTCCGGACGCGGGTGCCAGAGTGTCAGGAGGTCCTTCCTCAGAGGAATGGGCCAAGGAGGTGCTGTCGCGAGGAGCACTAGTTCCGGGAACCACGTCCTGTTGGGCCAGTATGGAGCGACCAACAGGACCTGTTTCTCGTCCTCCCTGACCTTGCACAATGTCTGTGCGAGAAGACTCACTGGGGGAAACGCATATTTGCGTAGGCCCCGGGGCCAGGTGTGCGCCAGCGCATCTGTGCCGAGGGTCCCCTCGTTCAGGGAATAAAAAAACTGGCAAGGGGTCGTGTCCGGGGCGGAACGACACGCTTGCCTCTGAGCGGCGTTTTGAAGCGGCTGATTGCAAGACAAACTGCTAACAACTCCAGGCAATTGATATGCCATTGCAGTTGGGGCCCTTTCCAAAGACCCGAAACTGCAAGCCCGTTGTACGTGGCACCCCAGCCGGTGGCAGAGGCATCCGTGGAGACAACAGCATGCCTGGACACTTGTTCTAGAGGCACACCTGCTCAGACGTGGAGGGACCCGCTGTGCCAAGCCCATCTCGGGACACGGTCATGTAGCCAGTGCCTGATCATACGAAAGGATTCCCTCTGGGGAAAACCCCTTGGTTTTCAGCCACCACTGGAGTGGTCTCATGTGTAGCAGGCCAAAAGGTTTCACATTGGACGCTGCTGCCATGTGCCCCAGCACTCTCTGAAAGTGCCTCACAGTGATGCTGTGGCCTAGCCTTATTCCTTAGACCATCGCCAGTATGGTCTCGACTCGCGCGGGAGACAAATGTGCCCGCATCATTGTCGAGTCCCATACAATCCCCAGGAACGTAGTCCTCTGGGACAGCGTCAACACACTCTTTTTTGTGTTGAGTCTCAGCCCCAAGCACTTTATGTGGGCCAGAACGACATCTCGATGCCGAACTGCCATCTCGTACGAATGGGCCAATATGAGCCAGTCATTGATGTAATTCAGCACACGGATGCCCTGAAGCCTCATTGGAGCCAGAGCTGCATCCATGCACTTCGTGAATGTGCGTGGGGAGAGGGCTAAGCCGAAGGGAAGCACTCGATATTGGTACGCCTCGCCCCCGAAAGCGAACCTCAAGAACTTCCTGTGACACGGAAGGATGGAGATATCGAAGTATGCGTCCTTTAGATCTATCGTGACGAACCAGTCCTCGGACTAGATCTGACTCACGATAATGGGAATAGTGAGCATTTTGAATCTGAACCTCCTCAGAGACAGATTCAAATACCTCAGATCTATAATCGGACGCAACCCTACATCCTTTTTGGGAACTATAAAGTACCGGCTGTAAAACCCGGACTCCCTCTCCAGCGGAGGAACACGCTCTATGGCTTCCTTCGCCAGTAAGGATTTTACTTCTAGTTCCATTACCCGAACCCGCTCTGGTACCACTGCGGTCCAGTTCAACCCCCTGAACCCTGGAGGAGGATGACCGAACTGCAGTCTGTAACCGTTCTCTACAGTACGCAGGGCCCATGTAGAAATACTCGGAAGGCATTTCCATGCGCCGAGATAATCTTCTAGGGGAACCAGCCCTCTCGAGGCTGGCGTTGGGTGTTACACGAGCCTCATCCCCAACCCCCTGAAGCGGCCGGCAGGAAGTAGTTGGGAACGAGTCTCTGTGTGCGGACGTGCGAGCTGCCTAGCCGCAGGTCTTTCCAGAAGCGGCTGGAGCAGCATGCGTTCGCGGGAAATCGATGTTGCCCGAAGCGTCATAGACGGCGGGATTACCACATCGATTTCCCCAGAGCTCCGCGGAGGAAGCAACCTCAGTTGCCCCTTCGCGGGAGGGACCGCTCTTAGAAGCCCTGCCATGGCTTGGACTTCTTCCCGGCAGCCTTCCGCGCCTGAAGGACGTTCCTCAGATCGCCCTTAGGTGCTGAAGGCTGCTGGTGAGCGCGCCGCCTCTGTTGCCAAGCTCCCGGAGGAGGGGCCCTATAGGCGACGCTCTGTTTTTGCACCTGCCGGTGCGAGGAGCTGGTGGACGGCTGAGGCTGAGCGGCGAGGGAGGTACTGGTGGAAGGCCGCGGACTAATTCTTCGCCTCCTGGTGCCTGGAGACGACGGTATTAACCGCGTCTCCAAACAACCCAGAAGGCGAGATCGGGGAGTCCAGGAGGAAAGATCTATCCCTCTCCTTTATCCCCGACAAATTCAGCCAGAGATGTCTCTCCACAGTCACCATAGCAGCCATGGAGCGGCCGATGGCACGGGCCGTCTCCTTGGTGATGCGGTGAGACAAATCTGCGGCCTTCCGGAGCTCCAGCACATCCTCCGGAGAAGAACCTCGCCCTCATCAAGCTCTTTCAGGAGGTCGGCCTGGTAGGCCTGCAAGATAAAAAGAGTGTGCAGGGAACTACCAGCCCGCCCAGCCGCCATATAAGCCTTGCCCACCAACGATTAGGTATCCCGACAGGGTTTGGTGGAAGTGTGAGTTCCCTCGAAAGGGAACCAGGTGGGTTATGGCCAATCTTGTACCTGCAAGTTTTGAATCGGAGCCTTCACAAGCTTTTGTTTAAAATGCTTACACAGAAATGCTTTTTCGAATGCATCCATTCCGGAGATTGGTTTGCTGCGATTGACCTGAAGGACGCATACATTTATGTCTAGATTCTCCCTCGACACAGATCATTTCTGCGTTTTGTGATCGCGGGAATAGCATATCAGTACAAAGTCCTACCCTTCTGGCTGACCCTGTCTCTCCGTGTCTTTACGAAGGTCACAGAGAGGGGCCTTGTTCCCATGAGAGAACAAGGCATTCACATCCTCAACTATCTCGACGACTGGCTCATTTTAGCACCATCCAGGGATCAGTTGTGCAAACACAGGGACCTGGTACTCAGACACCTTAGCCAGTTGGGTCTTCGGGGTCAACTGGGAAAAGAGCAAACACTCCCAGAGGATTTATTTTTTCAGTATGGAGTTGGATTCGGTCGAGCAGACAGTGCCTCACAGAGGAATGTGTTTAGTCGATGCTGAACTGCTTGAATAAGTTTCACGGCAGTACGATGCTCCCACAGAAAATTTTTCAGAGGCTCCTGGGACCGCAGCGGCAGTAACAGCGCTCAGTTTGCTTCATATGAGACCGCTTCAGCATTGGCTTCACAGCCGAGTCTCGATATGGGCGTGGAAGTAAGTATCACACTGGCCTATCGCCAAACCATCAGCTCGTGGTCAGTTCCCTTGTTTCTTCGGGGCAAAGGTGCCCTTAGAACAGGTGTCCAAGCATGCTCTGGTATTCACGGATGCTTCCACAATGGGCTGGGGGGCCACATACAACATGCATGCAGTGACAGGGGTTTGTGTTCCTGGTGTGCTCAACCGGGTGTCCAACGAGCTCTCACAAGCTTCACTCCCTGGAGAGTGGCAGCTCCACCCCCAGGTGGTCCAGCTGATCTGGAGACAGCTCGGAGAGGCTCTGGCCCCGGGGCCTACTTAGCCTTTGAGGGACAGATTGTTAACGGCTGGTGCTTGTTGTAATTTCAATATTTCAGGCAGGAAATCCAAACGTTCGCCTTTCATCCATCGACCTCAAATATGGCTTATCATTTGAAATATGTAAGTAGTAGCAACTTTACATGGCCTCTTGCTTGAATGCTAACCTAGATAAATGTGCACTACAGCAGTGAAACTACTAGAATAATCGGAGTGTCTATATCGAGCGGCAACCTCCCGCTGTCTCTCTTGAAGCCAATACGGAAGTGACTAAAAAAGGAGTTCATCGACTGGCCACTAGGGACAGGCTCCAGAAAGGAGCAGAATCTCATTGAGCCCCATGTTAAAATGCCCAACTTTACAGCATAATAAAACATGTTTACAGCCTGGTACAAATTCTAGTTTTGGTCTATATGGCTAATTTTGTCCTTCATGATAACTGTGAGGGGGGTGAATTTTTTTATAACTCATTCGTTTACATTATATAAAGCCTTAAAGTTGCATAATTAATAAAGTTGCATAATACATTATATAAAGCCTTAAAGTTGCATAATTAAGGGTGTGACCACTTTGAGTGGCAGGTGGGTAGCCATTTATCTGTTGTTTGTTAGTAATCGCGTCACCTCAGCTCCGCCCACGTCCCACCTCTTTGCCCATTTTCTGTTATCCGGGAGTGACGGTAGATGATGCGCTGCCAAGATGGCAACGGCCAGCTCGACCCTACTTTACACTTCAAAACCGCTCTGCAGAATCCTATGGGTGACGTCACAGATACTATGTCCATATTTTTATACAGTCTATGGTCTATATACACTAAGTGCAAATAACCCATCTTGTTTTCAGATGCAATGTCTGGTTGGGACAGACAAAAGTATAAAAACTGTCTATAACTTGTCAATAGCAGTGGCGTAGGAAGACCAGAGTTCGAATCCGCCATTTGCCAAACTCGTTCTTTTTCCATCACATACAGTATTGTTCAAAATAATAGCAGTACAATGTGACTAACCAGAATAATCAAGGTTTTTAGTATATTTTTTTATTGCTACGTGGCAAACAAGTTACCAGTAGGTTCAGTAGATTCTCAGAAAACAAATGAGACCCAGCATTCATGATATGCACGCTCTTAAGGCTGTGCAATTGGGCAATTAGTTGAATTAGTTGAAAGGGTGTGTTCAAAAAATAGCAGTGTGGCATTCAATCACTGAGGTCATCAATTTTGTGAAGAAACAGGTGTGAATCAGGTGGCCCCTATTTAAGGATGAAGCCAACACTTGTTGAACATGCATTTGAAAGCTGAGGAAATGGGTCGTTCAAGACATTGTTCAGAAGAACAGCGTACTTTGATTAAAAAGTTGATTGGAGAGGGCAAAACCTATAAAGAGGTGCAAAAAAATGATAGGCTGTTCAGCTAAAATGATCTCCAATGCCTTAAAATGGAACAAAACCAGAGAGGCGTGGAATAAACGGAAGACAACCATCAAAATGGATAGAAGAATAACCAGAATGGCAAAGGCTCAGCCAATGATCACCTCCAGGATGATCAAAGACAGTCTGGAGTTACCTGTAAGTACTGTGACAGTTAGAAGACGTCTGTGTGAAGCTATTCTATTTTCAAGAATCCCCCGTAAAGTCCCTCTGTTAAAAAAAAGGCATGTGCAGAAGAGGTTACAATTTGCCAAAGAACACATCAACTGGCCTAAAGAGAAATGGAGGAACATTTTGTGGACTGATGAGAGTAAAATTGTTCTTTTTGGGTCCAAGGGCCACAGGCAGTTTGTGAGGCACCCCAAACTCTGAATTCAAGCCACAGTACACCGTGAAGACAGTGAAGCTTGGAGGTGCAAGCATCATGATATGGGCATGTTTCTCCTACTATGGTGTTGGGCCTATTTATCGCATACCAGGGATCATGGATCAGTTTGCATATGTTAAAATACTTGAAGAGGTCATGTTGCCCTATGCTGAAGAGGACATGCCCTTGAAATGGTTGTTTCAACAAGACAATGACCCAAAACACACTAGTAAACGGGCAAAGTCTTGGTTCCAAACCAACAAAATTAATGTTATGGAGTAGCCCAATCTCCAGAACTTAATCCAATTGAGAACTTGTGGGGTGATATCAAAAATGCTGTTTCTGAAGCAAAACCAAGAAATGTGAATGAATTGTGGAATGTTGTTAAAGAATCATGGAGTGGAATAACAGCTGAGAGGTGCCACAAGTTGGTTGACTCCATGCCACACAGATGTCAAGCAGTTTTAAAAAACTGTGGTCATACAACTAAATATTAGTTTAGTGATTCACAGGATTGCTAAATCCCAGAAAAAAAATGTTTGTACAAAATAGTTTTGAGTTTGTACAGTCAAAGGTAGACACTGCTATTTTTTGAACACACCCCTTTCAAATAATACCCCAATTGCACAGCCTTAAGAGCGTGCATATCATGAATGCTGGGTCTTGTTTGTTTTCTGAGAATCTACTGAACCTACTGGTAACTTGTTTGCCACGTAGCAATAAAAAATATACTAAAAACCTTGATTATTCTGGTTAGTCACATTGTACTGCTATTATTTTGAACAATACTGTATAAGACTAGAAAGGGATTTCAATAAATATGAAAACATTTGTGAAAATTGAAACCTAATGGTTATTTAATAATAAAGTGTTTGTCAGGTAGGGATAGGGTATGGAGTGCTTTAAAGCCTTCTTAATTTTTTTGAAAATAAATGCCTTTCCAATCAAGAATTGTGATTTTTAGCAGCATCTAGCGGTGAAGTTGTGAATTGCAACTGACCAGCGCTATGGTAGCCAGCACAGGACATACAGTTTGTCATCGGAGAGAAGAGAGTAACTAGTCCTCTGTAGAGAAATGTGTCCATTTACGGCTACTGTAGAAACACAACGGAGCAAAATGGCCATTTCACTGTAAGGGGACCCGCAGTGTATGTAGATGGAAATGGGTCATTCTAAGGTAATAAAAAACATAACGGTTCATTATGTAAAGTCTTTATACACCACTGAACATAGTTATGTATATTATATTGCATTTCTGCCAATAGATCCTCATAAATAATACACACTGGACCTTTAAATGAAAAGAAGAATAGATAAAGTGAAGTTGTGGTAGAAATGTCATCCAAACGCCAACTTTCCAGAGCTGAAAAAGAGGACGAAAGACAAGCTCAAACAGGAGTGATTCTAGGATTTTAATTTTAGAGTGGCTCAGACCCCAATGAGGGTATGAAAAAAATGGTAACACCTTAGTTTAGGGTCCAGTTGGTCCAATGATAATTCACAAAAATTAACCAAAATTCAGGCTACTTAAGAGAAAAAAAATAATAATAAAAAAATCCATCAGATAATAATCATTTTACATGAAAGATCTCATCATATTTCTTCAAAAAGAAGTAAATTTTCTGTTATCAATGAATCTTAGTAATTAAATATTGTATTTCACATAAGAAATCTATAACAGTCTGAATTGTCTTAAGAAACCTTTATTTGTGAAATAAAACTTTGCCACAAGGATAAGGAAGTTAACAGTAGATTCTAAAGATTTGTTTGGATTTTCAAAAAGACAAATTACATCCTTAATGCATAGATTACAGTTCATATTAATTTTAGAAACACAATAAGAGCTCAAATAATTCCAGAAAATTTAAGATACATTACAAGTCAACTTTATTTACAAGAGAAAAATAAATGACAGATGTCTTCACTTTCATTTTTACAGAAGTTGCATATATCAGCTACATCACAATATTTGGACAAAAGTGCATTACAAAGGTATATATTATGCAGAATTTTAAAATGCACTTCTCTCATTTTATTGGGTATGCAATATTTATATGGCAGTGACTGAGAGAGCTGACGAAAAAAAAAATATTATTACAATCTTTACTTAAAAGGGAAACAGGAAGCTTAGGGAAGGTTTAGGGAAGCTTTCAACAGACATATTAAATCACTTGGAATAGCCTTTATAACAGAGTTAAATTCTTTAAACTTGACAGGATATTGGTAGGTATTCATAAAACTCTCATACGATAACAGATCACCATTAGAATTGAATAGATCAGCAATAAAAATTATACATATATATTTTTTGATGAAATCTAATTACTCCACTGGTAACTCCACTGGTTTCCACTTTTTTTCTGGAGAGCGTGTGGCGGCGCTTTAAATAGCTGCGGCTCGGAGGCTTGCTCCAAACTCATTTCGTTGCATTGTACTTGTACATGTGTAATGACAATAAACTTGAATCTAATCTAATCTAAATTACCCATTAAATTGGCTAGATTTCATCACCACCTCTGTTAGCCTGGAAAATGGTTTACAACCACAACTTTTCCCCCCACAAAACCATCTTATGGAATAATTCAGATATTCAAATAACTACATATATATATATATGTATATATATATATATATATATATATATATATATATATATATATATATATATATATATATATATATACATATATATATATATATATATATATATATATATATATATATATATATATATATATATATATATATATATATATATATATATATATATATATATATATATATATATATATATATATATATATATATATATATATATATATATATATATATATATATATATATATATATATATATATATATATATATATATATATATATATATATATATATATATATATATACATATATATATATACATATATATATATATATATATATATATATATATATATACACATATATATATATACATATATATATATATATATATATATATATATATATATATATATATATATATATTTATATACATATATATATATATATATATATATATATATATATATATATATATATATATATATATATATATATATATATATATATAAAAGATCTGTTTCTTATTTGAATATCTGAATTATTCCATAAGATGGTTTTGTGGGGGGAAAAGTTGTGGTTGTAAACCATTTTCCAGGCTAACAGAGGTGGTGATGAAATCTAGCCAATTTAATGGGTAATTTAGATTAGATTAGATTCAAGTTTATTGTCATTACACATGTACAAGTACAATGCAACGAAATGAGTTTGAGCAAGCCTCCAGCCGCAACTATTTAAGCGCCGCCACACGCTCTCAAAAAGTGGAAACCAGTGGAGTTACCAGTGGAGTAATTAGATTTCATCAAAAAAAAAAAAGGCCACCTACCCTTTTAAATATATTATTAGAGATAAAATATCACATAGAATCTGACCCAAGCAAGCATCTCTTCAGCCAATTAATTTTGAATGTGTTGTTAGTATCATCAAAATTCAGGACTTCAAGACCCCCCTCACTCCTTTTGTTTGCCAAAATGTTTTATTTTGTTTTATTATTCCAGATAAAATCAAGAAAAATCGTAACAATACTTTTTGAAGTGTGATTATCTACTGCTAAAGACAGGGAAGGGTACATAAATCTAGATAGTCCATCAGTTTTGGATATAAAGACTCAAAAATGGACAAATCTCTTCGGAGACAACTATTAAAAATATATTTTATTTTGGATAATCGAGGAGACAAATTCAGAGATTGTCTACTAATTAATTTTAATCCCCAAATATTTCACTTAATTTTAATTGGTATATTTTTAATTTTAGTTTCGACATTGTCAAATAAGCAAATCATTTCGAACTTGGATAAATTAAGTTTGAGTCCAGAGGCATTATAGAAAGTATTAATTGTAGTTAAGACTGGAGAAACTTGCTCTTTATCTTTTAAGAATAAAGTGGTATCGTCTGCTAATTGTGCTATTCAAATCTCTCTGTTAAAGATATTAAGACCAACAAAGTTATTATTACGCAAGATATCAATAGATAATGTTTCTACAACAAATAAAAATAGAAATGGGCTTAGAGGGCAACCCTGTCTTATTCTGCGAAGAATAGGAAACCTTGGTGATGTACGTGAATTTAAAATTGTACAACTATCAATATCTTTATACAACATTTGGACAACATTAATAAAATTGGAGGGGAATCTAAAAGCCTTTAAAGAGTTTATAAGAAACTGGTGCTCTACAGTGTCGAAGGACTTATATAAATCAAGGAATAAGATAATTGCATCAGACTTAATTTCTTCTTTATAATCAATAAGATCCAGAACAAGACGAGTATTACAACTAATAGGACATTCTTTCATAAAGCTGTGTTTCATTAATGATATAATGTAAATGTTCTTTTAATCTCTTGGCAAATATAGAAGCTATTTATTTATAATCAAAATTTAGAAGTGCGATAGGGTGCCAATTATCAATTATAGTTACATCTTTGTCTGGTTTGGGAATAAGAGATAGTATTCCTTGTTTCATATTGGGAATCATTATTCCATTTTTTGTACAGTCTTGAAGCATTTAGAAAAAAGGGTTGCTCTTAAAATTTCCCAGAACTGTATAAAAAATTCCAAAGTAAGGCCATCGCAGCCAGGCAACTTCCCCTTTTTCATCAATTTCATTGCATCTGTAATTTCATTTAAAGATACAGGAGCCTCACATAATAGCTTAAATTCATCACTTATTTGCAGTATATAATTCTTAATCTTATGTATGACTCGCTTTGGTTTGCCTGAATGTCAGAGGAGTATAAATTTTTATACAAATTCTTTAGGGTGTTTAGAAACAGAATTGTTAATTTGCAAAGCAGAGATACTTTTCCTTTTAAAATTCCTTTTCTCAAGTGAAAAGAAGAAGCTAGTATTTTTCTCTCCTTCCTCAATCCATTTTGCTCTGGATCTAATGAAGGCACCCATAACTATTTCTATATATAATTGGTCTAATTATAATTGCAAAGTTTTTAACTGACTCCTTGGCTAGAGAGACTGGATTGCTCATATTTGTCTCCTCTAAAGTTTTAAAAGAGATCTCAACAACATCACACACATTGCTGAGATGTGTCTCCTTGGCTAGAGAGATTGGATTGATCATATTTGTCTCCTCTAAAGTTTTAGAAGAGATCTCAACAGCATCACACACATTGCTCAGATGTGTCTCCTTGGCTAGGGAGACTAGATTGCTCATATTTGTGTCCTATAAAGTTTTAGAATAGAGCTCAACAACATCACACACTGTGCTCAGATGTGCCTCCTTGGCTAGAGAGACTGGATTGCTCATATTTGTCTCCTCTAAAGTTTCATAAAAGATCTCAATAACATCACTCACTGTGCTCAGAGTTTTCTCCTCAGGTAGAGTCTCTGGAATTCTCACTTTTGTTACCTGTAAAGCTTCATAAAAGATCTCAATAACTTCACACATTGTGCTCAGATCTTTCTCCAGACTCTGGCACTCTCAAATTTTTCAAACAAATGATGTGCCCTATGCACATAAACTGTACAGCTTTCTTGTTGTATTAACAATTAAGAGAAACGTTAACGTACTCGGTTACTTTCGTAACCTCGGTTCCCTGAGAGAGGGAATGAGTATTGCGTATGGGAAAACTCCTTTTCTCGAGAATATGAAGCAAAACTTTATTAATAAAGGTATCTATGTAAAGCGCAGTGCAGCTGCACGGCAATAGCCCAGCGCGAGGAGCGCTCTGATTGGCCGGGCCGCGACAACTGCAAGAACCTATGGTGAGGCGGCTGAGAGGAACGAACCAATGGGGGCGCTCCAGAGAGACCGCCGAAAAAGGGGCTTATATTAGCATACAGGAGGCTATATAAGACCCTGATTCGCCACAGGTGTCAGGTTTTAAAAATCGACTGAAGCGACACCTGAGAAGCACGAACACGGCGCGGAACGCAATACTCGTTCCCTCTCTCAGGGAACCGAGGTTACGAAAGTAATCGAGTACGTTCCCTTTTGAGAGGTTCCTCGTATTGCGTATGGGAACACAATGTAAAACGCCGTGCCCAACTGAATGAGGGAAAGTCAAAAAACCTCTAGGGAGACCGACACAGGCGGGCTTCATAAAGAGAATGAAAGAACCGGAAGAGTCGGTTCGTTTGAACACCTGACCGGACATAGTCGGATCTATGGTAGAGTGTAGTGGTGCTTATGAACGATTGTGTATTAGCAGAATGCAATATAAGCAATCGTGTTGCCAGGGCTGCAGATAGAGCCCTTAGATGGAGAAAAGCACTGCTTGTAAAGCTGGGACCTCCAAATTGTAGAATCTGATAAAAGTGGGCAGAGAGGCCCAGCCTGCCGCCGCACAGATATCTTTCATGGAAGTGCCACATGACCGAGCCCAAGATGAGGCCATGCCTCTAGTGGAGTGGGCTTAAATGACTAAAGGACAGGTTAGGTTCTTGACCTATATGCTAGTGAGATCGCATCCACTATCCAGTGTGAGAGTCTTTGTTTCATGACAGCACAACCTTTAGTGCGACCACCGAAGCAATGAAGAGCTGATCCGACTGTCTGAAGGGGGCGGAGCGCTCTGGATACAATCACAATGCTCTGACTGGGCAGAATAGGTTCGCGTCTTATTCTCTCTGAGACGCGGGTAAAGGAAGCAGTGTAATGACCTGCATACTGAAAAGGGGTTGATAGCACTTTGGGTATAAAACCATGTCTCGGTTTGAGCACAACCTTGAAGTTGCTGGACCCGAACTCAAGACAGAAAGGGCTCACGGAGAGTGCGTGTAAGCCACCCACTTGCTTAATCGAGGCCAAAGCCAGCAGAAAAGTGGTTTTGAGTGATAATTGCTTCAAGGTCGTGGTCTGCAGTGGTTAGGAGGGGGGACCCTTCACGGCTTCTAAAACCCCGGCGAGGTCCCAAATAGGGACTGAGGAAGGGCGAGGCGGGTTTAATCTCCTGGCCCCTTTAAGAAAACTTACAATAAGATCACTTTTCCCTAGTGAATGTCCCGCGATCTGAGCATTGTTAACTGCTATGGCGGCAACATAAATTTTGAGCGTGGAGGGGGAACGACCCGCGTCCATTAGCTCTTGGAGAAAAGCGAGCAGATCTGCGACGTCGCATGAGTGTGCGTCGATGTTTCGTGCAGCACACTGATTAGAAAACCACTGACCACTTCAAAGCGGAGCCGCCTGATAGCGGGGGCTCTAGCTTCCGAAATAGTGTTCATAACTTGTCAGAGAGGTTGCCAGATACCCGTTGATGGGCCATACGTGGAGGGCCCACAGCTCGGGACTGGGATGCCAGATCTTCCCTTTCGCCGGCGTGAGGAGGTATTTCCTCAGCAGAATGGTCCATGAGGCTGTGTCTGACAGCTGAATGAGTTCAGTTTATGAGGCTTGAGTCTATGACAGTGCCCAGAAAAGATACTGTACTGATAAGCCTGCCCCTCGAAGGCAAATCTCAAGAATGGCCTGTAGCGGGGCTATCTGAACGTGAAAGTATGCGTTTTTCAGATCTATTGTGAAAAACCAATCCTCGCGAGGCGAATGTGCGAGGATCTGTTTCACCGTCAGCATCTTGAACGAGCATGTCATAAGTGCTTTGTTCAGATGTCTGAAAAAATGGGCCTGACGCCGGTTTCACACTGCACGCGTAAGCAGGGCGTAAGCAGCGCATATTTTTTTCGGCGCTCATGTTAACAGATGAGTGCATTCACACCGGCAGCAGAGGCAGCGCCGCGGCGCGTAGCAGGAGCAGAAGCGTCAGTGCCGCGATTGTTTCGGCGCCGGGTCTATTTTTGACGCGCTGCTCACGCTGAATTAAAGCCACAGTGCATTGTTCTGATCAAAACTGACCTGATAAACATGAAAAATAGCTAATTTCACCATGAGATCATGTAGTGAAGTGTTCCGTGTGTTTCACAAACACCATATGACATCCGGCGCTGTGAAAAAACAACAACAAAAAAACTCGAGAACACATCACTGCCAGAAGTTTTTGCTCAAACTTCAAAGGCCTGTTTAAATTATTAAAACTAAAGGCTTATCTTAACATTAAGAGTACTTTTATCACGTAAACTACCTAAACTACAGCATGTTATGCATATGTGTTTGGGACAGAGAACAACATCAACTACCTCATCCAACGGATTACCGCTTTCACACTGCACACGGTTTCGGTCCGTCAGTGCGTTCCAGGAGCGGTGCATATACAGCAGCGATCGTTTCCACACCGAGTCTATTTTTTGCTGTGCTGGACGCGCTGAATTAAAGTGACAGTGCATTGTTCGCATTTAAACAAACATGTATCGATGCAAAAATCTAGTAACGCCACCACAGATGCATATAATGTAAAGTGTACTCTGTTTCAAAGTCAACACATAGGTCTACTCTCTCCCCTGAGAATGTTGACATCCTTATCTTTTTGAAAATCTTTTGTTATACTTTAACTTTGATTTATTCAGCTGGTTATTTATTTTATATTTGTTAAAACCATAACCATATAGGTGATTTTTGTTAACACCAAAAATTCCTTGTTAACCTATAAACCATATAGGTTATTATGTTAACAGTTTAACACCAAAAGTTTTCATGTAATAAATTTAAACCAAATTAAAACTCTCCTCCCCTTTTTTTCTGATCCGAAAAATGAACCGATCCGTGACTTGTGATCCAAACTGTGAGTTTTGTGATCCATTACACTACTAACTGTGACTCTTGAAGTCCATAAAATTGCATCAGTCCTTCATAAAACTGTTCCACACGGCTCTGGGGGGTTAAAAGGCCTTCTGAAGCGAAGCGATGCGTTTGTGTAAGAAAAATATCCATATTTAAAACTTTATAAAGTAAATTATCTAGCTTCCGGCGAATTGCCTTCCGTTTTCAACCTACGGAAATAGTGTAGCGCCCCGCCTCTCGCAGTTCAAAATGCTTACGCTACGTCTGACGAGAGTAACTGGCGTGCAATGTCATCAGACACAGCATAAGCATTTTGAACCATGAGAGGTGCGGGCGCTAGACTTTTTCCGTAAGTTGAATACGAAGGCAATTCGACAGAAGCTAGATAATTTACTTTATAAAGTTTTGTAAAGAAAATGCTAGTGTGCCTAAGACTTTTGCACATTACTGTATTTCTCTCATGTATTTTGGCCTTTTTTCCTCCCTTAATGTCTCTTTCTCTCTTAGGGCAGATATGTGTCTGTGTTTTAATTGATTACATCTATATTTGGCTGCACATTCAGGCCACTGGAACATGCTGAGTGCAAAGTCAAATGTGCCATATAGAAACAGAGTGGCATATGAACTCAGAGAACGAGTGACCAGGGGCAATATCTGTCCCTCATGGATTTACCTCTCAGATTCACATTACACAGCAACTCCACCTCTCATGATAACGACTCACATCTACGATCACCTCAGAAAAAAGAGTGATCTGACTCACAGCTGAGTTAATGTTTGATCAGTCTGCCAACAATGACTGTCATCATTTGTTCATCAACAAAAAAAGTTAATTTCCTGCAAGATCAATGTGGAAGTGAAATGTTTTTTTGTTTTGTTTTTTGACTGAAGGGATGTCATTGCAAATGTCAGCTGCTTAAAATACTGCACCTTTATGCTGAATGTGTGATAGTGACTGCCAGTGTGTGTGTGTGTGTGTGTGTGTGTGTGTGTGTGTTCCTTTGTGGTCATTTGCAGGAGGAAGTTGAGCATGCAGATGGTTCAGGTTGATAACAGACAGAATGACAAAGAACTCACTGTCATTTCTGCTGCTGCTTTCACAGGTCGAAAGCTTTACTACAACTAAACATGACACAGCTAGAACCCAGAGATGCAAAGTGTTTAATCAAATGTTTACTTTGGACTTGGAGATGGCACCTTATGTCATCACAGTTGGCACAAAATATAGTTGTTGTACCCTGTCCCTGACATACTTAAGTGTGTGATTTCCTGTATTGGTTTGTGTGGGTGTTTTCTCAGTCTCCCAGTGTGTATTGTGTGTGTAACTTTAGAGGACCATTTTAATTTGATTTATAGACAGCTGTGTGTGTGAATATCAATGACATTGCATATGTTTTAATCTAATAACATATTAGCTGGGCTTTGCCCCTTTAAATGTAAAAAAGAAACAAACACACAGGTGCACACACACACCAAAAACGTAATCTATTCATAGAAAGTACCTACTATTTTAAGCTGCTCAAACAACGCTTACTTTTAGAGTAACAACGCTTACCCTCATTTGTCTCACCAAAAAACATTAAGCAGTAAAATGATTGAAGGGTGATTGTCATCAAAACATTTCTTACTCCGATATCCGTGGAAAAAGTTATGATTGTTATGTCAGCTCTGAGTGTGTGTTGTTAAATGGGAGCTGTTTGAATCAGGGTCTCTCTCTTATGTAAAGTAGGTGTGGATGAAGCCAACTGCTCTATTTTTAGCCATTCTGTGTGGAACTCTATCAGGCTTGTGTCACGTGATGTGGGTTTGATGAAAGCAAAGATCCTAGGGGTTCAGTAAACACAGGAAGGGTCAGTGGCAGGTGGACAAATGAGGAGGTCTTTTAGACTCCACCATACACACTTGCATGTCTCAGAGGAACTTTACACTGTCAGACAACTGACAGTTTTCCTAAAGGCAGTTTGAGTGCCGTTGTATAATTTGACAGGTGTTGTGCGTAAATGTGACTAATAAACATACACTTGTGTTCCAGCACACACAAAGCTGCTTGTGAGATGTTTTGGTGTGTTTATCTGTATTGAATAAGAGTGCAAGTGTGAGTGTGTATTCGTGTCCAATGTAATATGGTCAATAAGTATGTGGCCTGATTTGTAGAGCAGGCAATATTTGACAACAGTCAGAAACCCCCTGTAAACATGCTTAGATTTTACATACATGCTGTTGTAAAATCGGATGATTCAGTGTGTGTGCGTGCGTGCATGCATGTGTGTGTAGGTGATCAAGAAAAAGAAGCCAAGCAGTTCTATTGACCCAGCAGTCAGAGTTACCATAGCGATCCAGATGCTCTGTCTGTTTGTCTGTCTGTCTGAACAGCTGTGTTGGTGTATATCCTGTGTGGGTTAGTTCAATGTCTGTAGTGTCTGCTCAGTCTTGAAGTTTGCAAGAACATAAAGAACAACAAAATAATATGAGACATACATCTAGGGGTGTACAATATGTATCTTCTACAATAAAGTATATTTCAGTCTTAAAACTCTAGATTGCGCAGGCTGGCTGATAGGTCCTTAATGCAATCAGCTAGCTATCAAACCATTCACTGCATGACACAAGCTGATGGTCTCTGTTGCATCTGCAGCAACACATTTAAGTAGTTTGGTTTAGGGTTTTGCAGTAAGCAAGTCTTGCAAACCTTGCCTCTTCCCTAGCTCCACCTGCTATTTATGCAGTAGCAGTGTGTCTTACATGCTCACAGGATGTATTGGCAGTAGTATTATTGTAGATGTGACCACCCATATTCACTATTTTCACCATGGTTACAGTTGTAACCTGAAGTTGTTTGCTTATTTGATATAAAATGAGGAATATAGTTGTTGTTGTTTTTTTTCAGTAAGATGAATTAAAGGGATACCTTACTGCTGGCAAAATGGTCTTTCTATAAAACGTGGCTGCCTATACAGTAGAAAGGCGACAAATTATAAATTGGTGCTACCTGACAAATGCTGTCTTCCATTTTTCCAAACAGGTAGGTAAACTACAACACCCATAATGCACTGGGCATGTTGCAATGCAAGGCCACTCCCATCAGTCTGCTATGGATACGCTTACCAGAGTCAAGTACCTCTTTGCTTAAGAAGGAAATACTTTTCTGCAAAATTGAGTCGTAATGGTGTCGACTTGTATTGTTCCCGGGTGCAAGAATTCAAAGAGTTAATGTTAAGCAGGAGTGAGTTACTTTAGGTTTCCAGTAAAGGAACCAGCGTGATTTAGGCAGTAGCTAAAGATAGCAAAGAATCGTAATGCAATAATTCACAAATCTCATAAACTTATATTTTATTCACAATAGAATACAGATAATATATTAAATGTTGAAAGTCAGACATTCTGAAATGTCATGCCAAATATTGGCTCATTTTGGATTTCATGAGAGCTACACATTCCAAAAAAGCTAGCAATAAGAGGCCGGAAAAGTTAATTGTACATATAAGGAACAGCTGGAGGACCAATTTGCAATTTTTAGGTCAATTGGCAACATGATTGGGTATAAAAAGAGCCTCTCAGAGTGGCAGTCTCTCAGAGGTCAAGATGGGCAGAGGATCACCAATGCTGCGGCGAAAAATAGTGTCAGAAAGGAGTTTCTCAGAGAAAAATTGCAAAGAGTTTGAAGTTATCATCATCTACAGTGCATAATATCATCCAAAGATTCAGAGAATCTGGAACAATCTCTGTGTGTAAGGGTCAAGGCCAGAAAACCATACTGGATGCCCGTGATCTTCGGTCCCTTCGACGGCACTGCATCACATACAGGAATGCTACTGTAATGGAAATCACAACTTGGGCTCAGAAATACTACCAGAAAACATTGTCGGTGAACACAATCCACCGTGCCATTCGTCGTTGCCAGCTAAAACTTTATAGATCAAAAAAGAAGCCATATCTAAACATGATCCAGAAGCGCAGGTGTTTTCTCTGGGCCAAGGCTCATTTAAAATGAACTGTGGCGAAGTGGAAAACTGTGCTGTGGTCAAACGAATCAAAATTTGAAGTTCTTTTTGGAACACTGGACAACCCAAGTTGTTATTAGCGCTCAGTTCTGAAGCCTGCATCTCTAATGGTATGCATGAGTGAATGTGGCATGGGCAGCTTACACATCTGGAAAGGCACCATCAATGCTGAAAGGTATATCCAAGTTCTAGAACAACAAATGTCCCATCCAGACGTCGTCTCTTTCAGGGAAGACCTTGCATTTTCCAATATGACAATGCCAGACCACATACTGCATCAATTACAACATCATGGCTACGTAGAAGAAGGATCCTGGTACTGAAATGGCCAGCATGCAGTCCAGATCTTTCACCCATAGAAAACATTTGGCGCATCATAAAGAGGAAAATGCGACAAAGAAGACCTAAGACAGTTGAGCAACTAGAAGCCTGTATTAGACAAAAATGGGACAACATTCCTATTCCTAAACTTGAGCAACTTGTCTCCTAAGTCCTCAGACATTTGCAGACTGTTTTGAGATGTGTTGATGCCATGAAATTTAAAATCAACTTATTTTTTCCCTTAAAATTATACATTTTCTCAGTTTAAACATTTGATATGTCATCTATGTTGTATTCTGAATAAAATATTGAAATTTGAAACTTCCACATCATTGCATTCTGTTTTTATTCACAATTTGTTTCAGTGTCACAACTTTTTTGGAATCAGGTTTGTACACCACCTTGATCCCAGGAGGATCCCACCTATCTGAAGCCTTTCTTAGAAAATAAATTTTTAGGACCTTTTGTGAATTATTTTAACAAATTAGCTATGGAATAGAATAGCTCCTGGCAAAACAGGTGCATTAGAGCTACAATTAGCATGAAGCTACATACAATTTGAAAAATTAATATTACACTTTTACGCGATAAACACTATAAGCTACAATCAAGTGTTTGTAATAATTTCCAATTGCAATTTAACATGTATTTTTCATATAATGTTGTTGAAATATGCTAAGTATATCCATTTATAAGCTTGCTTGGCATTTATAATGTAAACATCCGTTATTGATATGAAAATTCCCCAAATCGCATGAAAATCAAACACAAATCATATACTATCGTAATCGAGTGTTTATTAGCTTCTTGTTTCACATGTAAAAATTTGTTTCTACTTTGTTTCACATTTTAAAAATGTAGAAAGTTTCTTTGGTACATGAAGTATACATGACATCTGTCAGAAGTACAAAATAATCAGTAACAATTATCAATCAATCAATCAACTTTATTTATATAGTGCTTTTACAATGACGATTGTTTCAAAGCAGCTTCACAGTGTTAAACAGGACAACATTGCAACAAAATTTGATTTGGCTAGTTTAATTTGGATAGTTTATAGAATTATATATGACCAAATTAATTAATTCTATTTGTATATTTAGTTGAGTAACTTGGATCATAATTTGAGTGTCCCCAACTGAGCAAGCCAAGCCAAAGGCGACAGTGGCAAGGAACCAAAACTCCATCAGGGCATGATGGAGAAAAATAAACCTTGGGAGAAACCAGACTCAGTCGGGGTGCCAGTTCTCCTCTGGCCTATTATTAACAGTGTATAATTATTACTCTGGCAACCTTGCAGGTCATAAATCATATTAGATAGGAATATTCGAAATTTTGGGTATGGCCTTGCGAGGCGGGCTCATTTAGGATGGTCGATTACACAAGAATATGAATACTTGAAAGATCGGAGTTATTGCGCGGAGACGGGTTAATTGAGGATGGACGTTCGGTGAGGCAAATTCAGAGGAGACACTAATGGACACGGCCTCAGCAGACACTCCAGGATGAGCTGGTCATGTCCAGATGCAGGTCCACCATCCGATCCGGACACGGCCTGGATCCGGCCGACTGCAGTAAACCTCGGGATAAACAGAGACTAACATTAGTGTGGATGCCACTCTTTTTATGTAACGAGTACATCAGGTGTTATGGGAAGTGTTCCCGGTTCCGGCTGACCTAGTTAATGCAGCCTAACAATCAGTCATTTGATTTGAATAAAGAAAGTTAAAAATGTTCTATGTGTATGCCATAGTAAAGAGATGTGTTTTTAGTCTAGATTTAAACTGACAGAGTGTGTCTGCTTCCCGAACAATGCTAGGAAGACTGTTCCAGAGTTTAGGTGCTAAATAGGAAAGGATCGACCGCCTGCAGTTGATTTAGATATTCTAGGTATTTTCAACTGGCCAGAGTTTAGAGACCGCAATTGACGTGATGGAGTATAATGCGTTAAGAGCTCACTCAAGTACTGGGGAGCTAAACCATTTATTGCTTTATAAGTAATAAGCAAGATTTTAAAATGTATGGAATGTTTAATAGGAACAAGTGCAGTGTTGACAGAACTGGACTAATATGATCGTACTTCCTGGTTCTAGTAAGAACTCGAGCTGCTGCGTTTTGGACCAGCTGGAGTTTATTTATTAGGCGAGCAGGGCAACCACCCAGTAGAGCATTACAATAATCTAGCTTTGAGCTCATGAACGCATGTACTAATTGTTCAGCATTTTGCATTGAAAGTATGTGACGTAATTTAGATATATCTTTTAAGATGGTAGAATGCAGTTTTACAGATGCTAGAAACGTGGCTTTCAAAGCGAAAGATTGGTATCAAAGAGCACACCCAGGTTCCTCACTGGCGAGGACTTGACAGAGCAGCCATCGAGGGTTAGACAGTATTCTAGGGCACTACTTGTGGAGCTTTTCTGTCCAATAATTAAAAATTCAGTTTTATCTGAATTAAGTTGCAGGAAATTACTATTCATCCAATTTTTAATATCAGCTATGCATTCCGTTAATCTTGTGAATTGGTAAGTTTGTCAGGGTGTGAAGAAATATAGAGCTGAGTATCATCAGCATAACAATGAAAACTAATGCCATGCTTCCTAATGATATCTCCCAGTGGTAGCATATACAGGGTGAAAAGCAACGGTCCTAACACTGAGCCTTGCGGTACTCCATACTGAACTTGTGATCGGTGTGACATCTCTTCATTTACTGCTACAAACTGATAACGGTCAGATAAGTAAGATTTAAACCATGCCAATGCAGTTCCACTAATGCCAACATAATTTTCGAGTCTATTCAAAAGAATATTGTGATCGATAGTATCGAATGCAGCGCTAAGATCGAGTAACACTAATAGAGAGATACAACCACGATCAGATGATAAGAGTAAATCATTTGTAACTCTAATTAGAGCAGTCTCAGTACTATGATACGGTCTAAATCCTGACTGGAAATCCTCACATATACCATTTCTTTCTAAAAAGGAACATAATTGTGAAGACACTGCCTTTTCTAATATTTTTGATAGAAACGGTAGATTCGAGATTGGTCTGTAATTGACTAATTCTTTAGGATCAAGTTGCGGTTTTTAATAAGTGGTTTAATTACAGCCAACTTAAAAGTTTTTGGTACATATCCTAATGTCAAGGATGAATTAATAATATTAAGCAGAGGATCTATGACCTCTGGAAGCATCTCTTTTAATAGCCTAGTCGGTATAGGGTCAAGCATACATGTTGTTGATTTTGATGATTTAACAAGTTTAGCCAATTCTTCTCCTCCTATAGCAGTGAATGAGTGTAATTTTTCCTCAGTGAGACTACAATGTTCTGTCTGAAGTGATACTGTAGTAGACGGCTGCATGGTTATAATTTTATTCCTAATGTTATCAATCTTACTAGTAAAGAAGTTCATAAAGTCATTACAGCTGTGTTGTTTACAAACGTCAGATGTTGAAGCTTTATCCTTTGTTAATTTAGCCACTGTATCGAATAAATACCTAGGGTTGTGCTTGTTTTCTTCTAAAAGAGTTGAGAAATAAGCAGATCTAGCAGTTTTTATGGCCTTTCTGTATGCAATCATGCTCTCTTTCCACAAATTATAAAAACCTCCAGTTTTGTTTTCTTCCAGCTGCGCTCCATTTTTCTGGCTGCTGTTTTAAGGGCCCGAGTGTGCTCGTTGTACCACGGCGTTGGATTATTTGCTTTAATCTTCTTTAAGCGCCGAGGAGCAACTATGTCTAAAGTGCTAGTAAAGAGAGAGTCAGTAGTTTCTGTTGCAACATCAAGTTCCTCTTGGCTATCTGTAATTCTGAGGAGATGGAACTGATGAGGAAGATTATGTATAAAGCAATCTTTAGTCGCAGCGGTTATATTTTGAATATAATAAAAACATGCACTCGTATTCAGTCACGTCTTCTGTGGTTTATTTGTGTTCATACAGCTGCATATGAACAGCGCCTGTTAGGGCTTTTTGGTCTAAAATTGCGCATATTTGGAGAAATATTGACTTATTGTCACATTTGCAAAATATTTTGTCACACAGATTAAACCTGAGGGGCTGAAAGAGCTAAAATAGCGCTTTCTGTCTGTGCTGCTCCCGGTTTGCAAGAGTTATGACCTCAGTGAGTGCTCATTTGGTCTAGAGCTGTCAATCACGTGACCATAATTCATGTCCTTCAGGATGTTGATGTTTTCAAGGATCTGTGTTTTCACGAAAGTCCTGGAGCTGTCAAAAGTCTGTCAGATGATGTTTTTTTTGGTCAAGGAAACGGAGAATGTGTAAACATTGTTCATTTACATATACTACGGACAACAGTACAGAAAATCTGCAGTTACTCTATAGACCTCTGCTGCAAAAAATCTGCATCTGTGAATATTTATGCCCATACAGTGCACTGGTAGTTCTGTGTTATGCTATTCACAGTACAGATAATGATTCTTACCAGAAGCATAAACTGTTCATGCTCAAGAGAGATTTACACTGAACCCCTCTGAATCTCCCTCTCTCTTTCTTCACTTTAAAAATCAGTCATGATTAAAATGTTCTTTTCAGATGCTTTGTTTTGTCTTAAAGTCCTTGTTTATGGCTATATTTATACCAAGTAAAAGGAAAAGGTATGCTGCAGACTGCCCATTCATGTTTCTTTATTACCCTGAAAACCATTCACACTTCTGGCATGCAACTAATCCAACCCAATTCATAAAATCTTGATTCTTTATACAAATTAAAATGCAAATTTATGCACACTCTTACATAATATTTGTTGCTTAGTAAATAGAATTAGCATGAAAGTTGCTTTTACACTGAGTAAGTAACCAAGACAATAACAAATCAATGTGTTGTTGAATTGCAGAATAAACAATTCTCAGCATTTATCTGAACAAAAAACATGTGTTTGCTCTTGATTTGAACCCAGATCCTTCACATTATAGACTAACTCATTACCACTGGATTATGAAGTCATCTGTTGAAAGTAGATGGAAATAATGCAGATGTGAAAATCCCATTGGCTAGTGCTCACCTATTATTGTTGATGTTTTTATTTATGCATATCAGTTCAGGCTAACAGTCAACATCATTTAACATTAATGAACCCAGCAACCTGTCAGACCTCAGACACTGAGCTGCTGAGGGATCTGTAAACAAACGTTGTTTTTGACTATTGTAAGTTTGTTTTCTTAGGGCTGTGACTCATCAAGATGACTATAGGCCATCGGCCAATGTCAGGCTGTCTGTGAGGGTCTTGTCAGCTCTAATCGGGCTCACGTCATGGCCGTCTGTGAGAGAGATATATCTGATTGGCTGCTCAGTTTAACGAACGAGTCAGTGCACAAGAATAAAATGTTGAAATGTTGAAAGCGAGCAAAGAAATCAAGATGCCACAGACAGAAGGCTGTTCTAATTGTACGTTTTCTTACCTGAGCATTACAATATGCAAATATTTTCCTAGCAGCATGAGCCGCCTAAAATGAAGAAACTGATAAACAAGTGCTACTTTGTTTACGGTTTGTATATCTGCAGTCCTAGTTTCGGTTTCTCTTTTTGAATGACAAAAATAGACTATTAATGCCTGCTGATATAGACAGTAATTTCCTTACATACAGGCACAGAATGCATGTGCTACTTGGCCATTGGCTGTAGTTTGGCGTTGTGTTTGAGCGCAGCGGGCACGAAGCTCCTGTTCCACCACATCCCAAAGATGCTCTATTGGGTTGAGATCTGGTGACTGTGGGGGCCATTTTAGTACAGTAAACTTATTGTCATGTTCAAGAAACCAATTTGAAATGATTCAAGCTTTGTAACATGGTGCATTATTCTGCTGGAAGTAGCCATCAGAGGATGGGTACATGGTGGCCATAAAGGGATGGACATGGTCAGAAACAATGCTCAGGTCGGCCGTGGCATTTAAACGATGCCCAATTGGGGCCAAAAGTGTGCCAAGAAAACATCCCCCACACCATTACACCACCACCACCAGCCTGCACACTGGTAACAAGGCATTATGGATCCATGTTCTCATTCTGTTTACGCCAAATTCTGACTCTACCATCTGAATGTCTCAACAGAAATCGAGACTCATCAGACCAGGCAACATTTTTCCAGCCTTCAACTGTCCAATATTGGTGAGCTTGTGCAAATTGTAGCCTCTTTTTCCTATTTGTAGTGGAGATGAGTGGTACCCGGTGGGGTCTTCTGCTGTTGTAGCCCATCCACCTCAAGGTTGTGCGTGTTGTGCTTCACAAATGCTTTGCTGCATACCTCGGTTGTAACGAGTGGTTATTTAAGTCAAAGTTGCTCTTCTATCAGCTTGAATCAGTCGGCCCATTCTCCTCTGACCTCTAGCATCAACAAGGCATTTTCGCCCACAGGACTGCCACATACTGGGTGTTTTTCCCTTTTCACACCATTCTTTGTAAACCCTAGAAATGGTTGTGCGTGAAAATCCCAGTAATTTAGCAGATTGTGAAATACTCAGACCGGCCCGTCTGGCACCAACAACCATGCCACGCTCAAAATTGCTTAAATCACCTTTCTTTCCCATTCTGACATTCAGTTTGGAGTTCAGGGGATTGTCTTGACCAGGACCACACCCCTAAATGCATTGAATCAACTGCCGTGTATATATATATATATATATATATATATATAGCACCTTCATATATATATATATATTTGAAGGTGCTCAGAGACACTATAGTGGACATTTCAGGCAGGTAGCTCTTTAGAGCATGACTGTTCATCGGTCATGGACTGCATGGACTGCAGACGACCAGTTCTACAGTTATTTTTAGATTGTGTGCGTTTGTGTGAGAGGAGAGAGATGCAGAGGTGCATGTCTTAATGTGTTTAGTAGAGCTGTCAGGATGTGAAATGGTCTTGTCTCTCCTCACATAAACTCTGTGGTCTGCCAGGAAAGAGTGAGACAGAGAAATAGCGAGTGAAAGAGAGGGTGAGACGGGAAAAGAGGACAGACACACAAGCTGTCAGTCTGAATGTATATTGATGTGAGGTTCACAGCAGTAATGTAGCTGGTGATCAGTGTCTGGCAATCTGTTAACACAGCAGCTGGAACAAGGCAGCATGTAAAATTTTGTGTATTAGTTGAAGAAGAAAGCAGTGCATGAATGGCTGCAAAAGAGTTGTCACACTTACTGTTTGTTGTCCTCTGTACATGGGAATCAACACACTGCAAATATTGCAGTGAAATCATAGTTGTTCTTTTAATGTACATGAATTGTGAGATTTGAAAAAGTAAAAAGTTTACAAAAATTTGAAAAGGTATACTCTAAGACTGAATGACCTACAAAACAAACTTTTAATTGTGTGTGTACATTAGGCAGTTAAGGTTGAGTTCCCTTTCGTTCAGTCACTCCGAGTAATGTCAGGGACTGACAAATGGGGGTTTCGCCTAGAAGCCTATCATCTTCGATATCTAGAAAACGCCCTATGGCAGTGCCAATGCCATGGGCATGCGGAATGTGCATGCGTAACTCCGCCCCATCATGTGGGTATATAAGGAAGTAAGCTGACAAAATCGCATTATGTTTCTGCTTCGGAGCCAAGAGCATCTCTTCACGGATCGGACTTCTTTGTTCAGCACATCCCACAGATTCGATTTGATTGAGATCTGGGGAATTCGGAGGACAAGTCAACACCTTAAACTCGTTGTTGTGCTCCTCAAACCATTCCTGAACATTTTTGCTTTGTGGCAGGGTGCATTATTCTGCTGAAAGAGACAACAGCTACCAGTGAATACCATTTCCATTAAAGGGTGTGCATGGTCTGCAACAATGCTTAAGTAAGTGGTACGGGTCAAAGTAACATCCACATGGGTAGCAGGACTCAAGATTTCCCTGCATAACATTGCCCAAAGCATCACACTCTCAGCGGAGACAGTGTGATGCTTTGGGCAATGTTCTGCAGGGAAGTCTTGCCTTCTTCCCATAGTGCATCCTGGTGCCATGTTCATCAGTGAGCCTTGACCACCCATGACCCTGTCGCCATGTTGCAACAGAAACTATTGACTCTCCCTTTTCCAGTACTTTAGACACAGTCGCTCCCCTGCGCTTATAGAAGATTACAGTTTTTTTACAATCGCTATGACAAATTTTTCTATACTTTTAACAAATTGCCTTTACTCTTAATGCACCGACACACCTACATCACACAATTGGCAAAATGGTTAATTTCATGCTTAAAATCACACATTGTAAACTAAACTCAACACTAATTTTCAAAATACAATAATTCACTAACACAATACATGTCTACAAAAACCCTAACACATGTTCTCTTCCAACAGGAACATTACATCAATCATAGCACAATGTCACAAAAACACTAACACTAGATGGAATTACAGAAACTGAATGATTGTATGTGTCAGGTCTGCCCTTAAACAATATACAGTACATTTTATTGATCATAGATTGTGTGTCTTATGAAGACTTTCTACATTTTTGTTTTGTTGGATTTAGTAAATGCATTCATTTTGATTCTTTTGCTGTAGAAATTCAATACAAAAACTGAATGACCCATCTCAGAGTAGCTTTATAGAATGCCCTTCAGTTTTATTTCATTATCAGCAAACATCATGTTGACAATAGCAAGTTCCTGTTCTTCATTTATAGGAGCTTTTCTCTGCCCCCAAAGAAGCCCAAATAGGCCCTCTTTTACTGTATACCATATGGTCATGTGCTTGAAAGAATATCAACACCTGAACAATTTCTAGATGGGAATCTGCTGTGATTTATATATTTGCATAACTTCAATTGGCTGTTTCTCAGTACCAATGGAATAAAATACAGGGGATATATTTGTGTTTCAATTCACGATATAAACAGCTGTTTACCTTGACTTTAGCCTATAAGGTTAGGTTTAGAACAAGGTGTTATCTGTTCTGACATACAGTGTTAAAGCATTGGTAAATTTGGCAGTAAAAAGCCATTGTTTTGGTCTTGGTTGAGCTTGTGTGCAAAAGAAGTTCAAGCATTTTAAATTTGTGTAAACTGTATGCATTTTGTGCAAAAGCAACAATAAATGTGTTAATTGTATAGCCTAAACAGACAGATGTTGTGCTAACTGCGTTAAGAGTTTAGGAAATTTGTTAAAAGTATTGAAAAAAATGTCATAGCGATTGTAAAAAACTCTAAAGAAAATAGTCCAATTCCGTGGTACAACAAGCACACCCGGGCCCTTAAAACAGCAGCCAGAAAAATGGAGCGCAGCTGGAAGAAAACAAAACTAGAGGTCTTTCGTAATTCGTGTAAAGAACGTATGATCGCATACATAAAGGCCGTAAAAATTGCTAGATCTGCTTATTTCTCGACTCTCTTAGAAGAAAACAAACACAAACCTAGGTATTTATTCGATACAGTGGCTAAATTAACCAAGAATAAAGCTTCAGCTTCTGATGTTTGTAAACAGCACAGCAGTAATGACTTTATGAACTTCTTTACATGTAAGATTTTCTTTCAAAAATACTTGAAAAGGCAGTGTCTTCACAATTATGTTCCTTTTTAGAAAGAAATGGTATCTGTGAGGATTTTCAGTCAGGATTTAGACCGTATCATAGTACTGAGACTGCTCTCATCAGAGTTACAAATGATTTACTCTTATCATCCGATCGTGGTTGTATCTCTTTTTTAGTGTTACTCGATCTTAGCGCTGCATTCGACACTATCGACCACAACATTCTTTTGAATAGACTCGAAAATTATGTAGGCATTAGTGGACCTGCATTGGCATGGTTTAAATCATACCTATCTGACCGTTAACAATTTGTAGCAGTAAATGAAGAGATGTCACTTAGCGCTGCATTCGACACTATCGACCACAACATTCTTTGAATAGACTCAAAATTATGTAGGCATTAGTGGACCTGCATTGGCATGGTTTAAATCATACCTATCTGACCGTTATCAATTTGTAGCAGTTAATGAAGAGATGTCACAGCGCTCACAAGTTCAGTATGGAGTACCGCTAGGGCCATTGCTCTTCACCCTGTACATGCTACCACTGGGAGATATTATTAGGAAGCATGGCGTTAGATTTCATTGTTATGCTGATGATACTCGGCTCTATATTTCTTCACACCCTGAAGAAACTAACCAATTCATAAGATTAACGGAATGTATAGATGATATAAAAAATTGGATGATCAGTAATTTCCTGCAACTTAATTCAGAAAAAAAATAATTTTTAATCATTGGACAAAAAAGCTCCACAAGTAGTAACCTAGAATACTGTCTAACCCTCGATGGCTGCTCTGTCAAGTCCTCGTCTTCAGTTAGGAACCTGGGTGTGCTCTTTGATACCAATCTTTCGTTTGAAAGCCATGTTTTCTAGCATCTGTAAAACTGCATTCTACCATCTGAAAAATATATCTAAATTATGGCACATGCTCTCAATGCAAAATGCTGAACAGTTAATACATGCGTTCATGAGCTCAAGGCTAGATTATTGTAATGCTCTACTGGGTGGTTGCCCTGCTCGCTTAATAAACAAACTCCAGCTGGTCCAAAACGCAGCAGCTCAAGTTCTTACTAGAACCAGGAAGTATGAACACATTAGCCCGGTTCTGTCAACACTGCACTGGCTCCCTATTAAACATCGCATACATTTTAAAATCTTGCTTATTACTTACAAAGCACTAAATGGTTTGGCTCCCCAGTACTTGAGTGAGCTCTTAACACATTATACTCCATCACGTCTACTGCGGTCTCTAAACTCTGACCAGCTGATAATCAAAATCAACTGCAGGTGGTCGATCCTTTTCCTATTTAGCACCTAAACTCTGGAACAGTCTTCCTAGCATTGTTCGGGAAGCAGACACACTCTGTCAGTTTAAATCTAGACTAAAAACACATCTCTTTTCTATGGCATACACATAAAACACTTTCTTTTTTTTCCAATTAAATGATTATTAGGCTGCATTATCTAGGTCAGCCGGAACCGGGAACACTTCCCATAACACCTGATGTACTCGTTACATCATCAGACGGTGGACCTGCACCCAGATGTGACCAACACATGATCCTGAAGTGTCTGCAGAGACCGTGTCATTTAGACTCCCCCTTAAGCTGCCTCATCGACACGGCATCCTCAATAAACCTGTCTCCGATGTGATGACTCCGATTGTTTGAATAGTCCTAGTTAATAATTCTTTAAATCGATATGTCATCCTCAAAACAACCCCTCTCCAGCGTGTTGCCGCCCATCTTTCGAATATTACACTTTAGTAATTGTTTAATCAATATGGCATCCTCAAAAAAAACCTGTCTCCGGCGTAATGACTCTGATATTTCGAATTATTTATTTTTAATAATTATTTAATCGATACTTCATCCTCAATAAACCCGTCTCCAGCGTGTTGCCTCAGATCTTTCGAATATTCAGATCTATTATGACCTCTGACCTTTAAAATTGCCAGAATAATAATAATACGCTGTTTGTTAATTGGCCGGAGGAGAACTGGCACCCCGACTGAGCCTGGTTTCTCCCAAGGTTTATTTTTCTCCATTAGGTCTCCTGATGGAGTTTTGGTTTCCTTGCCAATGTCGCCTCTGGCTTGGCTTGCTCAGTTGGGGAAATACTATTTTTCAAATATATTTCAAAATAAATCGAATTATTAAACTAAATTAACCATATAGACCAAATTACTGATCTAATAAATGATCTAAAGCCCACATTGTTACTGTATGATAATCAAAATATATTCTGTTGCATTATTTTTCTGTTTAACACTGTGAAGCTGCTTTGAAACAATCTTCATTGTTAAAAGCGCTATATAAATAAAGTTGACTTGACTTAAATACAGACATGCAGTAGGTTCTTTTGCCACTCAATTCATTCTGAGGGGGCGTGTTGCGGCGGGAAAGTGTCATTAATTCATAGTCTTGATTGTGAAAATAGTCACTGCTAAAGGAAAAAAAAACATATTTTTATTAAGATGCTATATGGGTGCTGTGCAGTGAAATGTGACACGTCGTGTTCATCCTCTATTGGTCACATGCAAATGCGCAGGTCAGAGTTCAACTGGTCTCGATTAGCCAGACCTTTGTCTAACCACATATGGTCTGGGCTCTATAGCCACTGCAGTTGGCCAAGACCGCCCACTTATTCAGGAAGAGGCCATCTGACTGACATGTTAAGTGACCAATCACAGTTTTTTGTTTAGGGGTGGATACTTGTCACTATATCAGCTGTCTATAACAGACCAACACACTATTACAGACTATCAGTACTTTCATGTTCACCTGCATATGCCACTGATATTCCCTTAATCAACTTTACACAAGAGGAGACCATAAACATTTTTTTCCTACATGCTGTACGTATAGAGCAGATGAATTTGACATTTGTCACAACAATTGACTTCAGAGTCATGATGCTGAGTCGCTTTGAATTTTTTTTTTATCTGAATACATGTCCATCCACGCATTTGTCCATCCAACCTTTTTTAGCCCTGGTAACCACAATTTAAATTTCCCAATATATTCTGTGGATACCTTGTTTTTGTCTTTATATGCATGTATTTTGTACACCATTTTGCATGTAGGCCGTTTCATTTAAAGTGGCCATTCAAAAGGTGGAAATATCGATTGACACTTCCCCTTCAGCATAAAGGGACCACCCTTTTATTAAAGGTCAGCTCAACTCCACTGTGCTGCTGTAGTGAACCAGGTCACCTAAAATGACACTGACAATGTGCTTTAAAATGTGTATTGTTCATGCATTCATATATGTATTAAGCATGAATTCATAAATAAGTGCTGTCTGACAGATACTGTTAGCCCAAAATTACTTTATAAAACATCAGACCAGTAGAGGGTGGAAACTTTATTTGACCCCCATACAGATACATACAGCTTGATGTGCCTTTCAAAAACAATTAAAAAAGGTTGTTTTATAGCGGTATATGGGATATAACAACTTGCAGTGCTCACCGCATAACCTTTACAGTTGCAAAAGAAATGTAAATATATATAGTTGTCAGGTCAAAGATTGAAGGCAAGGAAGCAGGGCTGAAGTGATCTGTGCTAGAGCTCCACCTGGAGGCCAACACTGACACAGCACAATACAATAGACTGTTTAGAAACAATTTAAAAGTCATGTTTTAGGTGGTTATTAGTGTGGAAATGGTTGCATTTGTGGCTGTAATTATTTGGTGAATGTAGCTTTATGTATCTCACACCTACCCACTCATCCACACACACAATCACACTTAATCAAATACATAAGTACCACACATTTGTTTCACTATATTAGAGAGGACATTGTATTAATATTATTATTTTTTTTGTCATTCACTGATGGAGTTCTGGTTCTTTGCCAATGTTGCCTTTTGGCTTGCTTAGTTGGGGGCACTTAATATTCAGCAATATTATTAACATGAATGCACTGACTCTATTGGATGAAAACTGTTTTCTCCAGAGTTGCTTTATAGATTAATTGAACTCATTCCATAATTTATGAACTACACAGTTATTGAACCAAACAATCAACACTGAACTGATTTTAGCTGAATAATGTAATAAGCATGTAATAATTGTATGTCATTGCATGTAATAATAAATGTAATAACATGAAACAATGTTAAATCAGTGTTGATGCGTCAACACTATCTGCATTGAATTAACGTTACAAAGAGATGTTGCTTCAGTATCACTCTTGCACCCTCAGTTAATGTTGAAGCAATGTTTAGATTTCAACACAAATCAATGATAATATCATTGAATGAACATTATGAAGTTATGTTAGCTCAATATCAGGTTTGCACCCACATTTAATGTTGAAACCATGGAGAACAAAAAAATAATCATTGGTAATGCTATTGAGTCAACATTAGACTATGACCATTTCTACATTAATGATTTTGAAACAATATTGAAATCAATGGTAATATTGTTGAATCAACGTTACTCTTTGATGTTAAGCCTACATCACTGCTGTTGAAGCAATATTGAAATTAATAAAAAATAATCAATTGTAATATTGTTGAATTAACATTACACTTTGATGTTAATCCTACAATCATTGCTGTTGAATCAACATTGAAATTAACAAAAAAAGTATCTTTGGTAATATTGTTTGATCAATGTTGCAATGTGATGTTGATTCTAAAATCTATTGTTTTTAAAATCGATTCTAAAATTTGTTGAAACTGAAAATTTATGACCACAAAACAATGTTACCATCCCGTTTCAGGAAGGAGGTTAAGTGAAAACTCTGAGTATGTTAACCCTGAAATGAGGGAAACTCTGGGTTTTCCATTTCAGAATGGGAGGTATGTCAAACCCGAGAAAGCAGGGTAAGTCAATCCAGTTTCTCAATTCAGCAGTTCTTGAAACCCAAAACTCAGAGTTTCCCATCTCAGGGTAAGTCAACTCAGAGTTCAAGTTGAAACTCAGAGTTGGTTGAACCTCCTTATTGAAATGGGCCCCTGATCTTGAAAGATTTGGCAAAAAATCTTTAAAAATATAAATGACATCTTTCAAGCAGTTCCAGAGACAATTAGTTTAAACAAAAAAACATATATATATATATATATATATATATATATATATATATATATATATATATATATATATATATATATATATATATATATATATATATATATATTTATATATATATATATATATATATATATATATATATATATATATATATATATATATATATACCACGAGATCTCGCGAGACTAAACTGTGACGAGATTTCTCGTCGAGGTGAAAGCTGTCTTGTGTCATATTGTAATGACGAGTATGAGGGTGAAGTTAGGATAGAATATGCCAACACTACGTTTACATTACTTCTCCACTCTAGTTTGGCTTTTTATAGAAATAAAAACGATTTAATTCAGGTGGATAACAGCCACTTCAATTCCATCAGCTCATCCAACACGAGCGGTTCGAGCCGTACATAGTGCATAGCACTGATCACGTGTCAAGAAGACGAGTGCTCGCATTGAGCGTGTGTTACGAGTGTGTGTTACATGTCAATGGACTCCGCGGCGGACGATTGGTTGTGCAGCAGAAGCGTCAGATAAATGTAATGAAATTTGAAAATGAATTTGAAAACGCATGTTCAGCACCACCAGTACTATTCACTGGGAATACTATTCCCAGAGTACACATGATCATGAAATTCAAAGTAAAAGTAAACGCGAGCGCTCATTCAAACGTGATTACAATACGTTACCGCTGTTTGAAAGCGGCTCCCTGAGGCAAGTGAATATCTCCCAATATATAAGCTATCCAGTTGTAACCATCTCTTAGCTCTGTATCATGCTAGAAAAGAAAAATGTGGTCTCTATTTGCACTTTGAATATTGAGTACTTTTATTATGGTATTATGGTTATTTGTTGCACTTAATATCTATGCTCAATCTGTGGGAAGGAGTTCAGTTAGGAGGTCAAAAGAAGCTTGTGTGTAGTTCTAAGGTCTGAAGAGACAATCATACAGGAGAGAAGCCAGCCAGTTGAGTTTTTGCCAAAACCTTTACAGTGCTTGAGTATTGTTGTCTTTTACTGCATATATGATAATTCATACTCAGAAAGTAGAGCTGAAATGACATTCATTACAAGATGATGAGTTAATACATTTCAAATGCACCTGCAAACAATTTTTCTAGTCATGTATTTTATCATTGAGGATTTCTTAAAAATACTATGTAAAAATCTTGTCTTGTCTCGTTCTCGTGAACCCATTCTCGTAACTCGCCTCGTCTCGTGCGATAGTGTCTCGTCACACCCCTAATATATATATATAGATAGATATAGATAGATAATTCTTTAAAAAGAAAGTTGGAGAAATAGGACAAAAGCATTACAACCTTTAATTAAAGCTGCAAGCAGCAATGAAAGGGCCCTCGCACCCGGGACCACCGCCATCCAGTGGCCTCGGTAACAGCGAATAGTGGGCAACATGCACTGAAGGGTTACTTCAGTGATTAGCATTAAGCTTTGTATCAGTAGAAACCCGGGATTATATTCAAATTATCATACTTTTCCCCCTCATATGACCCTGAGACAAGAGAATTATGTATTTTATTTCTGGAGAAATTCCTCCGATGACGTAAATATCGTCATTTTGCGTCATCGGAGGAGTTTTTGTCCAGAGGCTAAAGACTACAGCCAGCAGGAGGCGCTATTTCCACATGTTTTTAAACATCGCACTCACAGCACTCGGCTCGGGGAGCTGTGGGGATTCATGTAAATGGAGCGGTGGAGAGCAAAGTGAGTGTTTCAACTGTTCAAATGAATTCCTATGAAAGTTAAGCTTCCAAAGACATGATCTGAAAATGCACCAGACTGTTCACGTGCTGTGAATGCCGCCGCGAATCCCGCGATTACCTCAGCTCATGTGATGAATGTAATCCGACTCCTGCTGCGTTTGTGCCGTGATGGCCGTGACACTCAATCGGCTCACTCATAATATACAGGTCCTTCTCATTGCACAACAACTGAAATATTTCAGGTCTTTTATTGTTTTAATACTGATGATTTTGGCATACAGCTCATGAAAACCCAAAATTCCTATCTCAAAAAATTTGCATATCATGAAAAGGTTCTCTAAACGAGCTATTAACCTAATCATCAACTAATTAACTCTAAACACCTGCAAAAGATTCCTGAGGCTTTTAAAAACTCCCAGCCTGGTTCATTACTCAAAACCGCAATCATGGGTAAGACTGCCGACCTGACTGCTTTCCAGAAGGCCATCATTGACACCCTCAAGAGAGAGGGTAAGACACAGAAAGAAATTTATGAACGAATAGGCTGTTCCCAGAGTCCTGTATCAAGGCACCTCAGTGGGAAGGAAAAAGTGTAGCAAAAAACGCTGCACAACGAGAAGAGGTGACCGGACTCTGAGGAAGATTGTGGAGAAGGACCGATTCCAGACCTTGGGGGACCTGCGGAAGCAGTGGACTGAGTCTGGAGTAGAAACGTCCAGAGCCACCGTGCACAGGCGTGTGCAGGAAATGGGTTGCAGTTGCCGCATTCCCCAGGTCAAGCCACTTTTGAAACAGAAACAGCGGCAGAAGCGCCTGACCTGGGCTACAGAGAAGCAGCACTGGACTGTTGCTCAAATTTTCCATTTCATTCGGAAATAAAGGTGCCAGAGTCTGGAGGAAGACTGGGGAGAAGGAAATGCCAAAATGCCTGAAGTCCAGTGTCAAGTACCCACAGTCAGTGATGGTCTGGGGTGCCATGTCAGCTGCTGGTGTTGGTCCACTGTGTTTTATCAAGGGCAGGGTAAATGCAGCTAGCTATCAGGAGATTTGGGAGCACTTCATGCTTCCATCTTCTGAAAAGCTTTATGGAGATAAAGATTTCAATTTTCAGCACAAACTGGCACCTGCTCACAGTGCCAAAACCACTGGTAAATGGTTTACTGACCATGGTATTACTGTGCTCAATTGGCCTGCCAACTCTCCTGACCTGAACCCCATAGAGAATCTGTGGGATATTGTGAAGAGAAAGTTGAGAGACGCAAGACCCAACACTCTGGATGAGCTTAAGGCCGCTATCGAAGCATCCTGGGCCTCCATAACACCTCAGCAGTGCCACAGGCTGATTGCCTCCATGCCACGCCGCATTGAAGCAGTCATTTCTGCAAAAGGATTCCCGACCAAGTATTGAGTGCATAACTGAACATAATTATTTGAAGGTTTTTGTATTAAAAACACTTTTCTTTTATTGGTCGGATGAAATATGCTAATTTTTCATGATCGAAAAAATCATGATGGCGCCGCGGATGGCCGCCTCGGTGTGGAGCGCCTCAGTTATTGTGTTGCTTTTGTTTGTTTGTTCTGCGTTTTGTCATTATTTCCCGATCCGTTTTACCAAAGACGAACTACTGGACATTAGGAAACACACACCAGACAACATTTCTACATTTTTTGATTACTCGGACGTTTTGCTGGACATTCTCGTTGGAGGGGCAGCTGTGTTTTTAAAACGCGCGGTCAGACGCAAACGTGGGAAGCGAGCCGGCGCTGGTTAAACTCGCGCGCGGGCCTCCGCACTGCACTCCCCAGTATTCATCTTGCGAATCTCCGATCCCTTCCTAACAAAACGGACGAACTTCTTATCCTCTCCCGCATTAACAGGGACTTTTATAACTCTGCTGCACTGTGCTTCACTGAAACCTGGCTGAGTGAAGCCATTCCGGACAACGGACTACATCTGCCGGGCTTCCAGCTGTTCAGAGCGGATCGCATCGCGGAACTAACAGGGAAAACGAGAGGTGGTGGATTGTGTTTCTACATTAACGAAAGTTGGTGTTCAGATGTAACAACGCTTAAGAAGATGTGCTCTCCTAATTTAGAGGCGCTCTTCATAAACTGTAAACCTTTCTACTCGCCACGAGAGTTTTCCTCGGTCGTTCTCGTGAATGTTTACGTCCCTCCAGACGCGTGTGTGAGCACGGCACTGCAACAGCTGGCTGAACAAATAGCTGAAACGGAACAAAGGTACCCCGACTCTCTTTTAATCATTCTTGGAGATTTTATCATTCTTGGAGATTTTAACTCTCCCGTGAACTGCCAAAATACAGACAGCACGTTACATGTCCCACCAGAGACAGTAATATACTGGACCACTGTTACACCACAATAAAGAATGCATATCACTCCGTCCCACGGGCAGCTTTGGGGCTGTCTGATCACTGTGTGGTTCATCTTATACCGACCTACAGGCAGAAACTGAAATCAGCTAAACCTGTAATAAGGACAGTAAAAAGATGAACTAATGAAGCAGAGCGGGTCTTACAAGCCTGCTTCGATTGCACTGATTGGACTGTTTTTGAAGCTGCTACCACCGATCTGGATGAGCTCACAGATACTGTAACATCATACATCAGTTTCTGTGAGGATACATGCATTCCTACCAGGTCATTCTTATCATTCACTAATGATAAACCATGGTTTACTGGGAAACTCAAACAGCTTCATGCCAAAGAGGAAGCTTACAGAAGTGGGGATAAAATCTTGTATAACCAGGCCAGAAACAGACTGACAAAGGAGATCAGAGTTGCTAAAAGAAGCTACTCTGAAAAGCTGAAAAACAGTTTTCAGCCAACGACCCGGCATCAGTCTGGAAAGGCCTGAGGAACATCACCAACTACAAGTCACCTCCCCGATCTGTAGAGAATCCACAACTGGCTGACGATCTGAATGCATTCTACTGCAGGTTTGAAAAGCCCAGTCTCACACCACTCACCCGCTCTAATCTGCACTTCACACCCTCACCATCACCTCCTGCACCCCCTCTCCTCCCCCCTCTCCTCCCCCCTTCTGCCATCCAACCCGAGCTTAAGGTCTGTGTGGAGGACGTGAGCCGAGTCTTCAAAAAACAGAAGACTAAGAAAGCTTCAGGCCCAGACAGCATCTCATCTGCTTGTTTGAAGACCTGCGCTGACCAACTGGCCCCAGTCTTCACGCAGATCTTCAACAGATCATTGGAGCAGTGTGAAGTTCCCTGCTGCTTCAAACGCTCCACTATCATTCCCGTCCCCAAAAAAACCCAAATCACTGTACTAAATTACTACAGACCTGTCGCTCTCACGTCTGTGGTCATGAAGTCATTTGAAAGACTGGTGTTGGCCCACCTGAAGGACATCACTGGACCCTTGCTGGATCCTCTCCAATTTGCCTATAGAGCAAACAGGTCTGTGGATGATGCAGTCATCATTGGACTGCATTATATCCTGCAACATCTCGACAGACCCGGGACTTATGCAAGGATCTTATTTGTGGACTTCAGTTCGGCCTTCAATACCATCATGCCTGAGCTCCTCACAGCCAAACTGACCCAGCTCTCCATGCCATCCTCAATCTGTCAGTGGATCTCCAACTTCCTGACAGACAGGCAGCAGCGGGTGAGACTGGGTAAACTTACATCCAGATCTCTCACAATCAGCACTGGCGCCCCCAGGGTGCGTTCTCTCCCCACTACTTTTCTCCCTGTACACCAATGACTGCACTTCTAAAGACCCCTCTGTCAAGCTCCTGAAATTTGCAGACGACACCACTGTCATCGGCCTTATCCAGAACGGTGACGAGTCTGCTTACAGACTGGAGGTTGAACAGCTGGCTGTCTGGTGCAGTTATAACAACCTTGAGCTGAACGCGCTCAAAACAGTGGAGATGATAGTGGACTTCAGGAGGAACAGCCCATCACTCCCCCCACTCACCCTCATGAACAGCACTGTGGACGCAGTGGAGTCTTTCAGGTTCCTGGGCACTACCATCTCTCAGGACCTGAAGTGGGACAATCACATCGACTCCATTGTGAAAAAGGCCCAGCAGAGACTGTACTTCCTTTGTCAGCTGCGGAAGTTCAACCTGCCACAGGAGCTGCTGATTCAGTTCTACTCGGCTGTCATTGAGTCTGTCTTATGCACCTCCATCACTGTCTGGTTTGGTTCAGCTACCAGATCAGACATCAGGAGACTGCAACGTACCATCCGGACTGCAGAGAGGATTATTGGTGCCCACCTGCCAACCCTCCAATCAATCAATCAATCAATCAACTTTATTTATATAGCGCTTTTACAATGACGATTGTTTCAAAGCAGCTTCACAGTGTTAAACAGGACAACATTGCAACAAAATTTGATTTGGCTAGTTTAATTTGGATAGTTTATAGAATTATATATGACCAAATTAATAAATTCTATTTGTATATTTAGTTGAGTAACTTGGATCATAATTTGAGTGTCCCCAACTGAGCAAGCCAAGCCAAAGGCGACAGTGGCAAGGAACCAAAACTCCATCAGGGCATGATGGAGAAAAATAAACCTTGGGAGAAACCAGACTCAGTCGGGGTGCCAGTTCTCCTCTGGCCTATTATTAACAGTGTATAATTATTACTCTGGCAACCTTGCAGGTCATAAATCATATTAGATAGGAATATTCGAAATTTTGGGTATGACGCACGAGACGGGTTCATTTAGGATGGCGCGTCGATTACACAAGAACATGAATACTTGAAAGATCGGAGTTATTGCGCCGAGACGGGTTAATTGAGGATGACGTTCGGTGAGGCGAATTCAGAGGAGACACTAATGGACACGGTCTCAGCAGACAATCCAGGATGAGCTGGTCATGTCCAGATGCAGGTCCACCATCCGATCCGGACACGGCCTGGATCCGGCCGACTGCAGTAAACCTCGGATTAACAGAGAGACTAACATTAGTGTGGATGCCACTCTTTTATGATGTAACGAGTACATCAGGTGTTATGGGAAGTGTTCCGGTTCCGGCTGACCTAGTTAATGCAACTAACAATCAGTCATTTGATTTGAATAAAGAAAGTTAAAAATGTTCTATGTGTATGCCATAGTAAAGAGATGTGGTTTTAGTCTAGATTTAAACTGACAGAGTGTGTCTGCTTCCCGAACAATGCTAGGAAGACTGTTCCAGAGTTTAGGTGCTAAATAGGAAAGGATCGACCGCCTGCAGTTGATTTAGATATTCTAGGTATTTTCAACTGGCCAGAGTTTAGAGACATAATTGGCGTGATGGGTATAATCGTTAAGAGCTCGCTTAAGTACTGGGAGCTAAACCATTTATTGCTTTATAAGTAATAAGCAAGATTTTAAAATGTATGCGATGTTTAATAGGGAGCCAGTGCAGTGTTGACAGAACTGGACTAATATGATCGTACTTCCTGGTTCTAGTAAGAACTCGAGCTGCTGCGTTTTGGACCAGCTGGAGTTTATTTATTAGGCGAGCAGGGCAACCACCCAGTAGAGCATTACAATAATCTAGCCTTGAGCTCATGAGCATGTACTAATTGTTCAGCATTTTGCATTGAAAGCATGTGGCGTAATTTAGATATATTTTTAAGATGGTAGAATGCAGTTTTACAGATGCTAGAAAGCGTGGCTTTCAAGCGAAAGATTGGTATCAAAGAGCACACCCAGGTTCCTCACTGACAGCGAGGACTTGACAGAGCAGCCATCGAGGTTAGACAGTATTCTAGGGCACTACTTGTGGAGCTTTTCTGTCCAATAATTAAAAATTCAGTTTTATCTGAATTAAGTTGCGAAATTACTATTCATCCAATTTTTAATATCAGCTATGCATTCCGTTAATCTTGTGAATTGGTAAGTTTCGTCAGGGTGTGAAGAAATATAGAGCTGAGTATCATCAGCATAACAATGAAAACTAACGCCATGCTTCCTAATGATATCTCCCAGTGGTAGCATATACAGGGTGAAAAGCAACGGTCCTAACACTGAGCCTTGCGGTACTCCATACTGAACTTGTGATCGGTGTGACATCTCTTCATTTACTGCTACAAACTGATAACGGTCAGATAAGTAAGATTTAAACCATGCCAATGCAGTTCCACTAATGCCAACATAATTTTCGAGTCTATTCAAAAGAATATTGTGATCGATAGTATCGAATGCAGCGCTAAGATCGAGTAACACTAATAGAGAGATACAACCACGATCAGATGATAAGAGTAAATCATTTGTAACTCTGATGAGAGCAGTCTCAGTACTATGATACGGTCTACATCCTGACTGGAAATCCAGGACCTGTACTCTTCCAGAGTGAGGAAGAGAGCAGGTAAAATCATCACAGACTCCACTCACCCCGGACACCACCTGTGTGAACTGTTACCGTCAGGACAGCGACTCCGATCACTGGCCACTAGAACATCTAGGCACAGGAACAGTTTCTTCCCACAGGCCATTTCCCTCTTGAACAGTTAACCCCCCAACCACCCACCCCCAAGGCAAATGCCTGTAAGTGCAATTTCTCCCACTGCTTAGTGCAATATCTCCTAAACTCAGGTGATTATTCGTATTATTAATATTTATTCTTACTCTCCAAATACTGTAAATATTCATAATCTATGTCTTTTCTGACTAAACGTAACCGTGACCTTATACTGTTTATATTTTTTATTCTTAGAATTTTTTATTTATTACTGTTGTATTTGTATTGTATATGTGCACTGGAAGCTTCAGCACCAGAAAAAAATCCTTGTGTGTGAAAGCACACTTGGCAATAAAGCTCTTTCTGATTCTGATTCTGAATTTTTTTAGATTTTTTGGAATTTTGGGTTTTCATGAGCTGTTTGCCAAAATCATCAGTATTAACACAATAAAAGACCTATTTCAGTTGGTGTGCAATGAATCTAAAATTTATGAAAGTTTAATTTTTATCATCGCATTATGGAAAATAATCAACTTTTATTGCAATATGCACATTTTTTTAGAAGGACCTGTATTGAACAGACACGTTAAGTTTTTAGTGTCTCTAACTGAACTGATTTTATGAAAATGAACGCAGTGGGTAAGGGATCCAGTAAACCAGTAGCCATGCTGTAGAGTAGGGCAGCGAAGCAGTGCAGTAGGAATTGTTGTCTTTCCTCCCCATGAGACAAAAATGCATTTTCTGTGTTTTCTCAGTCGAGAAGGCACCAAATTAAAAAATAATTTCACATTTCTACTGCATTAATGTCAAAGTCACTTCAATGTGCCACATTTCCTGCTGCCAGAAGGTGGGGCTTTGACTTTAACTGAATATTGGCATGTAGTTGTCTTCAGGTCAGGACTATTATTAAACATTTAAAGACATTTAAACATTTATTAAACATTTAAAGACATTATAAACTCTATTGGAGTTAGACAACACGTATCTGGACCCACTCATCGCCTTAATCATACTTTAGATCTAATACTGTCACATGGACTAAATGTTGATACCATTAAAATCCTGCAGCAGAGCGATGACATCTCAGATCATTACCTAATATCATGTATACTTAATATAGCTAAGGCTGCAAAGCCATCCCCTAGCTTCAAATATGGCAGGACTATAACCGCTGCGACTAAAGATTGCTTTATACATAATCTTCCTCATCAGTTCCATCTCCTCAGAATTACAGATAGCCAAGAGGAACTTGATGTTGCAACAGAAACTACTGACTCTCTCTTTACTAGCACTTTAGACATAGTTGCTCCTCGGCGCTTAAAGAAGATTAAAGCAAATAATCCAACGCCGTGGTACAACGAGCACACTCGGGCCCTTAAAACAGCAGCCAGAAAAATGGAGCGCAGCTGGAAGAAAACAAAACTGGAGGTTTTTAATTTGTGGAAAGAGAGCATGATTGCATACAGAAAGGCCATAAAAACTGCTAGATCTGCTTATTTCTCAACTCTTTTAGAAGAAAACAAACACAACCCTAGGTATTTATTCGATACAGTGGCTAAATTAACAAAGGATAAAGCTTCAACTTCTGACGTTTGTAAACAACACAGCAGTAATGACTTTATGAACTTCTTTACTAGTAAGATTGATAACATTAGGAATAAAATTATAACCATGCAGCCGCCTACTACAGTATCACTTCAGACAGAACATTGTAGTCTCACTGAGGAAAAATTACACTCATTCACTGCTATAGGAGGAGAAGAATTGGCTAAACTTGTCAAATCATCAAAATCAACAACATGTATGCTTGACCCTATACCGACTAGGCTATTAAAGAGATGCTTCCAGAGGTCATAGATCCTCTGCTTAATATTATTAATTCATCCTTGACATTAGGATATGTTCCAAAAACTTTTAAGTTGGCTGTAATTAAACCACTTATTAAAAAACCGCAACTTGATCCTAAAGAATTAGTCAATTACAGACCAATCTCGAATCTACCGTTTCTATCAAAAATATTAGAAAAGGCAGTGTCTTCACAATTATGTTCCTTTTTAGAAAGAAATTGTATATGTGAGGATTTCAGTCAGGATTTAGACCGTATCATAGTACTGAGACTGCTCTAATTAGAGTTACAAATGATTTACTCTTATCATCTGATCGTGGTTGTATCTCTCTATTAGTGTTACTCGATCTTAGCGCTGCATTCGATACTATCGATCACAATATTCTTTTGAATAGACTCGAAAATTATGTTGGCATTAGTGGAACTGCATTGGCATGGTTTAAATCTTACTTATCTGACCGTTATCAGTTTGTAGCAGTAAATGAAGAGATGTCACACGATCACAAGTTCAGTATGGAGTACCGCAAGGCTCAGTGTTAGGACCGTTGCTTTTCACCCTGTATATGCTACCACTGGGAGATATCATTAGGAAGCATGGCGTTAGTTTTCATTGTTATGCTGATGATACTCAGCTCTATATTTCTTCACACCCTAGAAACTTACCAATTCACAAGATTAACGGAATGCATAGCTGATATTAAAAATTGGATGAATAGTAATTTCCTGCAACTTAATTCAGATAAAACTGAATTTTTAATTATTGGACAGAAAAGCTCCACAAGTAGTGCCTAGAATACTGTCTAACCCTCGATGGCTGCTCTGTCAAGTCCTCGTCGTCAGTGAGGAACCTGGGTGTGCTCTTTGATACCAATCTTTCATTTGAAAGCCACGTTTCTAGCATCTGTAAAACTGCATTCTACCATCTTAAAAATATATCTAAATTACGTCACATGCTTTCAATGCAAAATGCTGAACAACTAGTACATGCGTTCATGAGCTCAAGGCTAGATTATTGTAATGCTCTACTGGGTGGTTGCCCTGCTCGCCTAATAAATAAACTCCAGCTGGTCCAAAAGCGCAGCAGCTCGAGTTCTTACTAGAACCAGGAAGTACGATCATATTAGTCCAGTTCTGTCAACACTGCACTGGCTCCTATTAAACATCGCATAAATTTTAAAATCTTGCTTATTACTTATAAAGCAATAAATGGTTTAGCTCCCAGTACTTAAGCGAGCTCTTAGCATAATATACTCCATCACGTCAATTGCGGTCTCTAAACTCTGGCCAGTTGAAAATACCTAGAATATCTAAATCAACTGCAGCGGTCGATCCTTTTCCTATTTAGCACCTAAACTCTGGAACAGTCTTCCTAGCATTGGAAGCAGACACACTCTGTCAGTTTAAATCTAGACTAAAAACACATCTCTTTACTATGGCATACACATAGAACATTTTTAACTTTCTTTATTCAAATCAAATGACTGATTGTTAGGCTGCATTAACTAGGTCAGCGGAACCGGGAACACTTCCCATAACACCTGATGTACTCCTTACATCATAAAAAGAGTGGCATCCACACTAATGTTAGTCTCTGTTTATCCCGAGGTTTACTGCAGTCGGCGGATCAGGCCGTGTCGGATCGGATGGTGGACCTGCATCTGGACATGACCAGCTCATCCTGGAGTGTCTGCTGAGACCGTGTCCATTAGTGTCTCCTCTGAATTCGCCTCACGGGCGTGATCCTCAATTAACCCGTCTCGGCGCAATAACTCCGATCTTTCAAGTATTCATATTCTTGTGTGTAATCGACGCCATCCTAAATGAGCCCGTCTCGTGCGTCATACCCAAAATTTCGAATATTCCTATCTAATATGATTTAAGACCTGCAAGGTTGCCAGAGTAATAATTATACACTGTTAATAATAGGCCAGAGGAGAACTGGCACCCGACTGAGTCTGGTTTCTCCCAAGGTTTATTTTCTCCATCATGCCCTGATGGAGTTTTGGTTCCTGCCACTGTCGCCTTTGGCTTGGCTTGCTCAGTTGGGGACACTCAAATTATGATCCAAGTTACTCTACTAAATATACAAATAGAATTTATTAATTTGGTCATATATAATTCTATAAACTATCCAAATTAAACTAGCCAAATCAAATTTTGTTGCAATGTTGTCCTGTTTAACACTGTGAAGCTGCTTTGAAACAATCGTCATTGTAAAAGCGCTATATAAATAAAGTTGATTGATTGATTGATTGAAACATGTGAGGTTTGGGGCAGATCAGACATTGTATGCCTGAGTTACAACAACTTCCTGTTTTGTGGCGTTAATCACATACGCTAGCACTTAGCCACGTGTTGTATGATTTCATGTGTTTCTAGCATGTTTGGTACTTCATGGCATATTTAAATGTGTTTCTGGGAGTGAATTACAGTGTAAAACATGCAATTTCCTGTTGCCAGCAGGTGGCGCTTTGACTATAACTGAATATCCAATCCAATCCACCTTTATTTATAAAGCACCTTAAAAACAACACTGTTGACCAAAGTGCTGAACACAATCTTTAAAAACAAAAACAATAACATACAATAATGGCGCAACAAAAAAAATTAAATCAATCAATAGCAATAAAAGAAAATACAACAGTAATATAAGGCTACAAAAGTCAACCCTCAGACTGAGTTAAAAGCCAAAGAAAATAAATTAGTTTTAAGACGGGATTTAAAAACTGGAAGAGACTCAGTCAGTCTGATGTGCAGAGGCAGCTCATTCCAGAGTCTCGGAGCTGCCACGGCAAATGCACGGTCACCTCTGAGTTTACGTTTGGTCTTGGGGACGACCAGCAGAGCCTGGTCAGCTGACCGGAGCAAACGTGAGGGGGTGTAGGCCACAAGCAGATCAGACAGGTACTGGGGGGCCAGGCCATGCAGACATTTAAAAACAAATAAAATAATTTTAAAATCAGTGCGAAAATGCACAGGGAGCCAGTGTAGGGATTGGAGGATGGGTGAGATATGGTCAGACTTTCGAGTTCCAGTTAAAAGACGAGCAGCTGCGTTTTGGACTAGTTGAAATCTTGCCATAAGTGATTTCCAGTTAAAAGACGAGCAGCTGCGTTTTGGACTAGTTGAAATCTTGCCATAAGTGATTTGCTAAGACCAGTGTAAAGTGCATTACAATAATCTAAACGAGTGGTGATAAAAGCATGGATTAAAATTTCAAAATCATGTCGACATAAAAACGGTTTTACTTTGGCTAGTTGCCTCAGCTGGAAGAAACTTGTCTTCACCACTGCACTAACCTGTGCATCAAGTTTTAAATGACTGTCCAATTTGACTCCCAGGTTTGTAACCACAGGGCTAATGGCTCGAGTTAGATAACCCAGGTCAACAGGAATCGCAGCAGCTGAGTCACTTGGAGCAAATATAACAAAATCAGTTTTGGTCTCATTTAAAAACAAAAAATTCATAGCCATCCATGCTCTCACTTCATTCAGACAATCTAAAAGGGTTTTTGACTGACTTAGCGGAACATACATTTGGCAGTCGTCGGCATAAAAATGGAACGAAACATTGTGACTTCTAAGGATTGACCCCAGAGGCAACAGGTATATTGTAAAGAGCAGGGGCCCAAGGACAGACCCTTGAGGAACTCAGCACGACAGAGGAGCTGTGGAGGACACAGCATCGCTGACCTGAACTGAGAAACTTCTGCCTTCCAAATAGGACATAATCCAGGCCAAGGCCAAACCCTTAATGCCCACACAGTTCTCCAGTCGAGACAATAATATTTGGTGGTCAACTGTATCGAACGCAGACGTAAGGTCCAGAGCAACAGTATCACCAGAGTCTGAAGCCAGAAGAATGTCATTAAAAACCCTCAGCAGAGCTGTCTCAGTGCTGTGGGCTGACTTAAACCCAGAGTGGAAAATTTCAGTTATACCATTTTCATTCAAAAATGTGCTCAGCTGGAGATAAACAACTTTCTCCATAATTTTTGAAAGCAATGGAAGCTTTGAAACAGGCCGATAATTAGAGAGCTTAAGTCGGTCCAGACCAGGTTTCTTTAACAAGGGTTGAACAACTGCATGCTTAAAACTCATAGGTACAACTCCATTAATTAAACTGACATTAACAATATCAAGTATGTAGGGTGCCACTGTAGGGAGAACCTCTTTAAAAAGATGAGGGGGAATCACATCGTTTTTACATTAGCACTTAGCCACGTGTTGTATGATTTAATGTGTTTCTAGCATGTTTGGTACTTCATGGCATATTTAAATGAGTTTCTGGGAGTGAATTATAGTGTAAAGCATGCCATTTCCTGTTACCAGCAGGTGGCACTATGACTAACTGAATATTGGCATGTAGTTGACTTCAGGACAGGACTCATATGAAACATGTGAAGTTTGGGCCAGCTTGGACATTGTATGCCTGACTTACAACAGCTTCCTCTTTCATGGCAAAACATCAGATTTTGTCAGGCCGTCACAGACACGCCCTTCAGGGAAAACTCAAGATCTTTCCAATTTAAAATCACCAAGACCTTAAGAATAGACTGACCAAATATGATGTTGATCTGGTTAAATCTCAATGAGGAGTTAATCACAGTGTAAAACATGCCATTTCCTGTTGCTTGCAGCTGGCGCTAGGACTGTAACTGAATATTGGCGTGTAGATGTCTTCAGGTCAGGACTCTAATTAAACATGTGAAGTTTGGGGCAGATCGGACATTGTATGTCCGAGTTACAACAACTTCCTGTTTCATTGCGAAACATCGAACTTTGTGAGGCCGCCACGGACACGCCATGCAGGGAAAACTCAAGGTCTTCCAAATTTAACTTCGCAAAGGCCTTTAGATCAGACTTTGCAAATATGATGATGATCTGATTAAATCTCTAGGAGGAGTTTGTTAAAGTACATCTGAAATGGCAAAATTTGCAACATGCAAAGAAAATATCTCACTTCCTGTTGGTTTTCAGATTTCGTACCAGGAGACTTTTTTGTAGGTATTATGGTGTTACATGTGTATTTTATACCTATACGTGACACGTAGCGGGAGGGGCACTTCGTTGACATTTTGTAGGTGGCGCTATCGAGCCATTTTGCCACAACTAATTCTGAATCCCATAACAGACATAAAAGTTCTGTGCAAAGTTTTATGAGATTTCGAGCGTGTTTAGGCCCCAAAAAAAGTGATTCATTTGGGAGAAAAATAATAATAATAATAAATATAGCTGCAAGCAGCAATGTACGACTTCAGACTTCTAAAGCAAATTTTATTTTTAGGGCTCGAGCACTGATAGTGTGAGACACCTATTGTATCCGTTCCCGTATTTTCTTCTTCCGCCATTGAAGTATATGGCAGCCCATAGAACCGTTTGCAGGAAAGTTAAAATATTTATAATAATAAATATTGCTGCTTGCAGCTATATTTATTATTATTATTATTATTATTATTATTATTATTATTATTATTATTTTTCTCCCAAATGAATAAGACTATAAGACATGCCAGCATGGCTGGGAGTGTTAGACCAACTGCAACAATTAGCCATTAAAGTAAAGTATAGCATTAGCATTTTATATCATAATACTACATTGTAGTCAATGGGAATTTCATGTTTTGTTCTATTATAGCGCCACCAAGAGGTACAAGCCCACCATTTTTTTATTTGTCCTCAGAGTGAGCCCATATGTATGTGTTGATTTTGTTAAAGATGGTTAAAGATGGTCGACATGGGAAAATTGGATATCAGTCGACTCGGCATAACGTCCTGAATCTAACGTATCCTGTGCACTTTCATCATTGGTGGAGCAGTCGGTCAATCCCACCTCTCCAGTAAATACGACTTGATTGGACTGTACGTCAGCAGACAGCAAAGCATTGGCCAAGAGCATTAAGACCCTCCCTCCAGGCTTTTTTTTTAAGTTAAGGTTGCGAAGCTTCATTTTCGCTCAGTCTGAGTTTCAGAGATTCAGAGCAGAGCTGCATGACAACGCTGCCACAAATTACGTGAGTCGCAAGCTCAGAACTGTATGGCCGTATCTCCGCAAAGTGGGTGTTGTAAACTCAGCTCTGAAAAAATAGACTGCAATAGGATAGCTAATGTAATGTAATAAGTTTCGCCCTTTCGAACCTCAGTTTTCAGAGTTTCAAAACTTTTTTTTCACACATTCGCACACCTGTTTTCAGATCACCATTTACAAGGTTTCAAATCTGGAAAACAAACTATACACTGGGAGAACAGTGACAAATTTGAAACTCTGAAAAATAGTTTGCCCGACATCGTAAAAAAAGTTGCAGTTCTGAAGTAGAAAATCTAAAAAAAAAAAAAAATGTTTGCAGAGATTTTTTTTACATTTTGCAAGCTTGCAAATCTTATTTTTCGATCTTGCAAAACTTCTTTTTGTAAGATTTTGAGTTTTCGAACACTTAGTTTCAACCTTTCAGAACTTTATTTTCAGTTTTGAATCATGGCAGGATATTAATCCCATAAAGTTCTGCCTAGCCAGCGCCTGGCACACTCACTCCAGTGGCCTGTAGCACAGAGCTGGTTTCAGTTCCTACCCAGGTAAGTTTGAGATTAGTTTGAGCAAACAGGTTTTTTGGGTTCTAGAAAGTGGATTGGTTTTTAAAAGTGTTCATCACTGACCATTGTAACTTACACTACACGGCTAACCTGCTCTGGAGCAGGTTTTATCCTGGGTTAGAGATCGCAAACTTAACCTGGACCAACCAGCTGCAACCAGCTTTATGCAATAAAGCCACACCCCCTGTATCTCTCGTTCAAATTAAAGCAGTTTAGAGACTTAAAAAAACTTTAGAGACAAAATTTTACTTTTGGTGCTAATAATTTATTATAATTATATTATATGAATTATAATTACTTTTAATTAATATATTAATATAATTATTATATTAATTGACAAGTAGACAAATATGAATATAAATATAATACATGCATTCATAATTCTTTTAAACAACATGTATTCATTTGAGCTCTTTGTGAACCTATAATTATTAGGCATATTTCTTTGATTCACATCATCCATTGATATAGTCAGATATTCTTTCAGCTGCCATCTCTCACATTTGCTGCAGCAGCATGATTATTCCTGCTTTGTAAATTTATTTAATTTCCTACTAATTTGGAGAGTAACAGTGAAATTATTACAATATAAAAATATTAATAACGCAATTATTTAAAAACAAATATTTATTTATAAACAATTATTTACTTATTATTTATTTATTATTTACGATTGACAGCTCTAATAGGTCCTTCTCAAAAAAATAGCATATTGTAAGAAAAAGTTCATTATTTTCAATAATGTAATATTAAAAATTTAACTTTCATATATTTTAGATTCATTGCACACCAACTGAAATATTTCATGTCTTTTATTGTTTTAATACTGATGATTTTGGCATACAGCTCATGAAAACGTTTAAGGTTACGTATGTAACCTCTGTTCCCTGAGAACAGGGAACGAGCGCTGTGACTAGCTGACGCTATGGGGAACGCCCTCAGCGTGACTGGTGTCTGAAGCTACTATCGAATCACAGCAAAGTCTTTGACCGATGTTAGCCCATGACGTCATCATCATGCGACCTGGAAGTATATAAGGGCGCTGTGCCAACACAGATACATCTCTTTCGTCTGAAGGGACTGTATGGCAGATAGGCCCTGAAGCATGGCAACGAGACGCAGTGAGAGTTCCCTGTTCTCAGGGAACAGAGGTTACATACGTAACCTTAGATGTTCCCTTTCGAAAGGGAACTCTCGCTGCGTCTAGCTGACGGTATGGGGAACGATATACCAACGCCACCATGCTGAGGGGAGTGTCTGCCTATTGGCAGTGACAACTGTCAACACAAGTAGTTCTGCTGAAAAACCTGAGCGACTCCCCCTCAGGTCACACTGGGCTGACAGCGACAGCACTCCCTACGGTCATAGCCCAAGCTATGCAACTAAACGGAACCCTAACGCACTGCGTGGGGTTCTATCTAGACTGCTCAAAGGCCTGAGATCACTACTTCGACAGAAGGGGTCCCTTTAAGGGAATGTGGCTAGGGGACCCGAAGGAGCCCCAGCCAGTCACTGCTCGGGAAATCAAATATCCCGAGTGCCACGAGGGAGGCCTGACCTGGTGCCCTAAGTGTGATGGACACTTTGGTTTAGCCAACCCTGTCTGTTAAAAAACAAAGCCTCCGGAAGGTGCCCAGGGGGCATCCAAACTAAGGGACTGAAAAACTGGCAGTCCTACTTAGCCCGGAACTCAGAGACGGGTTATCCTAGAGAGCAATACTCAGCGTAGCGTTTTACAACCCTTGCTAGCGAGGGGAGTCTGCCTGCTCAAATCAAGGATCTACCAGGTGCTTGTGTTTCAAAGCAGTAGGGAGCCCGGAAAGGCCTATGGACTGATCTAACAGGGAGGCCTCATGAGAGGCCTACGACCATCTGACCAGGCTCAGGCGGCTGAGTGCTCATAGACGACCCTCATTGAGGGTAGCAGCTGAACCTGCCTGGCGGGTAACCTCCAGCTGTAGGCCCAACTACCACAAGTTCTAACACAGAGAACTGGTAGCCAAGAAGTGCCTTAAATTGGGAACTTCGCCTTCAAGGAGGCCCCGTGGGCCTACTACCTGATAGCGGGATTTCCAGGGAGGCCTATAGAGGCCTACTACCTAACAGCACGCCCTGCTGGCAACCCTAGCACCCTGGCTCAGGAATCCATCCTCAGGGAGGCCTGGTGATGCCTACTACCTGACAGCAATATATGCCAATTTTCAGAGCGTTCAAGCTCACCTTCAGTGAGGCCTAGAGAGCCTGCCAGTGAAGCATGCTAACTGCTGAGGTTACATCTTGTTTTCTCAAGGAGGCCTAATGAAGGCCTACTACTTAATAGTCAAGCTACGCAGGCTAGCCGAGCATTCTGATTCAGGAACTTGCCCTCAAGGGAGGCCTATTGAGGCCTACTACCTGATAACCAGCCTTTAGGGAGGCCTGGAGAGGCCTGCTACCTGTTTGCACCTCGTGCTAACTGTTTCTTCAAGTGACTGGGTCCCAGGAACGCCTTAGGGAGGCCTGATGAGGCCTGCTACCTGCCTCTGGGGAAGCCCAGTGCGGGCCTGTTCGAGTGACCACAACCTGGGAGCTCACCCTCAGGGAGGCCTAGTGAGGTCTTACATTAACAGCAGGCCTTCAGGGAGGCCTGATGAGGCCTATTACCTGCCTCTGGGAGTGACCACAACCTGGGAGCTCACCCTCAGGGAGGCCTAGTGAGGCCTTACAACTAACAGCAGGCCTTCAGGGAGGCCTGATGAGGCCTACAACCTGATAGCCGGCAGGCTATCTGTCCCGATGCGCACATCGGTACTTACGTCCAGTGAGGCCCGTCAAGGCCTTCCAACTGATAATGCGCCTTGTTCAAGAGGCCTACTTAGGCCTACTTACAGCCGACCTTCAGGAGAGCGTAATTGCCCTTTTTAACCTTTATAGCCAGCTAGGCTAGCAGTACCTTGATACCTCAGCATCGGCACCTGCCTTCATGGAGGCCTGATAAGGCCTACCATCCTGATAGCCTGCCAAGCTAGAATGCTCCTGATGACCAAACATCGGTACTCACCTTCAGGGAGGCCTGACTGAGGCCTTCCACCTGACTGCCGACCATTAGGGAGGCTTAGTTTGTGGCCTATACCCTGATAGCCAGCCGGGCTATTTTTACCCCACCCTGCATCAAAACTGGCCCTCTCAGGAGGCCTGGTGAGGCCTACCTGATAGCAAGTCATGCTAGCTGCCCGGGAGACTTCCTCCGGAAGCTCACTCTCAAAAAGAAGCCTGATGAGACCTTCTATCTGATCGCAAGCCTACTAGGGAGGCCTAATGAGGCCTACCACCTGATAGCACTAACTCAACTGCGCTATTTTACCGTCAAGCGACCCTACGACTCGTCTCCATGGAGGCCTGCTGAGGCCTACCACATGATATAGCTACCCATTCCAGGGAGGCTTGTAAAGCCTACAATCTGTATGAGTTTTGCAATAGACGAGAAATAACTGCCAGAAACAGAAGACGAAAAAAGAGATGTATCTGTGTTGGCACAGCGCCCTTATATACTTCCGGGTCGACTTCTTATACTTTTTATATACTTCAAAGACTTTGCCGTGATTCGATAGTAGCTTCAGACACCAGTCACGCTGAGGGCGTTCCCCATAGCGTCAGCTAGACGCAGCGAGAGTTCCCTTTCGAAAGGGAACCCAAAATTCCTATCTCAAAATATTAGTATATCATGAAAAGGTTCTCTAAACGAGCTATTTAACCTAATCATCTGAATCAACTAATTAACTCTAAACAAATGCAAAAGATTCCTGAGGCTTTTAAAAACTCCCAGCCTGGTTCATTACTCAAAACCGCAATCATGGGTAAGACTGCCGGCCTGACTGCTGTCCAGAAGGCCATCATTGACACCCTCAAGGAAGAGGGTAAGACACAGAAAGATATTTCTAAACGAATAAGCTGTTCCCAGAGTGCTGTATCAAGGCACCTCAGTGGGAAGTCTGTGGGAAGGAAAAAGTGTGGCAAAAAACGCTGCACAACGAGAAGAGGTGACCGGACCCTGAGGAAGATTGTGGAGAAGGACTGATTCCAGACCTTGGGAGACCTGCGGAAGCAGTGGACTGAGTCTGGAGTAGAAGCATCATGAGCCACCGTGCACAGGCGTGTGCAGGAAATGGGCTACAGGTGCCGCATTCACCAGGTCAAGCTACTTTTGAACCAGAAACAGCGGCAGAAGCGCCTGACCTGGGCTACAGAGAAGCAGCACTGGACTGTTGCTCAAATTTTGCATGTCATTCGGAAATCAAGGTGCCAGAGTCTGGAGGAAGACTGGGGAGAAGGAAATGCCAAAATGCCTGAAGTCCAGTGTCAAGTACCCACAGTCAGTGAAGGTCTGGGGTGCCATGTAAGCTGCTGGTGTTGGTCCACTGTGTTTTATCAAGTGCAGGGTAAATGCAGCTAGCTATCAGGAGATTTTGGAGCACTTCATGCTTCAATCTGCTGAAAAGCTTTATGGAGATGAAGATTTCGTTTTTTCAGCACGACCTGGCACCTGCTCACAGTGCCAAAACTACTGGTTTACTGACCATGTTATTACTGTGCTCAATTGGCCTGCCAACTCTCCTGACCTGAACCCCATAGAGAATCTGTGGGATATTGTGAAGAGAAAGTTGAGATGATTGCCCCCATGCCATGCCGCATTGAAGAAGTAATTTCTGCAAAAGGATTCCCGACCAAGTATTGAGTGCATAACTGAACATTATTATTTGAAGGTTGACTTTTTTTTGTATTAAAAACACTTTTCTTTTATTGGTCGGATGAAATATGCTAATTTTTTTAGATAGGAATTTGGGGTTTTCATGAGCTGTATGCCAAAATCATCAGTATTAAAACAATAAAAGACCTGAAATATTTCAGTTGGTGTGCAATGAATCTAAAATATTTGAAAGTTTAATTTGTATCATTACATTATGGAAAAGAATGAACTTTTATCACAATATGCTTATTTTTTTAGAAGGACCTGCATATATAATTATTACATATATTACATATAAAATCTGAATGTTCATATTGGATAGATTCATCAAATGTTTTTTTTGTTTTTTTTCAGACATTGTCTTTTGTGGACATTTTAAGCTTTTGTTCCATTACCCTGTCACATATTTTTAATGGGAATGCATGGTTGCATGCATCAGATTCATCTTCTGTATTTTGTAAGATCTAGTGTATTTTGCAAGATCTTATTCAGTGTACTGTTGTTACTGATAAGTGTCAAAACACTTTGAGAAGAACTTCTTGTCTCCTTATTCCCTCTACCTTACATCTAGATTCACCTTTACATGTTTAATATTTGTTCATTTTCAAAGCGCTAAACTGAGATGTACAGTAACCATCCAAAACATTCTACAGTTTTCTTTAACCTGAGGACAATTTATTTAGAAGGTTTTTGTGACCTCTTAAACTGTGCACTACATATGTAGATTCCTACACTTATGTTTAATTTTAATTACACAGATTAACATCTCCAAGCAGAGATTCTAATCACCCCATATTGCAATTGTGTTTATTATTATAAATCATTGTGTAGTGTAAAATGTTAATTTGTATTTTACCTATTTTTCAGCTTCCTGGACAGAATTGAGTCTGTACGACAGAATGAATACACACCGACAGACCAGGTGAGGGCACTGTCATACTGGATTTTTTAATAAATTTTTTAGTGTTTAGTGTCCGTGAACTGAGAGTGTATTTCTTTCAGGATTTGCTGAGGTGCCGTGTTTTGACTTCAGGGATTTTTGAAACTCGATTTCAAGTAGATAAAGTCAACTTTCAGTAAGTCAATGTTTTGATATTATATATTTACAATAAAGAATTTTAATGTACAGTGGGCTCCAAAAGAAAATATTTATTTATTTACAAGTAAATTATTCTGGAAATGAAGTTTTGGGACTTAATAAAGGACTAAAAATCAGGACATATAATGAATATATGTATGATTCTGCCATTCCTAGATCAAATCTAAGCAAATTTGTGACAATGACCTTGTAAACTCCTTACAGTACAAAAGGGTATATTTTTATTCTCAAATCATGCTGCAAAACATGGATCAACATGGGTTTTGTTCATGTCAGCTCAAGTTCTGCAGTGATTAAAGAAAAAGGGGAACATAATAAATACTATGATTTTTCAAATCCATATTACTTATGATTCAACATACTTATAATCCAACATTTCAATTCTATTTTTATGATGATAATATCATTTGTAATAAAAAAAGATACAAATCACTGTGCTCTACTGAAAAACAAAGATCTGCAATCTGCAAAATTCAAATGAATCTAAAGATGCAAGAGCGAAAATATTCACTTACAGCAAGTCTAGAATCTTAATTCTTGGTGTCTTATTTGAGCAAGCTATCTCAGAAAAAAAGTAAGTGAATCAGTTCAGGATAAACTCAAAAAACGTAATCACAAATATATTCATTTTAATTTAACAATAAAAAAGAAGTGTGAGTGAATATTACCGCAAGGAAAGAATACCTAGAGGGTTGCATATTGAAAAAGCTCTTACAATTGAATGAGATGATGAAGAATTTTGTAAAAGATGGAGTGAAATTCTCAACAATTGTTCTTTGGATCTGATGCTTTTGAACAAATTGACAGTTATTGAGATCTCTCTCAGCGAACGTGAAAAAGCAATTGAAACCACTTATGATCTGGGTAAGCAGGAAGCATCTCGAAAGAAAATACATGAACTGGATGAATTTCGTGAGAATCTAAAGAAATTAAAGTTGTGGAAGTTACATGGGACAACATGGATTACTTGGACAACAAAGTCTATAAACAGATGTCCGGCACAACTCATAGATGTCATCAAAACAAAAGAGGGGCACTGTTTCACCAGTTCTCGGAATCATATTAATCAAATTCATCTACTAAAGCAATTAACCACTTTCTCCAGTGCAGCCTCTAGCTCCAGTTAATCTTTTTTGGAGCCGTCCATAAGATCGGAATGCACAAAAACAAGCAAAGGAAAACAGCAAATAGAGGTTAGAGTGGGTGGAAAACATGGCAGGTAAACTCAACTGATCTCATCAACTCCGATGCAAGGGATTTTGAAAGAGACAATGAGGTATTTAATTTATCAACAAAAGAAAATAGCAATGTAACGTTACTGAAAAAAGGTCTCTCTTTCATCCCTTCCTTACTTATCCTTTTTTGGTGAAAGTATAATTGTTTACGAGTTTTTCTAAAATGTTCAACCCAAGAGTAGTTCACTACTGAAACAACTAATTCTTCTGTAAACTTTTGTAGATTGGTTGATAATGATGTGAATAAATTGTTAACCTCTTAACTTGCATCCCTATTTTTGAAAATTGAAAAACGACGTTCCCAAATAAAAATGTCTGTAGCTCTTAAACCCTATGGTCTATATTCATAAATCAGGTCTTATTTTAAACTAGACACTTTGAGTTTTGTTACCCAAGAGTCATAATAACTCAAAATAGTATAGGAACATAGTAAAATAAGGTAAAATATACATGTATGTGACTTTTCTTTTATTTTTATTTTTTTCAAAATGTTATTTCAGAACATTTGTAATTGTATAGAGTAGTTTTTCATTCAAATAAATCTGCAATAAACTGCTAATTATAATGGATATACAGTTACTGAAAACCTAAAGCAATTATTTACAGAATTTACAAAGTGTAAAAAAATAATTTAGTTGATAAGAACTGTCTGTCATACACACAGTGCGCTAAACTGGTGTGTGCGTTAAACTGACAGAAGCGCACGGGTGTCAATGGAAATGAAAGCACAAGTAGTATTCACCAATGCTGTTTACATAAAATTGCACAAGATGAAAGGCTACACCTGGTGACCACTCGACTCCATTTTAAAAGAAACCTTTGTAGTAGTAACATTTATTGATTCACTGAAGGCAAACAGCCGAAACGTCTGCTATAATTCTTCAAAATTTGATAATAAAAATAACGGAGTGTATATTTAAACCAGGTGTAAAAGCATTTATTGGGTAGGGGTAGGTGTAGGGAGGGCTTTTATTGTCACATTAAGGCGGCATCAATTTAATAATTTTAATAATTATAATCAATTACACTCTTTGTAATTATTGCATCATATTAATGAACAACAGTACTGAGGTGCAAATAGTACGTATCTGTCAAAATAAAGTATAAATTGCATGTAATTACTTTTTACACATATTGCAAAGAACTGCTAATTTTACATGGTGTAAATAGAATATGTCACCTTTTTCACTTATACAAATAGCATCTACAGCTATTATTAGTGTAAATATCATCTATCATCCAAAAACAATAGGTTGTTTTCACTTAGTGTAAATATAATCTAGTTGCTATTTACACGATTATTTATTTTAATTACCTAAATGCACAGCATTCTACTTGTTTCTGCTAGAATAGGCTTTTGACCACCTCATATAAAGCAGTAGCTAAGCGCTTTGACTGTCACAGTGGTGTGGCTGGTCATAGTTTGTTTTTGATTCTTTATGGTTTGGTTTTTAAGTGAATGCATTTGTTTCATGGGTTTCAAACTGTCATTTTCAATCACCTCAGAACATACTGTGGACGTGGTTCGTTATTAAATGTAATGCACATGATGTTCTTCATACTTACGTCTTTTTGATGCATCCAGACCTTTAGTTTTTGCAATCAATCCCCTATGTGGAAAGCCCTGTTGATGTTGAGGGTTCACCATCAGTTTGGTGAAGTTTCAGTCTGGCACTTTTTGTCTTTATTTTTGTCTAATGGTTCACCCATTTTTCCATCAAGTCAAGTCAACTTTATTTATATAGCAGATTGTTTCAAAGCAGCTTCACAGTGAACAGGAAAATAATGCAACAGAATATATTTCAATTATCATACAGTGACAATGTGGGCTTTAGATCAGTAATTTAGTTTATATGGTTAATTTAGTTTTTGTAATTAAATTTATTTGGAAATTTAGTTGGTGGAAATTTGGTGTCCCCAACTGAGCAAGCCAAGCCAGAGGCGACAGTGGCAAGGAAACCAAAACCCCATCAGGTGACCTAATGGAGAAAAATAAACCTTGAGAGAACCCCAGGCTCAGTCAGGGTGCCAGTTCTCCTCTGGCCAATTAATAAACCGTGTAAGATTATTATTCTGGCAATTTTACAGGTCAGAGGTCATAATAGATTAGGGCTGGGCGATATGGCCAAAATAGCATATCACTATTTTTTGGTTGAATGGCGACACGGTATATTTCCCGGTATTTTCTACGTTTTTCTATTTGGATAAAAAAAATCTTTAATAATAATTTAATTTCACATCCTGTCCAATGATGTCCTAAAAACAATGCTGATATTGAAGGCTATAAACAAATACAGTGAATACAATGCATTATGTGCAAATTGGGGTTTTACAATCTAAATTAAAAATGAAAATAAAAACAAAAACATATTAGCCTGTATTTATATATTACCCCATTATAATGGTCACTTTCATTAAAATATACTGACTTGTAGGTTTAAAATTCCACATATGGCACATTAATTGACCAGCTAGTATTTTAGAAATATGTATACTTTAGTCAGAATTATTGCGTTCCTGTTCTATTGCGCTCCATCTGTTTGCTGCGATGCACGCGCCGGCATGCATTCACATTAGCCTGAAGTTTAGCGCAGATACACTTTTAGAAGGCTCGTCCTCTCCGGACAGCAAAATGGACATATTTGCAGGACTTTCTAACATTTACAGATGGAGATGAGAATATACCTGTGAAATGTCAGTTATGCACTGAGGAAAGCACAGCATCTCAAACGCATTAAACAGCGCAAGTGTTTATCTGATTCTCAGAGCATCTGACAGGGCAAGCTGCTTCAAACTACACATGTTAACTATATCTAACTATATACAGTTATTCTGAAGCCCTTAATATAAAGCATGTGTCATTCTGAGGACAAATTGTATCAGCTCACAGCTGTTTTTCAGATGCGTTTGTATCAATCTGCTGTATATCGATATTGCCTCATTCCATATCGTCTCTAAAAAATATATCGATATATTGTACAAACTCGATATACTGCCCAGCCCTATAATAGATCATAATATTCAAAAGATTGGAGGCAACACGACGGAGACAGGTTTATTGAGGATGATGTGTCGATTAAATAATTATTAAATAAAAATAATCAAAATATCGGAGTCATCACGCCGGAGGCTGGTTTATTGAGGATACCATATTGATTAAACAATTATTAAATTACTATATACGAAAGATCGGAGTCATCACGCCGGAGACAGGTTTTATTGAGGATGCCGTATTGATTAAACAATTACTAAAGTGTAATATTCGAAAGATCGGTGACAACACACTGGAGACGGGTTGTTTTGAGGATGACATACTGATTTAAAGAATTATTAACTAGGAATATTCAAACAATCGGAGTCATCACGCCGGAGACAGGTTTATGAGGCTGCCGTGTCGAAGAGGCAGTTTAAGGGGGAGTCTAATTGACACGGTTTCTGCAGACACTTTCCATGTCTGGGTGCAGGTCCACCATCTGATCTAGATACAGCCTGGATCCGGTTGACTGCAGTAGACTTTGGGATAAAACAGAGAGACTAACATTATTGTAGATGCCATTCTTCTGATGATGTAACGAATACATCAGGTGTTATGGGAAGTGTTCCCAGTTCCGGCTGACCTAGCTAATGCAGCCTCATAATAATCATTTAATTGAAAAAGTGTTTTATGTGTATGCCATAGAAAAGAGATGTGTTTTAGTCTAGATTAAAACTGACAGTGTGTGTCTGCTTCCCAAACAATGTTAGGAAGACTGTTCCAGAGTTTAGGTGCTAAATAAACAGCTAAATTAACAGAAGCACTGGTGCATGTTTCTGAATGGCTAAAAATGTCAGATCTGCATCTTAACATTAACAAAACAGTCTGTATGTTCTTTTCGAAGAGGTCCTCAATTGTACAGCAAGCTGATGTATTGATTGAAGGAGAAAAACTCATGGTTGTGTCAGATTTTAAATACCTTGGTATTATTTTAGATTCTAATTTAACTTTTAAAAATCATGTTAAACAGGTGGCTAATACCATCAGATATAATCTGGCTAACTTCAGACACATAAGGCCATATTTAACCACAGAGGCAGCAAAACTTTTTATGGATGCCATGATTTTTTCCCACATATCATATTGTTTTACAAGCTGGTCCCAAGTAAATGTGACAACTCTTAAACCAATAGAAACCCTTTATAAGCAAACGTTGAAAATATTAGATAAAAAAACCTATCAGTTATCACCATTGTAATATTATTACTAAATATAATTTATTTAATTTTGACAATTTCTTACATTTTTTAGATGTCTCATTTTCAATATTTTACATGGGCTTGCCCCACCACCACTGGGTGAATTTATACAACAGAAGAGCAGTAGTGGAAGGGCAACTAGGGCAGCTACCAGGGGAGACTGTGTTGTACTGTATAGACGTAGTAAGTTTGGCCAAACTGTCTTCAATAGTACTGGCTTCAAATTATTGGAACTGTCTCCTGCTGAACTTAGAGAGAGCACCAGCTATTTAGCATTTAAATTTATACTTAAGAAATGGATTAAAAACACTCAACACTGCAATCATCTATAGTTGGTTTATCCTATCTTAGGTACTGCCTACTTTGTATTGTACTTATTATTATCTATCTATTCTCTTAATGTGATGTGTTTTCCGTTTTTTTATGTATTCTTTTTGTACTATGATGCTGTGTTGACCTGCCAAGGGACTACAGATGAAAATTAGCTTTATAGCTAACTCTGGCGCATTTACATTTTGAGTGTAGACAAAAAAAAATTTATGTGCTTTGTCCCTTTCAAATAAAGAGAAAAAAGAGAAAGAAAATTTTGATATTCTAGGTATTATCAGCTGGCCAGAGTTTTGAGACCGCAGTAGACGTGATGGAGTATAATGTGTTAGCTCGCTCAAGTACTGGGGAGCTAAACCATTTAGTGCTTTGTAAGTAATAAGCAAGATTTTTAAATGTATGCAATGTTTAATAGGGAGCCAGTGCAGTGTTGACAGAACCGGGTTAATGTGTTCATACTTCCTGGTTCTAGTAAGAACTCGAGCTGCTGCGTTTTGGACCAGCTGGAGTTTGTTTATTAAGCGAGCAGGGCAACCACCCAGTAGAGCATTACAATAATCTAGCCTTGAGGTCATGAACGCATCTACTAACTGTTCAGCATTGTGAAGAAATATAGAGCTGAGTATCAACAATGAAAACTAACGCCATGCTTCCTAATGATATCTCCCAATGGTAGCATGTACAGGGTGAAAAGCAACGGTCCTATCACTGAGCCCTGCGGTACTCCATACTGAACTTGTGATCGTGTGACATCTCATCATTTACTACTACAAACTGATAACGGTCAGATAGGTATGATCATACAGGTAGAGCATACATGTTTTTGATTTAGATGATTGAACGAGTTTAGTCAATTTCTTCCTCTCTTATAGCAGTGAATGAGTGTAATGTTTTCTCAGTGACACTGCAATGCTCTGTCTGATGTGATACTGTAGTAGACGGCTGCATGGTTATAATTTTCTTCCTAATATTATCAATCTTACACGTAAAGAAGTTCATAAAGTCATTACTGCTGTGCTGTTTACAAACATCAGAAGTTGAAGCTTTATTTTTGGTTAATTTAGCCACTGTATCGAATAAATACCTAGGGTTGTGTTTGTTTTCTTCTAAGAAAGTCGAGAAATAAGCATTTTTTATGGCCTTCCTGTATGCGATCATACACACTTTCCACGAATTACGAAAGACCTTTAGTTTTGTTTTCTTCCAGCTGCGCTCCATTTTTCTGGCTGCTGTTTTAAGGGCCCGGTGTGCTCGTTGTACCATGGTGTTGGACTATTTTCTTTAATCTTCTTTAAGCGCAGGGGAGAAACTGTGTCTAAAGTACTGGATAAGAGAGAGTCAATAGTTTCTGTTGCAACATCGAGTTCTTCTAAGCTATCTGGAATGCTGAGGAGATGATACTAATGAGGAAGATTATTTAAAAAGCAATCTTTAGTGGCGGCAGTGATTGTCCTGACATTTTTTAAACGGGCGGACGGCTTTGTAGCCTTAGCTAAATTAAGTATACATGATACTATCTGTGATAATATCTAGGTAAAAGAGGGTCTATGTATTGGGATTTACCTGACTTCTGTAACCGGAGGCAGCTAGCAGGCGGTCGGGTAACTCAGTCCGTCTGCTTCCTGACCTGGGCCCTAGTGAGTCAAGGTTTAACTCTAAGACTATATGCCAAATTACTAGAGAGAAGGGCGGCACCACTCCAAGAAGGATGGATGCCGTCGTGTTTTAACAGGCCAGGTCTGCCCCAAAAGCTTTTCCAGTTGTCTATGAACCCTATGTTATTTTGCGGACACCACTTAGACAACCAGCCATTGAGTGATGATAGTCTGCTAACTATCTCATCACTCCTTTTAACGGGGAGCGGACCAGAACAAAAAACTGCATTTGACATCGTTGTGGCAAGCAGCGGGGTGAGGGACCGCGAGAGCGGGACCGGTGACGAGTGATAATGAGTGCCAGCTGCGCGTCACACCGGTCTCGTCTCGCGGCCGAGTGACGGGAGCATAAAAGGAGGAGCGAAGACAGCGGAAGACGAGAGAGGACCAGGCCTGGATTTTGTGTTATGTTTGTTTACGTTTGGTTATGTCGGTGGGCAGTCGTCCGTGAGGGGCTGCCCACGTTTTTTTATGTGTGTGTGTTTGCGGGCAGTCGTCCGTGAGGGGCTGCCCGCGGTTTACTTTTGTTTTGTTCATTTATTTTGAAATTAAAATGTCTTGAATGTTCGCCGGTTCCCGCCTCCTTCCTTCCACCAACGAACGTCATTACAATCGTACTAGCGAGTTCACACACCTCTTTAATGTTAATTTTGGTGATCTCCGACTGGCGAAGTCGAACATAATTTGTGCCGACGTGAATAATAATCTTAGAGAATTTACGATTAGCATTAGCCAGCACTTTGAAATTTGCTTTGATGTCAGGCGCTCTGGCTCCCGGTAAACATGTGACTATGGTGGCTGGTGTCTCTATTTTCACGTTCCGTCTAATAGAATCGCCAATAACTAGGGAACTTTCAACAGGATTTTCAGTGGGTGCGTCACTGAGTGGGCAGAACCTGTTTGATGTTCTAATCGGAACGGAAGAGTGGTTTTTTTGATCCGCGATTTTGCCGCCTCACCGTTACCCAGTTTGCCTGCTGCGGGGGCCCTGCAGCCGGAACCGGAGAATGTACAGAGTTCTCTAGGCTACTCACATTCCACGTCTGGATGCGTGTCTCTAATTCTGAAATCTTCTCCGTCAGCCTAATTATATCCTTACATTTATCACATGTGAAGCCCTGTTCACCAACGGAGAAGCCTATACTACGTAAACATGCAGCAAGCAGTGCAAGTAATAAATGACAGGAGAAGATGACATAGCTTACCATGTTTGTTGATTAATCCATTTTACCACAGTGGTTTGCTGGACACAATTTACTAATCCAGCTCACCACGGTTGTTTAATGAACTCAGAAAACAGGAGACCCGGGTGCAGAGATGACAAGCTAACAGGCTAGCAAAATGCTAATGTGTGTTGGTGATTTAGATTTAAAGCTAGCGATGTCAAGTTTAACGTGATAGGCAATATTTAAACAATTTATAAAGTTATATTTAGCAGGAGAACAAAGAAAATATATCAAATAGAGATTCAAAAGCAAGACTGTACAGAGCTACAAACACTAGCTGAGCAGGAGGCAGACAGGAGACTGAAGCAATCGATCATCACTGGTATTCAAAATTTTACAAACCAGCTGTCCATTTTATTTTTTGTTATTTTGCTTGAACTTGATCGCACCAACTCTCTAACTGGCTCTGACTATAGCCAACATCAAAGCAGCAGGTGTTTACCCCGTTACTTGGTAACGATGTCGAGCGAGAAGGTGGGAAAATTAATAGCGTTGTTCACCTAACTTTTATATTTTTGGTTTTAAACCGTTGATTGTGTTACCAAAGCTTCGGTAGGTAATGGCACTTGCGTCTATCTGCCGCGAATGTACTGCAAATGCTCTAAAGAACACTGATGACGAGCAGAAATTAGATTTACAGCTCTCTGCTTACAGTACGTCAGTCACGCTCGTCAGGACTCGAGTACAGTTCGCGGGTGCACACCCGAGTTCGGAAGACAGCGTTCACGCTTACTGTGGTAATTTCACAGTAGGCATACACGCAGCTCTAAGACTCGTTCTCGCTCCCTACAGTGCAATTCGGCTAGGTAGGCTGCAGCCGCGCTAAGATATCAAGATGAAAGTCATCATAGCTTGCGAAGTATAGACCCAGCTCCCAACCCAACTTTGAGAATAGATTAACGGCGATATTTTTTTGTCACCCGATAAGAGTCTCACATTAACGCCGATAACGGCCCACCACTAATATAAATATATATATATATATATATATATATATATATATATATATATATATATATATATATATATATATATAAAATATTCAGACCCCCTCAAATTTTTCACTCTGTTATATTGCAGCCATTTGCTAAAATCATTAGTTTGTTCTTTTTAAAAAAAAAATTATTAAAGTACACACAGCACCCCATATTGACAGAAAAACACAGAATTGTTGACATTTTTGCAGATTTATATATTTTTGTAGCATTCATCTTTCCCTTGATTGCAACCAGTCGTCCTGTCCCTGCAGCTGAAAAACACCCCCACAGCATGATGCTGTCACCACCATGCTTCACTGTTGGGACTGTACTGGACAGGTGATGAGCAGTGCCTGGTTTTCTCCACACATACCGCTTAGAATTAAGGCCAAAACGTTCTATCTTGGTCTCATCAGACCAGAGAATCTTATTTCTCACCATCTTGGAGTCCTTCAGGTGTTTTTTAGCAAACTCCATGCGGGCTTTCATGTGTCTTGCACTGAGGAGAGGCTTCCGTCAGACCACTCTGCCATAAAGCCCAGACTGGTTGAGGGCTGCAGTGATGGTTGACTTTCTACAACTTTCTCCCATCTCCCGACTGCATCTCTGGAGCTCAGCCACAGTGATCTTTGGGTTCTTCTTTACCTCTCTCACCAAGGCTCTTCTCCCCCGATAGCTCAGTTTGGCCGGACGGACAGCTCTAGGAAGGGTTCTGGTCATCCCAAATGTCTTCCATTTAAGGATTATGGAGGCCATTGTGCTCTTAGGAACCTTAAGTGCAGCAGAAATTGTTTTGTAACCTTAGCCAGATCTGTGCCTTGCCACAATTTTGTCTCTGAGCTCTTCGGCAGTTCCTTTGACCTCATGATTCTCATTTGCTCTGACATGCACTGTGAGCTGTAAGGTCTTATATAGACAGGTATGTGGCTTTCCTAATCAAGTCTAATCAGTATAATCAAACACAGCTGGACTCAAATGAAGGTGTAGAATCATCTCAAGGATGATCAGAAGAAATGGACAGCACCTGAGTTAAATATATGAGTGTCACAGCAAAAGGTCTGAATACTTAGGACCATGTGATATTTCAGTTTTTCGTGTTTAATAAATCTGCAAAAATGTCAACAATTCTGTGTTTTTCTGTCAATATGGGGTGCTAATGAGAAAAAAAATGAACTTAAATGATTTTAGCAAATGGCTGCAATATAACAAAGAGTGAAAAATTTAAGGGGGTCTGAATATTTTCCGTACCCACTGTATGTATGTATGTATATGTATATATATATATATATATATTCACATACACAGAGATCAGCCACAGCATTAAAACCACCTGCCTAATATCATGTAGATCTCCCTCGTTTTGCCAAACCAGATTTAATGCGTTGAAGTATGGACTCCACAAGATCTTAGAATGTGTTCTGTAGTATCTAACTACAGCAGATCCTGCAAGTTTGAGATTGGGCCTTCGTGGATCAGATTTGTTGGTCCAGCACATCCCATAGATTCCCAAATCAGATTGGAATTGGGGAAATTGTACACCAAGGCAGCACCTTGAACTTTTTGTCATGTTACTCAAACCATTTCTGAAATTTTTTTGCAGTGTGTCAGGTTGCATTATCCTGCTTCAGGCCACTGCTATCAGGAAACTCCATTGCCATGCAACAATCTTTAAGTAGGTTGTATGTGTCAAAGTAACATCCACATAAATGCCAGGACCCAATGCTTCTCAGCAGAACATTGCCCAGAGCATAACACTGTCTTCTGCACTGCCTTCCCATAGTGCATCATGCTGCCATTTCTTCCTCAGGTAAACAACTCACCTGCACCCGGCCATCCAATTGATCTAAAATAAAATGTGATTAATGTCCAAACCACGACACTGAACTGAAAACTGCTGCGCTGAAGTGCTGGTCCAACGACATATCGTGAACACACAAGAGCGTACGACCCAAAAGAAGTTAAAACACAAAGACAAAGACGATGGAGTGTCACCAAACCAAGAATAAACCAGACCGAAGTGACAGAACCCTGAAAGTGCTGAATGTGACTGAGCTGGCAAAGACAAAATTCAGAAGTGAAAGTCCATTAGAGAGGAATTTAAGCATTTAAACTAGTGGTCACAGACATTTGGACCTCACTTTTACTAAAATTTTATTAAAACTTGTGTCTAGTGTTTGCCATTTTAATTATTTAGAACTGCATTCAATCACTACATTGTAATTATTATTATTTTTTAAATTATATACAGAAACATTTCTTATTTGTTTCTCCTTGTGTGTCAGTATGTTTGATGTGGGTGGTCAGAGAGATGAAAGGAGGAAATGGATTCAGTGCTTTAATGGTGAGCTTGTAGGTTCCTCAAGCTTTGTGGTATAATGCTTTTTTTTCTGTAAATGAATTCCAGAAACCTGTCTTTATAGTTAATATATTTAAAAGTGACTAATAGTATTTGTGAAAAGGTATAGTTCACCCAAAAATGAACATTCTATCATCACTTACTTACCCTCATGTCATTCCAAACCTATAAGACTTTTGGTCAGTGGCGTAACACAAATCCAAGGCCCCCCTGGGGTTGGGGTGTTAGGAGGATGGGGATGAAGGCGAGCCACACAAGCAGTGTGCAAACTATGCGCAACAGTTACCGGTGAAGAAGTCTTTAACCACAGTCAATTCACTACAGAAAATAAAAGTAAAAACTGCTTTCATCACGCCGCATTAACAGCGTCTCAGAGATGCATCTACTTAAACATATGCTGATAACGCTGTATAAGTGTCTTAAACTATTCCTATATTCCTCTTGTGGCTGCACATAAAAAAATAAAAAAAGAGAAGAAAAGTATTTTGTGTTAAACTGGTTGTTTTTTAAAGTCTGCTTGATTTTCATTAATGACTTCAGTTTTCAGAAATATTATAGACTGTTAATAATATTAATTATAGGGTATAATTCATTGTAATGACCTAAATGTTTTCAAAGCATTTTCAATGAGGAGTAATAGCCTAATCTTGTTTTATTTAAAAATAAAAGTAACCTATAATAATAAGCCTAATAATAATTGGAATATAGCAGGCCTACATTATATCACAAATATGTAATGCTTTTGATAATATCTCTGGCTATCGTCGATACATGATCATTGATGTGCCCTGTGTGCCTGTCCGCTACGCCACTGTTTTGGTTAAATACAAATTAAAATATTTTTATTGAAAGCTGAGAAGCTTGTATACCATTCAAAGTTCAGGTAATCAAAACTTAGAAGACCAAAAAAGGTCATAAAGGCATTGTAAAACAAAATCGATATGAATCGATTTTTTATTTGATTTACATCTTAACAATGATTGAAACATTCATACACATATGGTAAAAGTGTGTGGTAAATAGTGTGAACACAAGAACCAATGAGGTTTGTTCTAGAGCTTCCCTGTTTACCATATGCAATGCACTAATGTGTGTCTAAATGAGTTATTGTCTTTATACTATCGTATAAAGTAATCTCTTCACAAGATTAAACTGCTCAATTCATGATTTGATCCATTTGAATTTTGTTTCGAAGATTAACCAACATAGTCTTATGGGTTTGGAACAATATGAGGAAGAGTAAGACAGAAGTTTCATTTTTGGGTGAATTATCCCTTTACATGTGAGATTGGCTAATATATATTTCTTCCTGTCTATAATCACAGATGTGACCGCCATCATCTTCGTGGCTGCCAGTAGCAGTTATAACATGGTCATAAGGGAAGACAACAGCACCAACCGGTTGCGCGAGTCTCTTGATCTGTTCCGCAGCATCTGGACTAACAGGTTTCACAGTTGTGCTGTTTCTTGGGAGTTCTCATTTCCCGTCCCAAGTGCTGCAGAAGTTATCCTGAAGTGCATCTATATGTTTGTAATGGTTACCGATTATTTTTATAAGAGGTCAGCAGGGCTCGGCGATGATTTTTGATTACCACAGTTCCTAACATTTTATTTTTAAGTCAAAGAGAGGAGACAGGTGGCAACTTTAAATATAAAGGTTTATCAAGTAAAATGGTGAATTAAAGCTGTGGCTAAACAACTCTAAATAGAAATGTCATCAGATATATAAATTATAAAAACGTGATCAAACTGTCTCACTCTGTGTGTTTTTAAACAGGTTTTTAAGGACCATTTCAGTGATCTTGTTCCTCAACAAACAGGACATGTTGGCAGAAAAGATCCTGGCAGGAAAATCCAAACTTGAAGATTATTTCCCAGAGTATGCTCGTTACACACTTCCTCCTGAAGGTAATATCCTGTATATGATCATAACATACATATATATTAAAGTATCACTTCTAACTAGAGATAAAATGGTATTTGAATACAATACTTTTTGAATATTCCCAACACATTTGAACATATGTTCAAATGTGTTGGGAATATTCAAAAAGTATTATACACACATTAAAATAATTTTACCAAGTATTATATGAAACCAACAAATAAAATTAGCAGCACTATGCAGTTTTTGTCTGTATTAGCATTAAAGATGGCACCATGACAGGTAAAAGTTTCCCTAGTGCAGTCTTTAATAAACAACCTTAAAGGTGCAATAAGCAATTTCTGTTAAAATTCCGCCCCTACCCAAAAGGATCACACCCCTATCTTTATGCCTCTGCCCCGATATTCACATACACGCTATGCAATGCCTTAGAAGTGTGTCCGAAATCAGTTTCGTGAGGTGCCTACATGCACAAATGCTGCCTTACAAGTCATTGTTTGATAACGCAGCAAGGCAACGAGTCAGCTGCCTAGGTTTTCGGACACTGACTCACTCATTAACAGTGATGATGCCGCCTACTGGCGGTTTTAATTTCACAATTAAAGGTTTTTTTTTTCATTTAAATGACTTCAAATACCAATATTTTTTATGTTTAAAACATCAAAACACAGAGCCAATAGAAAAAAATCCTCAGCGTTGAGCCCTGTAATTGGTAAATTAAAAGTCAAACGCAATTAGGTGCACGCAATACAACCACACTGGCTTTATTTTTTTACAGAAACTGTATGCACCTTCACTCAGATGTGTTCACAATCATGTAGGACAACTTTCAAGCTTTGCCGTTAGCCCTTAAATATGTTAGCTAACATATTTTTTTTAAATGTTTCATATATATACATACATATACATAAAAAGTATTTATTTATTTAGTTTCTCATGTGGTCCCTTTGGAAAATGTATTGCCCACCCCTGTATTAGGAGTAGGCGAGAGCAGGGCACAACCTAACCCGGGGTTAATTGTAACACACATGGTAAAACACTTTCCACACATGCCAGGATGACAAAACTTTGTGTATTTACTAGTTGCCATATCAACACTATATAGAGAAAAAAATAGCGACAAAATTAAAAATTCTTTGGAAGACATCACTGAACGTTTATTTTACCATAGCAAAAGTAAATTTCTTACTCAAGTTTATTTTTCATCTCTGTTTTTTTGTGTTTATTTAAAATAAGACAAATATGATATTATTGTAATCCTATATCTGTTATTTAACAGTTGAGATGCTTCTTTAATGGTGATCTAACCAGCAGAAGACACGAGCCAGGGTTTAAATCCCAGTTGCGCAGGTGGGGTGCGTTGTAACACTGCGTTACAATGAGCCCCTATTAAAATTATGCTATTTTATTCTATACTTTTGTTAATTCTTTTGAGAAACCATGAGGAAAGGGTGAATAATGAGTGTCAATGTTTAGAAATTATTCGAGCTTCAGCCCGAACCCAAAGTACCCCCCGTATGTAAGTGGTTTAGAACTACACGCAGAAGCCCTGCGTGTAGAGCATAGATGCAAGACATAGAGCAAGATGTGGAGAAGGGGTGGTGGAGGGATGCTGAAAAACTGTCAACAAAATGAAGGTAGGATGGCTGCGTATATATACCTCTTTGTTGATTAGTGGAGTACTCCATGTTTCAAATCTAGAGAGTAGAGAGTTAATTGAATTGCGTATTTGGCGTGCTGTCCTGGGGGGAGGGCTTCGAGCTCGGACTTCGGCCCGAACTCAGAGTACCCCCCAAAAAGCTAGTAAGCATAGGACAGCCACCTGCTAATTACCCCCCAAGAAGTGCCGAGTTTGGCGGCTGGCATGAGAGAGGGGCCTGGTTGTTTGACCAGGAGGGCCCGTGAGGGGCTTGTGTCACCGATGGGCGGCTATGTTGGTTCACGAATCGCACGGTTCTTGGTGAGAGCAGGGTGTTGTCTTGTACGTGGGAGACCGCCCTTTCCTTGCTGTGTAGAAAACGTCTCGGTTACGTATGTAACCCTCGTTCCCTGAAGGAGGGAACGGAGACGTACGTCGGAACTGACCGACGAATTGGGATCTGCCTTCAGAGACCTATCTGCTTCGAGTGTTTCTAAACGAGCCAATTGACATTGGCATGCGGTTCACGCTCCGCCCGCAACGCAGGTATAAATACGGAAGTGAAACACCGCATACTCGTTTTCTGCTGAGGAGCCAAACTAGTGGCAGGTCCTTCAGCGGAAGCACAGCACCTGGCGACGGGACGTACGTCTCCGTTCCCTCCTTCAGGGAACAAGGGTTACATACATAACCGAGACGTTCCCTTTCAGTCGGTCACGTTCGACGTGCACGCCGGAACTGACCGGCAATTGGGATCCCTACCAACACGCCAGGATGCTGGCCCTTCCAGCGCCCTGCCTGAGCTCGCTGGACCACTCCTATGTTGGAGTGGGAGTCAGGGCTCCCGGCAGGGAAGGACAGTCACTGCTGTTCCTGCAAGACCCACTCAGCGTGACTATTGGATAACGCTGGGAAAGCATGCCCGTCTCGGGGAGATGGCACACTGCGGAGCCACATCCTTCAATGGAAGGAGAGGTGGTGAATACACATACGGACTAACCTAGCAGGGGAATGCAACATATGGCAGTCCCTGGGGTGATTCCAGCCTGGTCCCAGCCAGGTCTGACATGACGGAGGAACTCAAAGGGGTTAGCCGTTTCGGGAACACAACTGGAGCAAAATAGAAGCACGTATCCAGCCCGAAGGCGGGGTGGCGGTAAGCCAAGCCCGACACACTAGCGGCCACTGGGGCGAGTACACGGGAAGATACCGGCTCTACACGGAGGCTATAGAATCTAGCTTAACGTGTTAGGTGTCGCCCAGCCCGCAGCTCTACATATATCTGTCAGCGAGGCACCTTGAGCCAACGCCCAGGAGGAGGCAACACTCCTTGTTGAGTGAGCTCGCAACCCAAACGGGCAAGGCACGTCTTGGGACTGGTAGGCCAAGACGATAGCATCCACTATCCAGTGGGCTAACCTCTGCTTGGAGACAGCCTTTCCCTTCTGCTGGCCTCCGTAACAGATGAAGAGCTGCTGTGAGGATCTGAAGCTCTGTGTCCGGTCAATGTAAGCGCGCAGAGCGCGGACGGGACATAACAAAGCTAGGGCTGGGTCTGCCTCCTCCGAAGGCAGCGCTTGCAGGTTCACCACCTGGTCCCGAAAGGGAGTGGTAGGAACCTTGGGCACGTATCTCAGTGTCTCAGGACCACGTGAGAGTTGGCCGGCCCGAACTCTAGAACTCTAGGCACGATTCGTCGACCGAAAGTGCATGCAGGTCCCCTACCCTCTTGATTGAAGCCAATGCAATCAGGAGAACTGTCTTCTTGGACAGAATATTTAGCTCCACGGACTGCAAAGGCTCGAATGGAGGACCCTGAAGTGCTCTGAGCACCAGGGCTAAGTCCCAAGAGGGTATCAAGGTAGGACGAGGAGGATTTAGTCTCCTCGCACCTCTGAGGAACCTGACGATTAAGTCGTGCTTACCTAAGGACTTACCATCTACTGCATCGTGATACGTCGCTATTGCTGCGACGTATACTTTGAGGGTGGAAGGAGACAGCCTTCGATCCAACCCATCCTGCAGGAAGGAAAGCACAATGTTAACCGAACACCTTGGGGTCTTCCCGGCGGAAGAACACCACCCCGAACAGGTTCCACTTCAGAGAGTAGAGGCGCCTCGAAGAGGGCTCTAGCTGAAGCGATGGTGTCTACCACTGCTTGTGGTAGGCCACCTAGAACCTCCGCGTCCGTCCAGGGACCAGACATAGAGTTTCCAGCGGTCTCGCGGGTGCCATAGAGTGCCCGCCCCTGAGAAAGAAGGTCCCTCCTCAGGGAATCGGCCAAGGAGGGGCTGTCGCGAGTGAGAGTTCTGGGAACCAGGTCCGGTTGGGCCAGTAGAGCGCAACTAACAAGACCTGCTCCTCATCCTCCTGACCTTGCACAGTGTCTGTGCGAGAAGGCTCACTGGGGAACGATACTTGCGTAGGTCCCGGGCCAGCTGTGCGCCAGTGCATCTATGCCTAAGGTACCTCCGTTCAGGAGTAGTACCCTGGCAATGGGTCGAGTCCGGGAGGCAAACAGGACTACCTGTGCCTCCCGAAGTGGTCCCATATCAGCTGGACACTCCGGGGTGGAGTCGCCATTCGCCCGGAGGTGTCGACTGGCGAGAGCTCGTCGGCTGTCTGGTTCAGCGCACCTGGGATGTGCATGGCGCAGTGACCTCACAAACTTCTGACTCCACAGGAGGAGATGGCGGGCGAGCCGGGCATGCAACGGAAGCGTGACCACCCTGTCGGTTGGTGTACGCAACGGCCGCAGTGCTGTCGAGCGGACCAGTGCGTGCTTGCCCAAACGGCTTCTTGAACCGGGCCAGGCGAGGCGTACTGCCAGTAACTCTAGGCAATTGATATGCCAATGCAGTTGGGGCCCGTCCACAGACCCAAATCTGCGTGCCCGTTATGCGTGGCCCTCCACCCCGTGGGCGAGGCCACGGGCTGAAGGTTTGGCGGCAGTGCGGGGTGACTGGGACCCGGTACCTGCCGCTCTGCCACGCCCATCTCGGGACTCGCCATGAAGCCAGTGCTGAAGCGGTCTCATATGTAGCAATCTGAGCGGCGTTACGCGGCTGCAGATGCCATATGCCCAGGAGCCTCTGAACATTTTCAGTGGGACCGCCCGTCCTGCCCTTGCGTATTCAAGCAGTTCAGCACAGCCTGGACTTGCCCTTCTGTGAGGCGAGCAGTCCGGTTGACCAAATCCAACTCCGTGCATCGAGATAAGAGATCCTCTGTGTGGGACAGAGTCTGCTCTTCTCGGTTGACCCAAGGCCCAACAGGCTGAGGTGGCGGAGCACCATGTCCCTGCGTTCGAACAACTGCTCCGAGACTGGACCAGTACCAGCCAGTCGTCGAGGTAGTTGAGAATCCGACGCCGCGCGTTCTCTGAGCGGAACAATGGCTGCCACCGCGACCTTCGTGAAGCCGCGGGGCGACAGGGACAGCCAGAAGGGCAGGGACTTGTACTGATATGCCTTCCCTTGCTCGGGAGAATGGAACATGAAAGTACGTGTCCTTCAGGTCGATCGCTGCGAACCAGTCTTGGGGACGGATGCACTCGAGGATGCGTTTTTGCGTCCACATCCTGAATGGGGCTCGTGTAGGGATTCAGAACACGCAGGTCCAAGACTGGTCCTAACCCACCACCTTTCTTGGGCACAATGAAGTAAGGGCTGTAAAACCCTGACCTCATATCGGCTGGAGGAACCGGATCGACCGCGTCCTTCGCCAGTAGGACATCGATCTCTGACCGCAAGACATGGGCATCGCTGCTCCACACGGTGGTGAAGAGGATGCCCCTGTACTTGGGAGGCCAGTGAGTGAACTGAATCACGTAGCCGAGTCTGATGGTACGGATGAGCCAGCGAGAAGCCCTGGGGAGACCTAGCCAGGCCCCCAGGGACCGAACAAGCGGGATCAACGGCAACACAGACATACCCGGGGTGGGGCAGCGAGGCGGAGTGCTCCGGCCCGACTCGGGAGGCCCGAGGGCGGCCCGGAGTGTTGCCAGAGCACTCCTGGTTTGGACAGAGGGTGGGTGGGAAGGCCTGGTGGCGTCCCCAGTGCCCACTCTGCTGCCCACTGCTCTGAAGCAGAGAGGTGGAATATTCAGCCCCGACTCGGGAGGCCCGTGGGCGGCCCGGAGTGTTGACCGAATATTCCAGGGTGGGGCAGACCATGGGTGAGAAGGCCTGTTGGCGTCCTCGGTGCCCACGGTGCTGCCCCTGGCGAAAGAGGAGGAAAGGAGTGGCAAGGCCCGGGGGCGTCGCACACTGCCAACCTGGCCCTCTTGGAGCCCAGCGAGGGAGGAAGCTGCTCTGAGAATGTGGGTACCGCTGGGCTCCGGAGAGCCAGCGGCAGGACCGAAACCGAAAAATTCTCCCCCCGGTCCTCCCCCGGGGGAGGGAGGGGTGCGGACACCGTCCCCCCGAGCAGTTCCCATCTCGCTGGGCTACCCGTTCCAGGGCCGCTTGTCCTTGGGCTTGATAGTGGACTTGCGGGACCCTGGGCGGGTTGGGCGCATCCCCTGCGCCCGGCCACCTGCTGTCCGGGTGGAGGCTGCTGCTTGGCTTAGCAGGGGCGGAGGCGGACGCAGGGGGGGGGCACCCTCGGCGACAAGCAGACAGAGGCACTGCAGCCGACGACAGGGTGGCGGCAGCAGCTAGTCGTCGGGGCAGGACGTTTTGCCTCCATCTGCTTCCGGGCCACCGAGAACTGCTGGGCGAGTTCTCGACAGCGTCGCCGAAGAGCGTTCCATATTTTGGCACCAAATAGTTCCACACTGCTAAATTTTACCGATGCACATCCCGGCAGCCACCCGGGAAAGCATGGCTGTCAACCCTGAATCTGATTCAGCACGAGCACTCACTATTATAGTGGGGAAACTCAGCATGATCATCTCCAGCGCATAACAGCCCTCTCTCCGATGCAGCGGTTGACATCTGTCCTCTGCCAGAGCCACAAATGAGACATTAGTTCCTCTTTTTCAAAAAGGACCAGCAGTCCCATCTGAGCTGCCAGCAGGCATGAGAGACCGTGGGCGTGGCCGCCAGACTCGACGGCACACGGCACGCTGAACGTTAAAAACCCCTTTTTCACAAGGGGCATGACGAACACGCGCCGGCGTGGCCATGTTCTCATGAGAGCACATGAACCACCCACGAACAAAGTCTCAGCATGCCAATGATGCGATAGAGGAGTGGGGCCCGAGGATGTACCCGGCGGGGATGCCCCACTGTAATCCTCAGGTCACCCAGGCTTATTAGCCAGTAGCCCCTTTCTGGTGCACCAGAAAAGAAACTAGATCGAATAAGCAAAGGGACTCAACCCCGTTTGAGGTTTCATAGTCTGACCGCGCATCTAGAGTGCCGACTGACGCGCTGGGTTGCCGTGACAACCCCGCTGTCAGCCGGCGCCGACGGCACACGGCGCGCTGAACGCTCGAGCCCTTACGAGAAAGGTGAGACGAACAACGCGCCGGCGTGATCATGCTCTCCTGAGAGAGCATGGATCACCCAAGCAATCTCACCTGTTTGCATGTGAGAGAGATCGTGGCCGTCAAATGTGGACAGGAAACAACCGCATCCAGAATCACACGGTTTGAATGACATCTTGAAAAAGACACAGGGTCAAACCGTGTAGCTCTTTAAGAGTATGAAAACGCTCTTACGTGCCAAGGCACACAGGGGATATGGCCGCTGCTCACAGTGGTTTAGAGGGTGCAAGCCCACTGCGAGCACACAGCGCCCAGCGAGCTGTCAGAACAGCTGTTTTTCTGCTTCACAGACGACCGCCGCTGCAATGTGCCGTAACTCCAGCCGGAAAGAGCTTCTCTGTAGACTCGTGAGTCGTCGTAACACTCCGCAGGAACACTGGATAAACTCAATGTTTGGCTCCGAGAAAGCGAGTATGCGGTCTTTCACTTCCGTATTTATACCCGCGTTGCGGGCGGAGCGTGAACCGCATGCCAATGTCAATTGGCTCGTTTAGAAACACTCGAAGCAGATAGGTCTCTGAAGGCAGATCCCAATTCGTCGGTCAGTTCCGACGTACGTCGAACGTGACCAACTGAAAGGGAACTGCCCACTTCTCGCTGTGTGAAATTTATCCTTCCTTGTTGTGTTGAAACCAGTCCACTTCTCGCTGTGTGGAACTTTCATCTTTCTTGCTTTGTGGAAACATTCTGCTGGTTTACTGCAAGGAACGTGCTGCTTTGCTGTGTGGAAACTTCCACTGACTTGCTGCATGGAACTTTCATCTTTCTTGCTTTGTGGAAACGTTCTGCTGGTTTACTGCGTGGAAATGTGCCACTTCTTACTGCGTGGGTACTTTTCGCTGATTTCCTGCGTGTGCTGATTTATTGCCTGGAAACGTCTTTCTGTGTGGAAACTTTCCACTGACTTGATGCGAGGAACTTCCGCTGATTTACTGCGTGGAAGACTTTCCGCTTTCTCGCTGCGTGGAAGACTTTCCGCTTTCTCGCTGCGTGGAAGACTTTCCGCTTTCGCTGCGTGGAAGACTTTCCGCTTTCTCGCTGCGTGGAAGACTTTCCGCTTTCTCGCTGCGTGGAAGACTTTCCGCTTTCTCGCTGCGTGGAAGACTTTCCGCTTTCTCGCTGCGTGGAAGACTTTCCGCTTTCTTGCTAGGTGGAAACCACTGACTGGCTGCATGGAGCTTTCCACTCTTTCGCTCTGCATGGGAACTTCCTGCTGACTCGCTGTGTGGCAACTTGCACTCTCACTGCCTGGAAACTTTCCACTTTTCACAGAGCGCTGAAAAACATGAAGGAAACATGAGTGTGACCGAGAGATTTCTTACTGTGTCCAATGGGTTTGCATGAGGGAGGTGGGAGGGTTATACACCAGGGCTGCAGATGTTGGTGGTGGCCTCACGCTTGGTTTTCCTCTATGGTTTGAAAAGAATGGTTGGTTGGATAATAGGAAGAAAAGTGGGCTTGTACTTAAGCGGAGGAAGGCTCACGCTTGTTTGCACCACTGGAGCTGCAGGCCACTGGACGTGGGTGAGGTTATAACCTGTTGAAATTATTGGGCCTGTGCAGCTAGCGGATGGTGCCTCACGCTAGCGTCTGAACTGCAGTTTGTCCACTGGTTTTATTGTGCGACTCACACAGCCCATCGCTGCTTGGCAGTGCAGAATTTAGCCAGAGAAACTGAGCTCCTGCGGGAGCGGAGGGAACAGCCCTGCTGTGGTAGTGGAGGAATTAGCCATAGAAACTGAGCTCCTGTGGGAGCAGAAGGAACAGCATTTCTGTGATAGTAGAGAAATAAGCCACAGAAACTGCGCTCCTGTGGGAGAAGAGGGAACAGCACTGCTGTGACAGTGGAGAAAATTATCCGGAGAAACTGAGCTCCTGTGGGAGTAGAGGGAACAGCACTGCTGTGACAGTGGAGAAAATTATTCGGAGAAACTGAGCTCCTGTGGGAGCAGAGGGAGCAGAGGGATATCCTTCTGAAGAATTGTTTTGCACTGCTGTGATAGTGGAGAAAATTATCCAGAGGAACCGAGCTCCTGTGGGAGCAGAGGGAACAGTACTGCTCTGGCAGTGGAGAAAATTATCCAGAGAACTGGGCTCCTGTGGGAGCAGAGGGAACATTACTGCTGTGACAGTGGAGAAAATTATTCAGAGAAACCGAGCTCCTGTGGGAGCAGAGGGAACAGCACTGCTGTGATAGTAGAGAAAATTATCCAGAGAAATTGAGCACCTGTGGGAGCACAGAAAACAGCACTGCTGTAATAGTGGAGAAGATTAGCTAGAGAAACTGAGCTCCTGTGGGAACAGAAGGAACAGCACTGCTGGGGCAGTGAAGAAAATTATCCTGAGAAACTGAGCTCCTGTGGGAGAAAAAAAAGGATAAAAAGTTAGGCGGTCAAATAGTGAGACACATTGTGTAAACGAACAGGACTCTTATTTTGAAATGCCCATGCCTTATTATTGTGGGATGCTTGTTCTGCGTTTTTCATTGATTGCTCTGAAACTGAATCCTTCTGAAGAATTGTTTTCCAAGCCAGTAGAACGCACAACAGCGCCACATTCAGAAACATGAGTGCTCACGTCTATTCAATTAAATCAGTACCTATGCAGTATCATGATATGTTTTTAAACTCCAAATATAGATGCCGTACAATAACATTGACACACGTGTTATACAATAGCCTAATGTAAGGTATTTATGTAACATTTAAGAAAACGGGTGCTCCCAAATACGACCGCGCTTATGTGTGCATCAAGTTTGAGAAATATTGAATCAAAGACAGTGATTATCACCTGATTCAACTAGTGGCTGATTGTATGGCGTGATGCAAGCTGTTGCATTGCCATCATTTTAGAGATTTAGCCTCACCATACGTTCACTCGCTTTACCAGAAAGCATATTGTTAATCACCACGGCAACTGCGCGCGCTCCATGACAAACGCACTTCTCGTAACTGTAAGGTATCCGTCTGTACTGCAGTACACGTAGGCGGCAAGATCGCAAGAAAAGTTTGACGGGTGCCGTATTCATTATCTTAAGACAGGCACTGTTGTATACCTCCCTGTTGTGAATTAGTGCGATGTGCACCCTTCACGCTGTCCGAGCACTGCTCTCACAGCTGATTCTGTCATCATGGCTTCAACGCACCACGTTAACAGCACATTGCTTATTAACGTTTGTGAATCGAAAATGTTAGAAGACAGACTCGCGATTGTGAATCGTGGCAAAGGCACGATTACATCTCAGGAAAAGCGGAATTTATTTTACCGTGAATACTGATGGAAGCTGTATATCAATTTGAAAGGAAAGATTTTAGCATTCTAGCATTGCTTTGAGCTGCATGGAGACGAGGAGAAATGTAGACAGTGTAGGTGGGTGGGCGGGGCAAACTGCCAGAAAGGCCGTCCGTGCTGAAAAAACTGTCAACAAAATGAAGCTAGGATGGCTGCGTATATATACCTCTTTGTTGATTAGCTGAGTACTCTCCACCTGTGTCAATTATCTGACATGTTCCTCCCTAACCTTGTTTAGTAAAACAGCATATCGAGAAGAAATAAAGCAACCTCTGCGTCCGTTTTCTGGCCTTCCCGCTCCTTAAGGTGTCTCCAGTGCAGGAAAGCTTCTCCAATACTAATACGGGGTCCTACCTCTTGCCTTGTTTCAAATAATCCAATAATAATACATTTTTGAGCTGTGTGAACTACAGAATGAATGAACACTGGTAAACTGAAACACTTTGAAAGTGGGTTAGTTAACTCAACCAAAAAAGAGAGATAAATACTTAGTTCTGGCATAACACTCTAGATGGCACAGGCTGATAGGTTCTTAACTAATTTGTTAGGGAGCAAATCATTATCTACATAGCACAGCTGATTGGTTGCTGTTGCATCAGTGGCTTCACCGGTTAAGCTCAAACGTAATGATGTCATTTCACTATTAAGTCTATTGCGGCCTGAATAAACAAACACTTTACACATTAAAATATATAAATTCAGTGGGCCTCATTCATGAAACACGAGCAGAACAAATTTGTGCGTAAATCGTTCGTAAAGCCTCTCTGACGTAAATTTTCGGATTCACGAAAATTTTCGTATATTCAAAATGTTAGTTGGTACGTAAGAAATGTACACCTGCTCCCTACCACAAGTAAAATGGTGCGTAAAACATTTGAACGTTCTGTGTTCTAATTTAGGCAAACATGACATTGCATTTTGATGCACTATGAAGGGCAGGCCTACCATAATATTTCAAGAGTTAATTTGCCCCGTCTTTTTTTGTTTTGTTTGTACTGTTTAACGTTGGGTAATAGGCAGCACTCGTCATTTTTTACCAGGCCATCCAATCACAGTGGAGCAGGGGCAGGACAAAAACTACACCGACCAATCATCCCACTTGTACACCTACTGAACAACAATAATGGAGTTAATACTATTTTTTACGGCATTTTTAAATTATGTAATATTCTTCAAAATGAGATACTAGTAACACATTACTGCCATGGATATTCTGTATCATAGCAACCAAAGTATCTCAGCTGGAAAAATGCTGTCCTTGCAAAGCGCTTTCAAAACGCCACTAGCTGGCCGTTTTCAGAAGAGCACCAGGCATTTAGCTGGCTAAAAAATGCTTTGGTTGACACACAATCATTTACAGTTTTTTCCAACTGCTAACACACAAAATCTGTTCCTGTCACACGATTTTTAAAACCCCTCACTCAAAGTGCAAACCTACACACCAAATCTCCAAAACCATAAGCTATTTCTCAGCCTTCGACTCCGTTTTCAATTGCATAAAACACTTTTTTCAAAACGCTACACACAATTTTCTACATAAAACACAAAATCTAACAGGAAGTGACTTTGACACAACCAGTCAAAATGCTACACTAATTCATCAGTGCCTCATACTAACTCCTCACTTTTGCAAACACTCATTGCTTTACTTAACACCAACCAATCATGGCTTTAGAATAGGCCAAAGGTCAAGTTATAGGTTTTGAACAATGGATACAAGCAATCCAGACAGAGAAGGGGAGTTGGAGACACCCACACACACACACGTCTGGTTCACTATCTTTGTGGGGACTCTCCATAGATGTAATGGTTTTTATACCGTACAAATTGTACATCCTATTCCCCTACACTGCCCCTGCCCCTAAACCTACCCATCACAGGAAACATTCAGCATTTTCACATTTTACATTTACTCAGAATTTGCTCATTTATTTACGAAAGTTTCATGAATGAGGCCCTTTAATCATAACATCAGTCAGATAAAATATCCTCATAATCTGATGAGTTTATTACAATTAAGTTTTACATCTAAGCATCCAAACACTTACAGGCAGTGATGTGCAAATGATGATGTTTTACAGTTATAAAATCGTACTCGGTTACTTTCGCAACCTCGGTTCCCTGAGAGAGGGACCGAGTATTGCGTATGGGAAAAGCTCCTTTTCTCGAGAATATGAAGCAAAACTTTTATTCATATAAGTAATCTATGTAAAGCGCAGTGTCGCTGCACGGCAATAGCGCGGCGTGAGGAGCGCTCTGATTGGCCGAGCTGCGGCAACTGCAGGAAACTATGGTGCGGCGCTTAGGAGAGCGAGCCAATGGGGGGCGCTTAGAAAAACGCTTAAAAAGGGTCTTCAAATTAGCATACTAAAGGACCTTGATTCGCCATAGGTATCAGATTTAGAAATCGACTCTTTTAGAAGTTTAGAAGTTGTTTAGAAGTTGCGCTCTTTCGACGGCGGTTGCTCAATTCCGGAGGTCAGCGAAGGTATCGCTGAAGGAGATAAAATCTGATACCTATGTCAAATCAGGGTCTTATATAGCCTTCAGTATGCTAATTTGAAGACCCTTTTTCAGCGTTTTTTCTAAACACCCCCATTGGCTCGCTCTCCTAAGGTTCCTCACCATAGGTTCCTGCAGTTGCCGCAGCTCGGCCAATCAGAGCGCTCCTCGCGCTGTGCTATTGCCGTGCAGCGACACTGCGCTTTACATAGATACTTATATGAATAAAAGTTTTGCTTCATATTCTCGAGAAAAGGAGCTTTTCCCATACGCAATATCAGAGACCTCTCGATAGGGAACAATAAATTAGTCTTCATCAGTGCAGAAACCATGATCCACTTACTATTAAATAAATACTGGTTCGCCAGATTTTCCCCTCATTCATGTCCTCAGAGTCGTTTCACAGACGCGTGGTCATATCAATTGTTGTTCGTTCGGTTCAGAGAGTCATTCAGTCAGTCGTTTGACGCATGCTCAGTCAGTATCAGCTCATCGGTTCTCAAATCTGACATGTCCGAGATAAACAGTTCTCGGTTCAGTGTACTGGTGATCCGAAAATCGCTGCAACTGGTTAAAAAACGATACTTGACTCGAGAACGAAATTGAGATTCGAGAACCGCGAGAGCGATTCAAAAGGAGTTGCAATTGCTTCGCCTTCGCTGTAGTTTGAGGCTACATAATTATTTTTATATTTTTATATTCCTTGTTTAGAAATTAAATACACTGATCCTGAAAATAACATGGATTATTTATGAAACAAACAAATGTTTAGTTTGATAGTTGTACATACTTGTTTCCGATGTTTAAAAATAATTAAGTAACAAGCACAACTGCAAATTTTTACTGTAATGCTTTTTAGACAACATTAATATAGAAAAATATATTTGTATAACAATTTCTGAACATTAGATAGTTTGATCAATGTACACATGCATATAAATATTAATTTTTTCCAACTGTAAGTGCACTTTCCAGCAGTAAAAAAAAAAAAAAATGTTATGTGTGTATTGTGAACACTTTAATACATTTGTATTAAAACATTGTTTATTTAATACAAACCCAATTTGTGAATGTGTCATCATTAACTATAGTTACTGTAGGCCTACAGGTATTTCATAAATTATTATGATCCCTATAACACGTCCCGATGTTCAACAAAACTTAACGTGCTTTTCGTTCTCTTTTGAAAAATTACACGCATGCTCAGTCAGTATCAGCTCATCGGTTCTCAAATCGGACATTTCCGAAATAAACAGTTCTCAGTTCAGTGTACTGGTGATCTGATAACCATTGCAACCGATTCTTGACTTGAGAACGAGAACTGTGACAGGCCGTGTACGTTCGTTCACGTACGCTGCACACATGTTCAGTATCATCAGCTTCTGCTCGCTGATGTGCTCATCATAATTAGTTCTCTCTTACAGTAGGTTAAGTCAGGGTATTGTTGGAGTAACTGAATAACTCTAGGATGCTGGTTTATTTCAAGTCAGAGGGACAGTCAGACAGGTCAAATAGTGAGTAACTTTATCAATTTGTGGATTAGTGCTATGTGAACTGGTTCGACCGGTTCACTAAAAAGAACCGGTTCAAAAGAACGATTCGTTCACGAACCGGACATCACTTATTGACACTATATGAGAACTGAACTGAGCTGGATGATGGTTAATTTGGTTAATTTCATATATGAGCCAGGGTACAAGAGAAAACTGAAGGCTAAAAAGTCATCTACATCAGCAAAGCAAATATCTCAGCTTGATAATATGCCATGTCCCCAAATCTATATAAAGAGCACGGACCCACTTTATATTAGGTGGCCTTAACTACTATGTACTAACATTTTAATTAGTCATTTGATACATTGAACTTATTCTGTGCATACATGTTTTTACATTGTACTTACATTTTTAAAAAATACCTTCATGTAATTACATCTGTAATTAATTTCTGTAGTTACATTTGTAATTACACTGTTGACACTTCCCTTACACCTAACCCTACCCTTAAACGTACCCATCCCACCACACCTGTCCCTAACCCTACCCGTATCCCACCTCAATATCAGCAAAGGTGTTTTGCAATACAATATGACAGTAAATACATTGTACTTATTTTTTGATGTAAGTACATAGTAGTTAAGGCCACCTAATATAAAGTGGGGCCAGGGCACCTGTCTTTACAATGAGAGCTTGATATTCCTATGACTCTCAGAACAAGGTCTACCAATTTTTAACATGGCGATAAAGCTAGTAGACTGTTTGCACACCAGTTACGCAAGGCAGCTTCCAATCAAATTCCTCGGATCCAAACTTGACTCTGGTATTACTACAATCCTTTAAAGATTAATTCTGTTTTTAAATTATTATGTCCTTGTACTCATCTGAACTGACTTCTAACTCTTCCAGCCTTGATTTTTTTTTTTTCAACATCTTAGTTATGCCTCTACGTATGCCTATACGTCTTCGGAGGAATTTGATGATCCAATTAGTATTGAAGAACTTTATACAGCTGTTTCTTCCTTACAGTCTGGGAAAAGTCCAGGGCTGGATTTCCTGAAATCTTCTTAACACTACATCATTCTTAAGTTGTACCTTAATGTTAATATGTGTTTCCTGAAACTTTCTTAGTTAAGTATGCCTTCTGTAAGTCATTCGTTCGTAAAGTTGGTCTGGAGCACTCTTAGCTATACCTTATCTCTATTGACAGTTCATTCCCATAGTGGCCACAACTGTTTCTTTACATCTCAGTCTATATGAATATAATCTGCCAATATAAGTGTTTTCATGCAAAGAATACAATTGTCATTACACTGGTGGCTGTTAGCTTTTTAATTTATATTAATTTATATAAAAAAAGATAACAGTAGACTCCAAGATTATGTAGTCTACCTAAAGGGAATGATTCTGGAGGGGAGTTTGGTCAAACTATGGCAGCGAGACAGCGAATAGTTGAGCTAAATCAAAGACGGCGCCGTCCACGGATCCATTTAGTGTGTGTGCACTATTTCATCCGTGAAAACTTTAGTCCCTGGCTGCCATGTCAGAAGCTGCCATTCAAAATAAATTTTGCCCGCCACGGCAGCAAATTCAGCAGATTTTAGATCTTGTTGGTCCGACTTTGTCAAGACAAACCCGACGGAGGGCACTAGTGCTGGGCGGTATTACCGGTTCATACTGAATATTTTTGTCTTATTTTTGTTTTATTTTGTATTATTTTTGTTATATGAATTTTTATTATACCGCAAAACCGGTATATGACGCAACGTTCGGAACGCGGCGCAGCACGCCACTGTTTGAGGGGTCCCTTTTCACTGTTGCACTGTTGTGCAACAACAGACGATGGCTGCGTCCGAAACCTGGAAAATGTTGCCTCCTGAGGAAGAAATCAAGGCATGTCCGAATGTAATGTTAGCTTCACTTCCTGTCTCCTGAGAGACCTACATCTGATCGATTTTTGAAGGCAGCATCCTTCTGCCTTTGATATCCCACAATCCTGTGCTTTCCATTCAGAGATAGTTGAGCTGGAGGGGAAAGAATGTTGCATTTGCGGGTCAGTTTGTGTGTAAATGTATGTTTTTTCCCAACAATTTCCACTTCTGATGTAATTTCTAGCGAGAAATTACTAATGTTATAATTAAATATTTATTTAGTTCTCCCCAAAGCTCTCTCTATTTTGCTGTAGATCATTAAACTGTTACACTGTTTTAGAAGTCTGTCCGAAATTAGTCTTGTGAGGTGCCTTCATGCACAAAACGGTGCCTTCAGAGTCATAGCCTGATAAGGCAGTGAGGCAAAGAGTCAGCTGCCTAGGAAAATTGGCTAATTGGGCTTAAGCCCCGAATGTTTTGTCAAAAGCCCCGAATCTTTTAGTTTAAAAAAAAAAACTTAAACGTCATTTACTCTCAGTCTTTCAGACTGGAGCGGTCTTTCAGACTGGAGCGGCAAAAAATGAAACAAAAGCTCTATTACCGTGTGTGGTGTAGGTCGGCAATGCATCGCACACCACTCAGCTTGTTTGCCAATGCCAACTGCCAATAAAAACTAACGAAGAAGAATATACATCTTCTTCTTCGTCGTTGTCATCAGGGATTGGGGGGCTTTTGTCATAGTTAACCGGCTAACATGGACATAACAAAATGTTTTAAAAGGAACACTAAACCTCACCCGCCAGAGAGAGATTCAGCGTCGGACGAAACGCGGACAAGTGTTACAGGTTTGTGAATCCGCTGTTGTAACACTTGAGTTAAGGTTACATGACTGTATTGCTGGCTAGCTAGCGAGTTAACGCTAGGTGTTACTTATTAAGGCTAGACACGACGGGTGAAAACATAATCAATTTTGAGATTTTGGGCCAGTTTGCTCCCTTAAACATGTAAGCTTTCATGTCAAAATAAAAAATTAAAGCCACGTTGATACAGCCTTATGTTGCTGCCACAGAAATAGAAGACAACAAAAAAAGCTTGATCAAGACAACAACAGGAGAGCAAAGATTTAGAGGGTTTGCGAGAGAAAGAAATGAATGCAAAGAAGAAATAGGAGAAATAGTGTAGGAGGAAAAGAATGGAGAGTGAAAAGGGAGCAAAAGAATGGAGATGCTTAATATGCTAGATACTAAATCGGTTATATATACATAATTTCTGTATGGTTAATAGCTTTTACATGTATATAGTTATTAAATTTGGAGAAAGGAGATAAGTCTGAAAATGAGCAAGGAGGAAAATAAGTGAGTGAAGAGGTAAGGACACAAATACACCTGTGGAACTGAAGGACAAGAGGAGGAGAGATGATGAGGAGAGTGTGTGAAAGAAATGAAAAGCAGAAGTTAAGAGAATGAGAGAGGAGAAAAATCTGTGATGAGGAGTGGAGAAATAGGAGAGAAGAGGAGGATGAAGTGAGGGGGAAAAGCAAAGAAAATAGAAAAGAAATGAAATATGAATATGTCATCACACAATACGTTTTATGATTTATATAGCCTATTGATGGCACTTTTGCATCTTTTCAACAGCACAGCAAAAATTTCTCACTTCCAAAGCAGCATTTTTTACAGATACTTGCAGGTTTGTAGTACTCAAATCCATAGTCTTTGTCCAGAGTCTATAGATATAAACTGATAAACAGATAGAAACTAAACTAAACTCTGTCTCGCGTCATATTGTCATGACCTGGTCATGACGGAGTGTGAGGGGGAAGTAAGGATAGAAAATGCTAATGCTACATTTACATACACCTCCACTCTAGTTTTGCTTTTTAAAGAAATAAAAACAATTTAATTCAAGTGGATTGAACAGTTGCTTCAATTCCAACACCACACAAGCTGTTCACAAGAGTTTTACATAGTGTGCAGCAATGCCACTGTTCACGTGACGAGAAGACTGACTAGACCGTGGCGGAGGATTCATTGCGCAACACAAGCGTCAAGACAAATGTCTTATATTTTAAAATGCATGTTCAGCTACACCACTCCCTGTTCACAGAGTACGCACAATCACGAAAGTGAAAGTAAACGGGAACGCTCATTCAAGCGCAATTTCAATATGTTACCGCTGTTTGAAAGCAGCTCCCTGAGGCATGCGAATATCTCCCAATATGAAAACTATCTAGTTGTAACCATTTCTTAGCACAGTATCATGCTTGAAGAAAAATGTGGTCTATATTTGCACTTTGAATATTGAGTACTTTGATTATGGTTATTGTTTGCACTTAATATTTATGATCAGTTTGTTGGAAGGAGTTCAGTTAGGAGGTCAAAATAAGCCCATGTGCAGTTCTAAGGTCCGAAGAGACAACCATACAGGAAAGAAACCAGTCAGTTGAGTTTTTGACAAAAACTTTACCTTTTTAGCAACCTTGTCTCGTCTCGTGAGATAAGTGTTTCGTCACACCCCAATAGATACTATTAGGGCTCTTTGGCAAAACAATGTGGAGAAGATTTCAGAGGAACTCTGGGAGGAGATCCTCAGCAGGGTACAAAGATCATCTACAGGTCCTTCTAAAAAAATTGCATATTGTGATAAAAGTTCATTATTTTCCATAATGTAATGATAAAAATTAAACTTTCATATATTTTAGATTCATTGCACACCAACTGAAATATTTCAGGTCTTTTATTGTTTTAATACTGATGGTTTTGGCATACAGCTCATGAAAACCCAAAATTCCTATCTCAAAAAATTAGCATATCATGAAAAGGTTCTCTAAACGAGCTATTAACCTAATCATCTGAATCATCTAATTAACTATAAACACCTGCAAAAGATTCCTGAGGCTTTTAAAAACTCCCAGCCTGGTTCATTACTCAAAACCGCAATCATTGGTAAGACTGCCGACCTGACTGCTGTCCAGAAGGCCATCATTGACACCCTCAAGTGAGAGGGTAAGACACAGAAAGAAATTTCTGAACGAATAGGCTGTTCCCAGAGTGCTGTATCAAGGCACGTCTGTGGGAAGGAAAAAGTGTGGCAAAAAGCGCTGCACAACGAGAAGAGGTGACCAGACCCTGAGGAATATTGTGGAGAAGGACCGATTCCAGACCTTGGGGGACCTGCGGAAGCAGTAGACTGAGTCTGGAGTAGAAACATCCAGAGCCACCGTGAACAGGCGTGTGCAGGAAATGGGCTTCAGGTGCCGCATTCCCAAGGTCAAGCCACTTTTGAACCAGAAACAGCGGCAGAAGTGCCTGACCTGGGCTACAGAGAAGCAGCACTGGACTGTCGCTCAAATTTTGCATGTCATTCGGAAATCAAGGTGCCAGAGTCTGGAGGAAGACTGGGGAGAAGGAAATGCTAAAATGCCTGAAGTCCAGTGTCAAGTATGCCAAAATCATCAGTATTAAAACAATAAAAGACCTGAAATATTTCAGTTGGTGTGCACTGAATCTAAAATATATGAAAGTTTAATCTGTAACATTACATTATGGAAAATAATGAACTTTTATCACAATATGCTAATTTTTGAGAAGGACCTGTATATGTGCCAAACATGCACTTATTCAGTGCAAATCAGTGCAACGTGTCTATTATACAAAAGTTAGATTGGCAAAGATGTATAGGTGTGTTTTGGAAATTGTAGGGTCCACTCTTTCAATATATTTAAGAGATTCATTTCTCACCTAGTCCTAATTAGGACAGATGGGCCTGGTTGGTAAGGAGTACGTTTTTGATTCAGATTTTTTTATTTCATTTTAAATACCATAAACAGCTCAAATAATTCAATTAACTGCACAACTACAATCTCTGAACAATGTTATGTTCTACATATGCAATATCTTATTCATTGTGATGAAGTGTGTTTGTGTATGTAAATATGCAATTTACTACAGCTGTCTGGAAAAGCTTGAAAATGCACCTTGAAAAATGTTTTAACCCTTTGAAACTCACCCATACCTAAATATGCACCCTTCCATTTTTCATATTGTTCATATTGCCTTACATACATTAAACAATAATCTGTTTTCTTTATATGCAGCGACCCCTGACCCAGGAGAAGATCCAAAAGTGTCCAGGGCAAAGTTTTTTATCCGAGATGAATTTTTGGTATAAATAAATGGTTTTACTCTCTTTATTTTTCCCTATCTATAATGTTAAAAAACACTATCAATGTTAGTATAACAGATGTGTATAGGCCTTAGTACATTTTTTGTTAAGTTGCGGGGGTTTGACTTATACGCATAATTTCTTTGTTATTTATAATTTAAGTACATCATTTAGGTACAGCTTTTTATTATTTTTAATTAAGGTTTTGCATGTCAGCTACTCATTTGATTTTCTTATTGTTGGAATTGTACTGTAACTGCCTGGACTGTGTGTGTTTGCTTGAACCAACAGAAAATCAGCACAGCAAGCGGCACAGACAAACACTACTGCTATCCTCACTTCACTTGTGCCGTGGACACAGAAAACATCCGTCGTGTATTCAATGACTGTCGTGACATTATTCAGAGGATGCACCTTCGCCAGTATGAACTATTGTGATTGGCTGCCTAGATCGGTTGCTCCTCCAATCAACACTTTTCCAGTCCCACATCACATGGGCTGAACTACTAAAGAGTGACAATGTTGTAATATTTTTTTTCCTTTTTCCACTTTTCACTTGTTTGCTTTCTTTTTTTTAATTTATTTTAGTCTATATATAAGATCTGAAGTGAGAGGAGAATGAATGATATGAATGTATGTGTATAAGATAAAATTAGTACTATTTTGTGTTTGTGTCACTCCCAGGTCATTCCTTTCTTTATATTTTATTTTGTTTTTCAGCATTGGCTGGCTTTAGACGAAGTTAGATTAGATGCGGTTAGACCAGCTGATGTAATGGAAACCTGTGACCTGTGTCAGGGTGGTCTGACCTTTGACCTTTCCCCTTCATCTAATGAAGGGGATATTGGAATACTTGACATAGGAGTGAAGGTTTTAATTTTGCAGGAGGCAAAAATCATAATGTAGCACCTCTATATTTATCCTTTATATATATTTTTTTTAAGTTTAGTTTCATTTTTAAATTGCCTTTTTGCGTTGCTTTTTTTCTGCAAAGCGTGCAGAAAGGACTTCAGGGCTAGATAGGAGTTTGTAAACAATTACAGAGCACAGAGCATAGTGTAGGAGCAGAGGCCTGTGAGATTTGCATTTTTTGCGGCAGCAGGCGTCCATCTTGGGAGAACCGCCAATGGCCAACTGATGCCTCCTTTACTATGGGCAGCCCCCATTTTGGAGGTAGTCCTAAATATAGATAGAAAAGAAAAACAATATATTTTTAGGTGGTTAGTTTTGTTAATCCTAAAAAATGTGCAAGGTCACTCAATCTTGTACAGGACTGCAAAATGTTATTTTGTATAACTTAAACAAGAAAGACAAAACTTTGACTTGTAGAAGCTCTTTGTGCCTTTGAATATGGCTGTACCTGTAAATGAGGATGAAGCATGTGTGATTGGACAGCGCTGTACAGCTTGATGTCAAATATTACATGCAGCACATCGTGCTGATGGGTTTTTTTCTGGTTTATAAAGCTAGTTAATGTCTTTTACTATAAAATGAAGAAAAATTGGGCAAAAAAATATTGTATACAATATGCAAAATTAACCACTTTGTTCAGAAACTGCAAATACAATGTCTTAATTCTTTCTTTGAATTTCTGTTTTCGTCAAACGGACTCAGCTTTAAAATGTTGGAAATCTTTTCAAAATTTCCAAAATTTTGTCCTACTGTTGTTTCAGGAAGGGCACATTTTTAGAAGCCGCGTATATGCAGACTGTACACAGGGTCGTGCCGGTGAAAGCGTGTAGATATGTATGATTGCATGCGTGTGCGCATACACATGCAGATACTATACCACATTGTACTGTACATCTGCGCTCTGTACATATACATTTATAAAAACGTGAAAACATATATTCTATAAATATATATGTACAATTATTCATAATAATATGTGTGCCTATATGTATACATATTTATGAATGTTTAGCGAGGTTGTATGCATAGCTATGCATATACAAACGCATAATATAGAAGGAATGAGGAAGTAAGACTAGCGATTCCTTACTGGCCATCCTGAGCGCATGCTGACTGCGCTGGCAATGTGAATGTGAGCACTGATAGTGTAAACCTCACAGCTTGAGTGGGTCCATACGGTCTCTCTCACTCACCAGTTGGACAGTTATCATAAGTCAAATTTATAGTGCATCTCAAAATTGTAATATTTTTCATCATTTATAGATCAAATGTACAGAAATAACTGCATGAAAAATCATCAAAAATGTAATTTGTGTATTCAAAAGATAAATAAACAGCATGCAGATTCAGAACAACCAGAGGTTGAGTAAATTAAGGATTTTTAATTGAGAGAAATATGAACAATATATTAAACACGAGTGACTGCCCATATTTAAAACATTCACACTTGGAGTCCATGTAAAAAAAAAAAAAACATAAATTGTTCATTTTGGACTCATTTTGGTCAAAGGACTGTACTCTTGCTGTTCACTTCTCAACTGGTGAAGTGCAGGGACATTGTGTGGCGTAATCTTAGGCTGTGAGTGGCTGTAACACTGGTAGATAGGCTTTATTCTCTTTACTCTCCTCTGCAGCTTTTACATGTTCAAACTCATTTCAGAAACTAAAATTGAGTGACAATAAAGAAAAAAAGAAAAAAAATCAAAAATTGTCTGGCCTTCAAGGATTTTAAGATTTCTTTGTCATTTCTAACGATTATTTTGATAATGAGGCATATTAGAAGACCTTGGGCTTTGTTTAAAATGGAGATGTGGGAAGAAATGTTTGTTTTGCAAATAAAATACCTCTAAAAGAAATTTGAGTTTTCCTTTGAATTCCTTTGAGTAATCACCACTTGTAAACTTGGTTGTAGCTGAAAATCTTTATTTCCTAAAAGCAGTATATATATATATTTTTTCAATGGCTAATACTGAATCCATTGTTAATACTGAATCCATTGTTGCAAAGCTCTTCATACAGTCTGCATTAAAAAAAAACATAAATCTGGACCAAACAGTTCATCTTACTTCCAAAACTTGCTCAAACCACCAAAACAGCTTGTTCGACAACAGCACACCGACTTAAAAAAACAGCACCACTAACAACAGAGCATTAGAAGCTTTTTTTCACATAAATGTGTCATAATAGCATGTGAATAACATATTTTTATAAAAGCATATGTAAAAAATGCTGCAATTTGGTTTTTGCATGTCTGCATATAGTATAAACAACATAAATCATGAAATACCAAGGCTGAAAATAATAACAAAAATAAAAGTATAGTATAACAACTCAAGTTTCTGGTCTTCTCTCTTGCTGTTAAAAATTAAAATAAAATACTTAAACATGACACTTGTCTAGTCTTAGCTGAAATTGCAATTAGCCATCCTTGGACTATTGTAAATGCTCTGCTATATGATTACTGTAGAAATGCACAATAGTTATTTTTTGATACAGAACTATTTGTTTAATGTGTTTTAATACAACCCCAAATCAGAAATAGTTGGGACAGTATGGAAAACGCAAAAAAAAAAAAATTTCTAAATTTACTTTGACTTTCATTGCAGACTTTTTATTTCATTGCAGACAATATGAACGCGAAATATTTCATGTTTTGTCTGGTCAACTTCATGTACTTTGTAAATATGCATCCTTTCCTGTCATTCAGACCTGCAACACATTTCAAAATAAGTTGAGACAGTAAAGCATTTACCACTTTGTAATGTTGCCATTCCTTTTCACAACACTTAAAATACATTTAGGGACTGAAGACACCAAGTGATGAAGTGTTTCAGGTGTAATTTCCCATTCTTCCTGCAAACAAGTCTTAAGGTGGGCAACAGTACGGGGTCTTCGTTGTAGCATTTTGCGCTTCAAAATGCGCCACACATTCTCTATTGGAGACAGGTGGGGAATGCAGGCAGGCCAGTCAAGTACCCGTACCCTCTTCCTCCGCAGCCAGGACTTTGTAATGTGTACAGAATGTGGTTTTGCATTGTCTTGTTGAAATATGCATGGACGTCTCTGGAAAAGATGTCTTCTTGAAGGCAGCATATTATGCTCCAAAATCTCCATGTACTTTTCAGCATTAATGGTGCCTTCACAGAAGTGCAAGTTCCCTTTGCCAAGGGCACTGACACAACCCCATACCATGACAGACCCTGGCTTTTGGACTTGTTGCTGGTAACCGTCAGGATGATCCTTTTCTTCTTTGGTCCGGAGCACACGGCGTCCATTCCTCCCAAAAAATACCTGAAATACTGATTCATCTGACCACAGTACACGTTTCCACTGTGTGACGGTCCATCCCCGATGCCTCAGAGCCCAGAGAAGTCGACGGCGCTTCTGGACACGGTTAACATCCTTTTGGCACAGTACAGTTTTAACTGGCATTTGTGGATGTAACTACGTACAGGGAGTGCAGAATTATTAGGCAAGTTGTATTTTTGAGGATTAATTTTATTATTGAACAACAACCATGTTCTCAATGAACACAAAAAACTATTTTTGTAGTTTATTAGGAAGTAGTTTTTAGTTTTAGCTATTTTAGGGGGATATCTGTGTGTGCAGGTGACTATTACTGTGCATAATTATTAGGCAACTTAACAAAAAACTTATTTATACCCATTTCAATTATTTATTTTTACCAGTGAAACCAATATAACATCTCAACATTCACAAATATACATTTCTGACATTCAAAAACCAAACAAAAATAAATCAGTGACCAAAATAGCAACTTTTATTTGCAAGGACACTCAAAAGCCTGCCATCCATGGATTCTGTCAGTGTTTTGATCTGTTCACCATCAACATTGCGTGCACCAGCAACCACAGTACAACTCTCTGAACAGTGTCTGGGAGGCTGTTTTCCCTCCTTGTAAATCACACATTTGATGATGGACCACAGTTTCTCAATGGGGTTCAGATCAGGTGAACAAGGAGGCCATATCATTAGATTTTCTTCTTTTATACCCTTTCTTGCCAGCCACGCTGTGGAGTACTTGGACGCGTGTGATGGAGCATTGTCCTGCATGAAAATCATGTTTTTCTTGAAGGATGCAGACTTCTTCCTGTACCACTGCTTGAAGAAGGTGTCTTCCAGAAACTGGCAGTAGGACTGGGAGTTGAGCTTGACTCCATCCTCAACCCGAAAAGGCCCCACAAGCTCATCTTTGATGATACCAGCCCAAACCAGTACTCCACCTCCACCTTGCTGGCGTCTGAGTGGGACTGGAGCTCTCTGCCCTTTACCAATCCAGCCACGGGCCCATCCATCTGGCCCATCAAGACTCACTCTCATTTCATCAGTCCATAAAACCTTAGAAAAATCAGTCTTGAGATATTTCTTGGCCCAGTCTTGACGTTTCAGCTTGTGTGTCTTGTTCAGTGGTGGTCGACTTTCTGCCTTTCTTACCTTGGCCATGTCTCTGAGTATTGCACACCTTGTGCTTTTGGGCACTCCAGTGATAGTGCAGCTCTGAAATATGGCCAAACTGGTGGCAAGTGGCATCTTGGCAGCTGCACGCTGCACGCTCAGTTCACGGGCAGTTATTTTGCGCCTTGGTTTTTCCACCCGCTTCTTGCGACCCTGTTGACTATTTTGAATGAAATGCTTGATTGTTCGATGATCACGCTTCAGAAGCTTGGCTATTTTAAGACTGCTGCATCCCTCTGCAGTATATCTCACTATTTTTGACTTTTCTGAGCCTGTCAAGTCCTTCTTTTGACCCATTTTGCCAAAGGAAAGGAAGTTGCCAAATAATTATGCACACCTGATATAGGGTGTTGATGTCATTAGACCACACCCCTTCTCATTACAGAGATGCACATCACCTAATATGCTTAATTGGTAGTAGGCTTTCCAGCCTATACAGCTTGGAGTAAGACAACATGCATAACGAGGATGATGTGGTCAAAATACTCATTTGCCTAATAATTCTGCACTCCCTGTATTGTGGTACTTGACAAAGGTTTGGCAAAATAGTCCTGAGCCCATGTGGTGATATCACTTATAGATGAATGACGATTCTTGATGCAGTGCCGCCTGAGGGATTGGAGATCACGGTTGTTCAGCTTAGGCTTGCGCCCTTGTCCTTTAAGCACTGAAATTCCTCCAGATTCCTTGAATCTTTTAATAATGTTATGCACTGTTGAATGTGAATATCCAAATCTCTTCCTATCTTTCTTTGAGGAACATTTCAATAATTTTCTCACGCATTTGTTGGCAAACTGGCGATCCTCTGATCATCTTTGCTCCTAAAGGATTAGACCTTTCTTGGATGCTGCTTTTGTACCAAATCACAATTACACTCACCTGTTGACATCACCTGTTTCAAATCACATCATTTAACCATTTAACCTCATTACTAGCCCTAAATTGCTCCTGTCCCAACTTTTTTTAAATGTGTTGCAGTTCTGAATGACAGGAAAGGATGCATATTTACAAATTACATGAAGTTGACCAGACAAAACATGAAATATTTTGTGTTCATATTGTCTGTAATGAAATACAAGTCAAGGTAAATTTAGAAATCACTACTTTCTTTTTTTATTTGCGTTTTCCATACTGTCCCAACTTTTTCTGATTTGGGGTTGTAGTTTGGAAAGCAGTGTATTAGCATTTGAAAAATGTGCTGCAAATACTGTATACAGTGTTTTACAGATGGTAGAGTATGACAAAAGAATACATGGATTTTGGGAGATATGGTCATTGAATGCATTTTTTGTGTGAACATTAAAAAACACAAACTTCTGTTTTGCTGACAATGTGAAGAATCTTGACAGTGCATTTATCATTTTATTAAAAGCATTTATCATTTTAAATTAGGAAGAAAAGACAATGAGAACAACCAAACCAGGAAACTTCTTGATGCTGAACATTTGCTTGTTTCTGTGAATATGAACATGAGCTTCCGTGCCACATAACTACGTCTTTTGTGCATGTTACAAAGGCTTGTACTTTGCTAGAAAGCTATTTGTCAAGTGCAGTGATCTTCTGAACATCTTTAGATTGATGAGTGTTATCAGTGCAATGATCAGACAGCTGACGCAGTAAAGCGCTAACACGGTCCTCTCCTCTGGCAAAAAACACTTTGACAACCCGAAGTTGGACCTGGAGAACATACCCTAAAGGAAGTGACAGAATATACAACTTTAGTAAAATATCAATTAAAGTTCCTTATATTTTTGGGCTATATTTCCTGAAAAGACTTTTTATTTTGCAGCTTATAGTTAACTTATATTACATCACCTCTCAGGTTGTGTGAATGGTGACAACCTTCAGTAAAACACTGACAGAAGTTCATTGCATGAAACTAGCCCCATAAAAACATGCTATTTTAATTTCAAAAAGCAAGAGAACAAAGTTAACACAAATTATATTTCATTTATTCACATCATGTGAACATGTATGACTAGTTGTTCTATTGCAAGAAAAGTACACAGTACAAATTTAAACTAAAACACAGGATTGTTAAGCTATTGTGCTAATTGTGACGTTTGTTTAAATATAAAAAAAACTGAAAACAGCCATTTAATATATTCATACTTTCTGTATATCTGCCTTACTGCAGTGGGTCAATTAATGATCTTAATCCAGTAAAACACAAGAGGATGTTTTGTTTACTAAAAACATAGGAGTTTTATACATACTGTTTTAAAAAGTTAGTCATGATATAAGCCATAAAATTAGCCTTGATATTTTGACACGTAAGAGGTCTTTGTACCATCAAGTCATCTTTCAAGTTTCATATCTTAAAAAACATCCTCCTAATTATATACAAAGCATTTATTTAATCAAGCCCCACAAACAGATCGATTGGATATTGCGGGATCTGTAATGTTACATGGGCAAATGTATTTGCATATGACTGCCTTCAGAGCAAGAGACTGATGAACAACAACGCACTATATGCCCCACCCACTGGCATTCAGTTGCTTAAAGGCTGACATTTGTAAATGAGGCATAGAGAGTTTGTAAAGAAACTTTTGTTGAAAGATAAAGCAGCCAACTGGATCTGACAGCAGCCACATCACAAACCCCAAGTAAATGATAACATTTCTCCGACTACAATTTTTTTTTCAAAACGTGCAATAAGGGGCACTGTTTTCTATACAATGATGTTAGCCCATCATAACAGAGGTCATAGACTGATAAGCCTTAAAGGAGCCTCCCCTTAAATACAGCTAATTTAAAAACAGGAAAAGCGACAGAACGAAGGTTGAATAATAGTTTGTTCGCATACATATATGCACACATTAGGGGTGGGACATTTTTACACACCTCACGATCTGATCCAATTCTGGCTCTGGGAGTCACCATCCAATTCAAAATTATTATTTTTTTCTTAATTAGTTTACCAACTTAATCTTAAACTCTTTTTTTTTTCTATTTAATTGCAAGTATAGTCTAAATCAGGGGTTTTCAAACTTAATGATGCCAAGGACCCTCAAACATGATGACCAATCCATATTTTGGAGTCCCCCTTCCTAAAATCCATCTATATATTTTTATGTATGAAAAAACAAAAACAAAAAAAAGTAAACTGTTACATAAATAGTAAGAGTGACATTATAAATACAACATTGTTTCCAAACTTAAATTGGCTATACTTAATGTTGGATGTATAAACCTGAAGAAGAACATTTTCAATGAAAAAATGACTTAAATGTATGCAAGCAGCTCACGTACTGCGTTAAGAAAACTGCCTTAACCCAAGACAGCAATATAAAGGGGACTATAGTGAGAAAAAATAACTATAAAAAGACAAAAAGCAAACATAAACAATTCTGGAAAGAATGTATAAGGCAAATAAGGAGAGAAACAGTTAGAAATAAAAATTTGATTGTTTGGTAGGCTTTATCCATTTTTGCTTTCTTATAACTCCCCGGACCCCAGTTTGAAACCCCCTGGTCTAAATAATAAAGAGGAACACAGAAACATATTATAAGCAATAAACAAAGAATGCTTTCAGTGTTTAAGAGTTTTGAACATTTTCCATTCAAGAGCTGTGATTTTTCGATCTCAGCTTTACAGTTGTTTGATTGTTACTGATGAAATCAGACAGCGGGAGATCTAATAATTCTGCGTCATAAAAGCAGTAGATGTAAGTACATTAAAATAACCACTTACACAGAGTTGTACAAAGCCACATGCACGAGCATTCTCCACAAAGTGTATGTGAGCATTTGAAATTGAAAGCAGCCTTCTGTCAGTGGGTTTCATATTTTTAATATATAAACCCACTGCATTCCAAACAACATAAATGCAATAATGCAATTTGTAAGGAAAATAGTGGTGCGCGAGGCCACACACTGGAAGTGTTACATCAAGCAAAGACTGTGTGTATCCTGTGCAATGAAGCCTGTGAATGTCCTTGTAATTCGCTTTTATGAAAGGTTTGAATGGGGCGGGGGGTAAGGAATTGGAAGCAATACGCATTTCTAACGCACAAGCAGCAGTATGAGGGGCCGTATAGGCCATAATTATTGAAAAGCCTCTTAAAACACTAGTGAAATGTCTGGGGAGACAAACTGAATGGGGCAGTTTGCACCTCTAAACAATAGCGGCAATACACTGAATGAAAGCTCAGAAGAGATGGCAATGAACATCAGTTAGCATTTTGGAAAATCTCAAAATAAAAATCGCATGACATGATCTTGTTTAATAGAATTCAGTTTTAGACTTATCAGATTTAAAATATAACATGGTCAGACTTGTAGCAATCTAGAAAGCTGCAGTGCAACTTCAATTTTATTATATAAAAGATATTTCATACAAATACATTTCTGATAACTTTACAAAAATTTGAAGCTTAATATAGCTATTTTTGATTATGAAAATAATTAGAATTTTTACTTTGCAGTAAACTGCCATGTGTCTGCTTTCAAATGAGACTATAGTTATGCTTTTAGTGCAAAGGATTCATTAACTGTTTTAGTCTGAGTATACCATTTCTTAGGATTTTTTTTCAAAAGCGGGGGTTCAGGCTAACAGGTTAAAAGCATTTTATATGGAGCTCATCGCTACACCTACTAGCAGTCATAATGTAAACATCCATTATTGATATAAAATAGATGAAATCATGTGACAAATCACACAAAAACCTTATACCATAGTAACTGTGTGTTTATTAGCTGCGTAGAAATGTAGAATTTAATATGTTTTTAACTGAATTATTCCATGACCAGTAACATCTTTGTCTAATCTTAGCCGCCACCATGAACAGGACCGAAAGATCTATGATGAGTCTGTTGGAAATTGTAAGTTTAACAAAAATAGGGGGATTTGTGAAGAATATGATGTACAGTGAGAAACTGGGGACATGAAGGCTGAATGTTTTCTAAAGTGACTGAGGGGCCTAGGGATGTGTAATGCTTCACTAAACTCTTGCTAGCAACGAGGTGGCGTGTGTTTGGATTTTGGGGGTATCACACACCCCTAACATGTCAGGAGTGCAGAAGCAGGGTTTTGCTCACTTAGCCCAGCTTTCAGAGATTAAATATGGATTTGTCTTTTTTTCTTTTTTTTTTAAATAATTTGAGATTTCCTTTCAATTAAACACTTAAGAATCCAGATGAATATTGCCTGTGATATTGTAGCCCTGACTGAAGCACCGAAGCTGATGAAAGGTAAAAGTGTAATGATTTACAAAGATTTACGCCCAATTCTGAATGATTCTATTGTGTCTGCTCTTCTAGACGCAATTTTCTTACCTGGCCAGGTTGATTTCTGTAAACGCTGGCCAAGGATTCATTAGCACACTAATAACAAAGATTTTATTTAAACAGGAAACGCGAGAGCAGATGCGGCTGCGAAGGCCACGGCAGCACAGCAGTCAAAAGAACCAGAACGTTTTTTTGTTATCTGAAACAAACACCAATGTTTTGTCTTTGTTACAGCGAATGCAGATTTTACCATGGGAGCAGAGAAACGTGGCTAAACTGTTGAGAATAGTGTATGGATGAGCTGTTGTTTACCCAAACATTTCTTTGAGAAATTATGATAAATGGCTGCAGTTGCACCCACAAGGGGAAAATGAACTGAAGATTTACAGCATTTGCGGAAAGTTTTTGTAAAAGATGTGTTATCTGCAACACACACACAATGTGGCGAGAGGGGCAAAAGCTCTGCTGACTGAAATAGTCCCAAAAGGGGGAATTCCACATGGGAAAAATCCGTTTTTGGGGATGGACGCCACATCAGGTGGCACTGTTGAAAACAAAGAAGTGAGAATTAAAAAAAACTAATTGGCAAAGAATATGGATTGTGGCCTAGAGCAAATCTGAGCCCGTTTGAAATTGTTTTTTTTTGGAAAAATCTCCATTCATGGGAATGGAAGGGATTAGACAAAAGCTTCCATTGACAGTGTGAACATGACATGCTGAATTACTACAAAGAAATGTCTCCTCTGTTGTCTAAGGTCTATGTGCAGGTTAAGGGACTCCTTTACATGACATCAAACCAGGTGATTTCATGGTGATAGGGGACTACAGAAGGAAGAGCTGGAGGCGAAAAGGTGGCTAGGACCTTTCTTGGCGTTAATGACGACACACACCGCTGTGAAAGTAGCTGAGAGGGTGACATGGGTTCACGCAAGTGGCGCTTTTTCATCAACAGAGCTGAAAAGAATAGAAGCGCATCAAAAACAAACCTTACTCATATTTTCTGGACGTACAACTTTGCGATTCATCTTGCCAACTGAAAGTTTCGAGTGCCTGGACTGTGCGGCTTGAGGAAACAACATTTATATTGACTTTATTATCGGAATAAATAATCATAATTTATCAACAATATCAATGGGTTATAGCGTGGACTGTACTAGCAGTTTGCGAAATGTTGGGACTGTCATGTTTTCACATTCCAGATTTTCACAGCAGCAACGGCACAAGCGTCATCCACCATATGAGAATGGCAGTAAGAGAACCTGAGAAAGCTGATAATTCCTGGTCTGGGTGGATAACAGATCTGAGGGGCTGGGGATACTGGATAGTTTTTACTGTGGTGCCAATATTAGCAATAATTGTTCTGATATTGTGTACCATGTATTTTTCAGTGCATTACTGGACTGGTGCAAAGACTAGTCACATCTACTGTATCACCTCAGGTGATTAAGATGACGATTTTAACTATATGACGAGTATGAATGGATGGATGACTAATGATGAGACATCTAAAACCAATTAGGGAATTTATATTTACTTTATTCTTCTTACGTTAATCTGGATGGCATTTAAAGGGGACTCAGATATTTAAATACTTAAACAATACTTTGCTTGCAGTAAAGGGACTATATTTAAGAGGGAAAAAAAAGCCTATGCATATTTTCTTCTTTCACAAATTTAAGAGGGTGATCATTTATACAAAAATCAGAGATGAAGGGTAAAGTGAGGAGTGACTTAAATTTGCTTATTTTATTATTATTATTATTATTATTATTATTATCACTACTTCTATTTTGTATTACTATTAATATTACAATATTAATTACTATACTTTTTATAATTTTACTATTTCATATACATTTAAAACCTTTCTAGTAAGATTATCAAATGAATGATAAAAGGGGGAATTGTAGTGGAAAAATCTAATCACTGATGAATAATGATTTAATTATGTAGACGAGTGTTTGAATTCATACAGGAGTAACATGTTTCTGCAAATGCAGGGCTCTTCTGTAAAAGCTAGAGACGTGGAGACTGTTCTGTTGACCTCTAGGGTCACGGGATGCCTAACTTCAGGGCTCTCTCGGACCAAAGGGGTTGGGCAGAACTAATTCTAAGGGCCAGGTGTAGGGAAACCAGGAGATATGGGGAACCATTTGTTTGCTATGTTTATCACCTCACCATGTATGGAAAACTATGGAGAAGGACTGTTTTGACAATGAGGGTATAAGAGATTGGGACTTCTGTTATGTCTTCAGTTAAACTCGATACAGGCACTGACTGTGTTGAATGTGCCTCTTTCTTGCAAGAAATAAATCTTTATAAAAGACAATTGGCTAAGGTTTGTCTCTTATTCAGTGATGCAACAGAGTAATTTTTTGCCACAACATGATAAAATGTCCTATTCATTTGAATTCTATTGAGAATTTGTCCGTTTCTCAATACCAAGTACTCAAACTTCTGACTTGCTTCCTTGGTAGTTAAGACTTGCCAAGTTCGACTCGGGAGAACGAACTCGAGAGGACCGGAGAAATCATCATCCATCTCAATTGTGAATCATCATCAGTCACTGCCCAAGTACTGTTCCAATTCAAAGTTCACATCTTGCCAAGTACAGTTCAAATCCCCGGATGTGTTCTTGATCTGCCCCTTTTATCGAGGATGCATCAAGAGGAGACTTGTGTGAACTTCAGACCGACTGGTATCCCAGAATGCATCTTGCACCGACCAGCAAGCAATAGCGGATGAGAAACCCACCGTAATTTAAAAATACTACTGTTAATGTGTCACAAAATTTAGTTTCAAGTCCTTTTCAGGCGAGAATGTACCTGTTTAAATCTCAAATCTGTGGTTTATTTATAAATAGGCAGTATACATTTATTTATAAATTTATACTGCCTATTTGAAAATTTCATCAAAGCAGCAGCTGTTTACCCCATTACTTGGTAATGACGTCGAGTGAGAAGGTTGCAAAATGAATAGCGTTGGTCACCTAACTTTTATATTTTTGTTTTTGAACCGTTGGTTTTGTTACCAAAGCTTCAGTACGTAATGGCACTTGCATCTATCTGCCGCGAATGTAACTTACTGCAAATACTCTAAGGAACGCTGATGACGAGCAGAAAATAGATTTACAGCTCTCTGCTTACAGTATGTCAGTCACGCTCGTCAGGACTCGAGCACGGTTCACGGGTGCGCACCCGAGTTCGGAAGACAGCGTTCACACTTGATGTGGTAATTTCACAGTAGGCATACACGCAGGTTCGAAGACTCGAATAGATTAACGGCAATATATATCGCCCGATAAGTCACGTTAACGCCGATAACGGCCCACCACTATTATAAATATACATGCAGTAAAGATAATGCATTGCCTGCACTACATTTGTGTGGCTATAATAGGTTTCTTTTTTCTTTCTTTTTTATAAAAATAAAAAGAGGCAGAGTAGTGTTTTATTATATATTTTGTTTTATTGTAGCCTTAAATATACATATATACACTGAGTGACACTATCAAGAACGCTGCTGTTCCATTAGCAGAGTGTGGGACTTGTGTCCTCCCGTCCTCAGGAGTTTGTTCTCTGGAGTCAAACTTAGCAAGTCTGAATTACACGGACGCAAGTCAGAAGTTCGCATAGGCCTACTTGGTATTGAGGCTACAATATTTTCAAGGCTACAATAAAAATAAATATGTCAAAACATCACTCTGCCTCTTTTTTTTCTTTTTTTTTTTTTTAAACATAAAAATGTTAGGCTACAATAAAATGAAATATGTTATAAAACACCAGTCACTGCCTGTTTTTTTACCTTAATTTTAGGTTTCAATAAAACAAAATATGTCATAAAATACTCTCTCTGTCTCTGCCTCTTTTTTCATAAAAAAAAATCTTAAACATATTAATAGCCACACAAATGTGGTTCAGGCAAGGCATACCTTGATTATGCATGCATGTATATTTATAACAAAACTAAATATAAAACACAACTCTGCCTCTTTTCTCATATTTCTGATATCTCATGTTTAACCACTACAGAGGCAGAGCCAGCCGCAGACGTCAGAAGGACTGGCCGAGGAAAGGCTGCTCTCGGCGGGTTAACGAGCGCTGAGCACCCGCTGATCGACTGGATCTCACAACTCCGAAAACGCCAGATAAAATCACCAAATAGGTGCTCTCTTTATAAATAAACCACAGATTTAATCTTTAAACAAGTACATCCTCGCCTGAAAAAGGTCTTAAAACTACATTTTGTGGCACATTAACAGTAGTATTTTTACATTATGCAGGGTTTCTCATCCGCTATTGACATATGCTTGCTGGTCGGTATGAGATGCATTCTACGATACCGGTCTGTCTGAAGTTGACACAAGTCTCCTCTCGATTGCATCATCGATAAAAGGGGCGGATCAAGAATGCATCCGGGGATTTGTACTGTAGCCTACTTGGCTAGATGTGAACTTTGAATTGGAACAGTACTTGGGCAGCGACTGATGGCATTTCACAAGTCCACGAGAACACAAGTACAGACAAGAACGCATATTGAGAAACGGCCTTCGTCTCTTTTAAATCCTATGGGGAAAGTCAAACATAATCTAAAACAACCACACAAACTAAATGGACTGATGAAAAGACGAGATAAAATCCTCCTGCGCTAACATAAATAAGAAAACTTAAAAACTACAAGACCACGCATACTAGAATTGATCACGTTTTGTTGGATTTGTTGTGCTAAATTTTGACTTACTAAATTTACAATAGCTAATATGTTAAGGGAATAGATTTTTCACTAAATATTTATATTACAACTGTGGCATGTTGTAGCTTTAGCTTCTAAAAGTGCTATTTTTCATTACAAATGCTATAGATGCTATGCTTTTTATACAAATGCTTTTTTTATCAAAAAGGAAAGAAAAAGGTTAACATTGGCCTTAGCATGGTCTTAATTCCTTATTGTAACAAACGCTATAGTTTTATTAGGCAAAGTACGTTAGAATCAGGAGGACCTTCTTGAATTATTGACTAAACACTGATTTTGTGTTCTGCTAATAAATGACCTGTCAACCTATCAACCTAAATTAAACAACCTAAGGTAAACCTGTCAGATATTCCAAAAGAATACAGAAAATTAACATTTCAAAATAAGAATTTGGACTTTTGAAGGGGAGACGTGCAGACTAAACAAAAATAAGTGGATTTAAACACTTGCATGCAATCCTGCTAATCATTTGAAGGTAAGAAGAGCAACATGAGAAGGGGCTTGAATTGTACCAAAGTTTTAGAAATGATTACGCAGCCTAACCCCTCCAGTGAGCTGCAGGATGTATTGCCTTCTCCCTCCGACACCACAGACTCAGGAGAGTCAGAGGTGTGACTCCAGGGCCGACGTGCTATGCCATCACAAGGGTCCAGAACATGGATTCTGTGTTCAATCTGTTTTTTTACGGAGGAGATGACTGACCTCATTGTCAGCATGTCCAACCTCCATGGGCGCTGCACAATGAGAAACTGGACCGGGGTGGATGCCATAGATCTCCATGCCTACATGGGGCTACTGATTATGCTATCTACAGGGCCAGAGGGGAGTCCACACATTGCCTGTGGGCCCTGGACCCTTGTGATGGCATAGCACGTCGGCCCTGGAGTCACGCCTCTGGCAGGCTGAAAAAAGGGTGTTGTCTCCACATTGGTGGAAAACCCAAATTTGCTGTTTCTCCTATCCACCCAGATCCAGGATCCTCTGAATCTGAATCCTCGCCTTCAGTAGAAGCTGAAGAAGATGATGAGGGTACCACAACAAAATCATGATCTAAATCTCCTGAGTCTGTGGTGTCAGGTTGCATAAAGTTTGCATAAAACTTTGGTACAATTCAAGCCCCTTCTCATGTTGCTCTTCTCACCATCAAATGACCAGCAGGATGGCATGCAAATGTTTAAATCCACTTATCTTTTTATCACCATCAAAAGGCAGCAGGTGCATAAATACACTTACTTTGTTTGTGTACTCCATGTAGTTCTGAGAGATGAGGTGCTTATTTTGATTTTCTCAGACGCTGGTAAGTGTACAAAGGTCTCACACACACACACAAACACGCAAATAATATGTTGTTATACTCCATATAAAAGTCTATAGAAAAGCCACAAACTAAGCTTTTTACTTTTTTTCACAGTACTATCTATTTTTACAGCAGTTTAATTTAGTGGATGTTTTCATCCATGAGGATAACGAAAGGGTTGTGAATTTGAAGGATGCACAAGGGTTAAATAAAATAAAATACATCATATCCTATGTAAACAAGTAATTGAAAGCAAAAATTTGTAAAAACAAACAAGCAAACAAATAGATGAATAAATAAAACTCATGAGGAAGCATGCCCTGGGACCTGGCCAAACGGTTCAAACCAAAATGCTTTCTCATGAGGCTTATCTATTTGTTTGCATTGTCCAGACATGCAAATTGGTTGATAATGCAGTAAACTGCAATAAAAGTAGCCAATATTTAACAATCACTTGTTTACAAAGTGCCATGGGAAGTCTACATTTTCTTTACTTAAAATGTTCTTATACTGAACCTGTTAATTCATCTCTTGGAATATCTGAAGGCTCAGTATTAGCTGAGAATATTTTACAAATGGGGAAAACCAATTCTTTAGTCAATAATTCAAGAGGTCCATATTTTACAGCTCTTTCTAACTTGTACTCTGCCTTAAAAAGGAACATAGTTCTTGTAACAGCTTTTCATCAATCTTTTTAGTGGCTGTTTTTAGATCATGTTTGACTTCCTCCGTAGTGTTTTACTACATTCTCAACCGAATTCAAATGGGTTGCACATTTTATCATCAGCAGTGCAATGGAACAGCTCACGCCACTCATACAAAATAAACAATTGGGCTTCAGTCACATGCAGTCATAAAGCTTGACACTCACGCGGGTTGTCAGCTTGAGGACACGGAACAGGATCGAGCGCAATTGACAAATGAAAGCCACACTGTAAATTGATGAGTTGATTTATCCAAGTGTTAATATGCTGTCGTTCATAAATATTTTTTAGGTTGGGTAGAATCTACAATCTCTGACAGTTTGTTTGATGGCATACCTCTGCTGATGATCAAATACCAGTTTTCTGGTCTCCTGTCCACTACTCTTGCACCAGGCTAGGCACTGGAAATGAAGTTAACTCTTGCAATCTTAGATCTCTGGAATACTCCCCAACATACCCACCAGCTAGACTCATGTCAGACCTTTCACAGATTATGGATTGTTCCGTTAAATTTGGAATAATATATGCTAGATGTGTGTCCAACAAATCATTCATCTTATATGACTTTTTCACTATTCATGATTTTAATTTTTTATTAATGACGGAGACATGGCTTAGTCCTGGTGATTCTATAGCCCTAAAGGAACTTTCTCCTCCTGACTGTTAGTTTTTTAATTCTCCTAGGTTGTGGAGGTGGAATGGCAACCATAAAGATGAACAAATGATAAAGCTTGTTTGCTGAATATTAGATCCCTTTCTACAAAATCTCTTTTTGTAAATGATATGATTACAGATCATAACCTAGATGTTCTGTGTTTGACAGAAACCTGGCTAAAACCAGATGATTACATTACTTTAAATTAGCTTTAATGTGACATATGGGTGAACAAAACATAAAACTCATGATTTAATTACCAGGATGAAGCTGGGGTTGTTACGGTTCCTCCAACTGAAGGACGGTACACTGATCTCAGGGTAGAGTTTCTCATGTAGTACCTCACAGCCATTGTGAGTGTGGCCACTCAGAATGAGGCGGGGCTTGAACCACCACAAGAGCTGTTATTGGAAAAGATTGTCTGCTTTAAATATTCATATATATTTTATATAAATGTTCTTGGCTTATTCTGTCCAAGATACCAAGTACCTCAAATCAACAGACATCTGAATATTTTTGATGCCATGAACCTCATAGACTGTCAAATGCAGCTCTTTCTCAGAAGCAATCATTCGTTTCCACAGGTTTGATATAAACCTGTGGACCCTGACTCCCAGAAACTGTATAGATGTCAGACAATCAGATAAACTTATGATTTTGGAGAGTTTGTCAAGTGGTAAATGGACATGCCATGTGAGGCTGAGAGTACAGCACCCCTCAATTAAAATGATCAAATCTGGTTGTTAACCATATCTGGCTCACTGACCAAGTTCTACAACAGGGCTCAAAAATTTACTTTTTTACTTAGCACTGGTAGCACTGATGCACACACACCGATCAGGCATAACATTATGACCACTGACAGGTCAAGTGAATAACACTTAATTATCTCTTCATCACGGCACTTGTTAGTGGGTGGGATATATTAGGCAGCAAGTGAACATTTTGGTCTTAACCACTTCAGCTCTGTCGTCTCTGGCTTGGCTTGCTCATATTTGGGGAAAAAAACTATTTTTCAAATATATTTCAAAATAAATCGAATTATTAAACTAAATTAACCATATAGACCAAATTACTTATCTAATTACTGATCTAAAGCCCACATTGTTACTGTATGATAATCAAAATATATTCTGTTGCATTATTTTTCTGTTTAACACTGTGAAGCTGCTTTGAAACAATCTGCATTGTTAAAAGCGCTATATAAATAAAGTTGACTTGACTTGCACTCCCCCATGGACCCACTCTTGGGTCCAATATTGCATCATCATAATCATGTAAAAAATCTGTTGTGCAGCACAAAACTAGACATATATGGTATCGTTTTAAAGATTAGAACCTCAGCTTTCTTGGTAACCCAATCACTTTTGTATTTATGTTACACAGAAGAAGATAATAAAGCCTTAATTTGATTTATGATGAAGTCATCACATATCGCGTCATATGACAAAAAAGCTGAGTATCTCAGCTCTCTACAGACACGTCAGTAGTGAGTAACCTGCACCATATGTCAAAAGTTTGATTGATGGTGACCTTTGACATTGGTATTTGAAGTTGCTGACCTCTGACCCTGGGCTCCTTCTCCTAGGCGTCGGCCTTTGACCTTGAGTTATAGTTATGAATGGGTCATTGATATGAAATGTATTGTCCCTTGTCCTTTGACCATCTGTGAGCAAGTAGTCGCTTTAGCAGGAAATATATATATATATATAAAAAAAACTTAAAATGACCTTAAAATCAGAACGAAAAATTCCATCCTATCTACTTTCTATTAGCATGTCATGGAACTTATGAACAATTCACCAAAAAATTTTGTTTTGTTTTTTGACCTCGAAATTGTCAGCAACTGGATTGAGTGAAAATAAAGCGCTGACACATGCTTCTCCATGTAGTTTCATTGTGACTGTTAGTTTTTATTACTTACTGAAGACTGCCCCGTACACTACAAAGAAGGGGTTTGGGGGCGGTCCCCAGTCGGTCGTCCTGATAAACTCTGCGCAGAGCTCAGTTATCGCAACCAACCTGGTTCCTAACCGAAGGGATCTAGAGCAACACTGAATATCAGGTTTGACGACTGCATCGGTGTGAACGGTTGAGCCACTGCAATGTCAAAAGTTGAAGGAATACTGTCTAGTGGTTATACTGACCACCAAAGTCAACATTCCTGTTTGTCTGAGCCTTACGCACACTGCTCTGCTTCAATTTCACAGTTTGAGGGTTCAGACCCAAAACCCAAACTTCAGAGCATTGACGCGCAAGGCTAGGACAAATGTGCTGCAAAGACTGGCTCACACGAGATTCCAGCATCGAATAGGGGACTATAAGTTTATACCATACACGAAGTTGAGTTCTGAAGAAAGTGTGTTCAACACAGTGGATTTCTGAAATGGCGGCGCAAAAGCTTTTGGACTGTAACCAAGAAGCCAGTAACATGGAGACTGTATGCAGCCAAAAGAACTTCATAGATCCCATGTTTAAAGACCTTTACAGAGGCCAGATGGTTGGATTGATTATCAAAGCTGCACGCAAACCGGATGATGACTGCTCAGGGGACACCAAACGTGTAACAATCCTCAAAAATAAAATGGATGACGTAAGAGGCCTGACAAATTCATGGCCTGATATGACTAGTGTGTGTCATAGCACCAAATAGCCTGTCTGTGAATTCCTCCGAAAAATTCTGGATGTGATCAGTGATTGTAGGGATGAGCTAGGAGTTACAGAAATACTCTGTATGTGTACATATTTATCAGATGTATGTGTGTCACTGGTATCAAAAATTGCAGACGATATCACCATCAGTGAAATTGTTGAAATGATGGTCAACTACATACTAGACCAAAACATGACAGCATGCAGAGATTTTCTTTTCTGGTTAGACCGCCTGTAATGTAATTTTTATTGTTTTACTTTATGTACTTAATGCCATTTTATCATTTTCTTCACTACTACAATGTATATTCAATAACATTGTTGAAATAAAAGGCTGAATAACTTAACTATGTTGTTTTATGGCGATGTCCAAGCTCAATAAAAATAGTATTACACAACCAAAATAAAATGTTTCAAAGAACCTCGCGGCACATTCTTTCCCCTCCAAAACATATTTATGGTAGTTTAAACTAGGATGATATAGGCTACAATGTAAATGATTCAAGTGAATAAGGTAGTATAATGCATCATTTTATTAAATCAACCAAATGCTGCATACGAACAAAGCGATGTCGAGAACACCAAGAGAGGTTTTTCACCACATTTTAGAGAGGTAAATGTTCACACAAAGTGTAAAGGGAAAACGATAAAAAAACAAAGACGCACATAATTAAAATTACACACGAAAAAATAATGATGTTTAAAAAAAATTAAACCAAGGTGAAGAACGGTGTTTCAGAAAAACTTAAACCAATGAAACAAAATTGGTTTGGTCAGTCTACCGCAATGAAAAATTGCGGTTTGTGTGTGCAGGAGAACAGGAACGGTAGTGCCGTTAAAGTCAAGATAACTATTTTGTGATTTAGGTATTTGAGGTTTACTTACCTGGGTGTGTGAAAGAGTCAGAACAAGGAATTTGTATGTGTACATAATATTAGGCTTTATTTTATTTACCTATTCCCATAATAAAGTGGTTACATCTGTTTCACCGTATTTCTGAATACCATTACTGAGTTTGTGCTGAAATGTTTTATTAACAGACAACCAGAGTTCCGCTTGAGTAGCGACCTAATCACGTCTCTCGTTTGGTTTTTATCATTTCAAAAGAACTACTTCAACTCTTGAAAATGTAAAGCGTTTTCATTATATTTATTTATTTTTTATATTTAGCTAAAAGTATAACAATGTTCAAATCATTTTTAGTAGCATATTTGTTAATATCCATTGTGTATTATATTTTGCATTCATTTAATTTAAAATAGAGAAAAGTTCCTTTCATAGAACCGTGTGTGTGTGTGTGTGTGTAGTGCGATGCTGTCTCACGTGTAAGTGATTTCCTAAGCTAAATAGGAGCATTGTTAAGTCCTTGTTTGAGTTGACATGAGAATCACCTCTGTGCTGCTTCAAACATGCAGAAGTCTCCATATTAGAAATCTTTTTAAAACAAATGACTTTTTTTTTAACAAATTCTGTTTATTTATTTATTTATTTATTTATTTTTATCAGAACAAGGTACATAGAAAGTATTCAGTGACATGAACACTTCTAAAGTTATTGTTTTTTCACATTTTTCACCCATATAATCCCCTCCCAACATAACAACAGCTGCTTGGAAAGATAGATACTGACATTAACACACAAAAAAATAAAAATAAAATAAATTATATAATAATAAAATATAAAATTAAAATAAATAAATAAAAATATAATAAAGACAGCTTAAGTTAGTTTAAAGAGGGAGGAGTATATTCTTCTCTAAATAGTTTATTAGAGGATCCCATGTTTTGTAAAATGCTCTGGTTGGTCCTCTAAGAAAATATTTAATTTTTTCAATTCTTAGGAACATCATTAGATCACTAAGCCATAATGACAATTTAGGTGGATTGGGTGATTTCCACTCTAGGAGAATTCTCCTTCTAGCTATTAATGTTGCAAAAGCCAAGGCATTCTCTTTATCTTTAGATATTTGAACATCACCTCTGACACCAAACAGAGCCATTATTGGGTTAGGGTAAATTTTTTATTTAAAAGCTGAGTTTAAAATATCAAAAAATGAAAACCAAAAATGTCTCAATTTAGAGCATGACCAAAACATATGGGTTAGATCTGCCTTTGATGTCTTGCAACGGTCACATGTTTCATCTATATTTGGGTACAGTTTAGCCAACTTGGTTTTACTATAATGAATACGGTAGAGAACTTTCATCTGAATCAGATTGAGTCTTGCACAAGATGAAGTCCCATTTACTCGGTCAACAGCCTTATCCCAGGTGTCTTCAGATACTTTTCTATTGATATATTTTGAAACGACATGATCAGGTTGTACATTTTGGAAATGGATCCCTTAAGGTGCGGAGTGACCTTCAGAACTAAATCTAATCGTGATTCTGAGGGCATTTGAGGAAACCTCGAGCAGTGGGCTTGGATAAAGTGACGAACCTGAAGATAACGAAAGAAATCTGAGTTTTGAAGACCAAACTTTTTAACAAGATCACTGTAGTTAGCAAAAGTATTATTAATATAGAAGTCACTACATTTAACTAAGCCCAGGTGTTGCCATTGCTTGAAAGTCGAATCTAGCTTGGGAGACAGGAATAGATGATTATTGCATATGGGGTTTTCCAAGGAAAAGTCTGAGAGTTTAAATACTTGTCTAAACTGATTATATATCTTTAGAGTCGAAATTACAACTGGACTTGAGGAGAATTGCGATGGTGGGAATGGAGACTTCATTGTAATCAGGACAGCAAGTGATGTAGACTTGCACGATTTAGCCTCTGCTGCACACCAGTCTGTATGTGGAGACTGGAACCAATAAACAACTTTTTGTAAATTTGCTGCCCAATAATAATTTAATAGATTTGGGAGAGCCAATCCACATTCTTTTTTTGGTTTCTCAAGAAGCTCTCTACATATTTTTGTTTTTTTTGCCCCCCCCATATAAAGGAAGACAGCAACCTATTAAGTCGACTGAAAAAAGGACTTTGGCAAGAAGATTGGAAGACTCTGAAACAAATATAACAATCTGGGTAGTACATTCATTTTAACACAATTGACTTTACCAGCTAAAGACAAATATATAACGCTCCATCGCTGGAAGTCAGATTTGAGTTTAAGTATGGGACTGTAATTTGCTTTAAACAGACCAGCGTATGAACGAGTAATATTAATTCCTAAGTACTTAAATCCTGATTTTGATATGCAAAAGGGAAAGTCTGTATCCATAATCTGATCTGCCATATGGTTTATAGGGAAGCATATACTTTTTGAGAAATTTTGTTTATAACCTGAAAATAACCCGTAGTCTTTAAATATTTTCACAATCTCAGAAATACAAGACAGTGGGTAAGTTATATATAATAATAGATTGGGTGTTGAGTATAAAGTTTCTTTGTATGCAGACATTCTTTTAATACCACTAACAGACTGTGACGATCTCAAAACTGATGATAGTGGCTCTATAGCCAAAACAAATAGCAAAGGGCTTAGAGGACAGCCTTGCCGTGTACCTCTGAACAGAGAGAAATATTGTGAGCAGATCTTATTTGTTACTTCGGGTGCCTTTGGTTGATGATAAAGCAGGCGAATCCAGGAAGTGAATTTTGAGCCGAATTCAAATTTGTGTAACACAGCAAATAAATATTTCCATTCAACTCTGTCGAATGCTTTCTCTGCATCCAGAGAAATAATCACTTCAGGACTACTCTCTGGTGCAGAAGAATGCACAACATTGATGTTTTCGAATATTAATGAAGGAGTGACACCCCCTAATGAAGCCTGTCTGGTCTTGTGAAATAACATCCGGGATAATATGCTCTATTCTGGAGGCCAAAACTTAAGATAAAATTGGTCAATAGGAGCTACAATCCAGGACGTCTTTATCTGGCTTCAGGAGAACTGTGATATGGGCCTGTGTAAGACTTGGTGGCAATGCCGACTGTTCGAGAGAATGGTTGAACATACTAAGAAGTAAAGGAGACAATTTTGAGGAACATTTTTTATAGAACTCGACGGGAAATCCGTCTGGTCCTGGGGCTTTACCGCTCTGCATGGCTTTAATTGAATCCTCTATCTCTTGTAATTTTAAAGGTTTATCCAGATTACTCTTTTGATCTTGTTTAACAGAGGGTAAATTTACATTAGCCAGGAAAGTTGGCATTAAAGCATCATCATGTGGAAATTCGAAGTATAATTAAGTATAGTAAAATTTTTGAAAAGTAGAGTTAATTTCCTGGGGATCCACTGTAATTTCTTGACACGTTGTCCTAATTTTGGGAATAAGCTGGGATGCTGATTTACTTTTTAACTGTTGGGCGAGGAGACCACCTGCCTTATCGCCATGTTCGTAAAACCTAGCACGGGAAAAAACCAAATCTCGTTCTGTTTTTTCTGTCGATAATAGCTCATATCTTGTCTTAATGCTCAGTTTCTCTCTATATAATTCTGGTGTTGGAGCTATAGCATATTGGTGGTCAATTTTCTATATCGATTCAATACGTTTCTCCTGCGTTCATTTCATTACTTTTTTGCGTGTGGCAGAGTATGATATTATTTCCCCCCTTATTACAACCTTGAATGTCTCCCATAATAATGATGGCGTTGTAGAGTCTGATTTATTTGTTAATAGAAAATTGTCAATCACGTTAGATATGAACTGACAAAAGGATGCATCTGAAAGTAAAGTTGTGTTTATCCTCCAAATAGGCTGTGATGGCTATTTATAAGAAAAACAAATATCAAGAATTACGGGGGCATGGTCTGATTCAACAATAGCTGAATATTCTACCTTTTTTATTGCGGGGATAAGCCTTTTATCAGTAAAGAAATAATCTATCCTAGAATACGTCTGGTGAACATGTGAGAATCAGGAGAATTATTTTTTATCAGGAAATAAAAACCTCCATGGATCCACACAACCAATTTGAGTCATATAACCAGCAAGAGCCTGAGACATTTTTAAAAGGGGTACGGTTTTAGGGTTAGAATGATCCATAGTGGTATCCATCACACAATTCAAATCTCCACCAAGTATAAGACGATAAATGTTTAAATCTGGTAATAAGGAAAATATTTTTTTAATAAAGTTAACATCGTCCCAATTGGGTGCGTAAACACTAACCAGGACTACCGGTGAATTAAAGAGACGACCCGATACGATAATATACCATCCTTGGGGATCTGAAATCGTTTCAGATACAGTAAATGGTATTCTTTTGTGAATAATTATTGCTGCACCCCTAGCCCTATGGTTAAAACTGGAGTGGTACATCTGACCAACCCAATTTTTCCTCACTCGGTTATGATCTTCATTCCTTAAGTGTGTTTCTTGTAGGAACGCTATTTCTGTATTTAATCTCTTCAAATGCGTAAATATGCAAGTTATTTTCACTGGTCCGTTTAAACCTCTAACATTCCAACTAATAAAGCACACCGCTGATCCTCCAGTACTTGCCACTTTATTAGTATCTACCATTATTTTTCAATAGTTGTATTGTGAGCTCAAATACCATATCCACGTATAGATGTATTTTCTGTTTGTGGCTGAGGCCCCATAAATATGTATATACATTAAAAAAAAAGACAGCAGCAGATGGTAAACCTCGACAGAACAAACAAACTATAACACATTCTAGATTTGTCCGTTGAACAGAGACAAACCGCAGCTTACAACTATCTCTCGACTCCCGATGGTTCAAGTCCATATCCATTTTTGTTTCTTCCCCGAGCTCCCGACATAATGTAATCCGAAAAGCAAAGCATAAAAATGTAAAATCAGGCATTCAAATAAGTGTATAGGCGGACCACCAGCACTATTACCAGACACAGTGCCGCATTCATTAACAAAAATGTAAATGTAAAGAAATCAATTCTGGGCCAACCAACAGTAAACATTTTCTGTTGGTTAGCACCAGTTAAATAAAGTGCGTTATAGACCTATACCACATCTATCACTCAAACCTGATATCCAATGTAGGATCTATAACATACTGAATTATGAAAGTAAGGCCTTGTCAAGTCAAGTCAAGTCAACTTTATTTATATAGCGCTTTTAACAATGCAGATTGTTTCAACGCAGCTTCACAGTGTTAAACAGAAAAATAATGCAACAGAATATATTTTGATTATCATACAGTAACAATGTGGGCTTTAGATCAGTAATTAGATAGGTAATTTGGTCTATATGGTTAATTTAGTTTAATAATTAGATTTATTTTGAAATATATTTGAAAAATAGTTTTTTCCCCAACTGAGCAAGCCAAGCCAGAGGCGACAGTGGCAAGGAAACCAAAACCCCATCAGGAGACCTAATGGAGAAAAATAAACCTTGGGAGAAACCAGGCTCAGTCGGGGTGCCAGTTCTCCTCTGGCCAATTAACAAACAGCGTATTATTATTATTAAAGTTATTATTTTAAAGGTCAGAGGTCATAATCGGTCATAAAAAGATCTGAGGCAACACGCTGGAGACGGGTTTATTGAGGATGATGTATCGATTAAATAATTATTAAAAATAAAACATTTGAAATATCGGAGTCATTACGCCGGAGACAGGTTTTTATTGAGGATGCCGTATTGATTAAACAATTACTAAAATGTAATATTCGAAAGATTGGCAGCAACACGCTGGAGACGGGTTGTTTTGAGGATGACATCGATTTAAAGAATTGTTAACTAGGACTATTCAAACAATCGGAGTCATCACGCCGGAGACAGGTTTATTGAGCATGCCGTGTCGATGAGGCAGCTTAAGGGGGAGTCTAAATGACACGGTCTCTGCAGACACTTCAGGGTCATGTGTTGGTCACATCTGGGTGCAGGGCCACCGTCTGATCTGGATACAGCCTGGATCCGGCTGACTGCAGTAGACCTCGGGATAAAACGGAGATACTAACATTATGATGTAACGAGTACATCAGGCATTATGGGAAGTGTTCCCGGTTCCGGCTGACCTAGATAATGCAGCCTAATAATCGTTTAATTGAAAAAAATGTTTTATGTGTATGCCATAGAAAAGAGATGTGTTTTTAGTCTAGATTTAAACTGACAGAGTGTGTCTGCTTCCCGAACAATGCTAGGAAGACTGTTCCAGAGTTTAGGTGCTAAATTAGAAAAGGATCGAATACCTGCAGTTGATTTTGATATTCTAGGTATTGTCAGCTGGTCAGAGTTTAGAGACCGCAGTAGACGTGATGGAGTATAATGTGTTAAGAGCTCACTCAAGTACTGGGGAGCTAAACCATTTAGTGCTTTGTAAGTAATAAGCAAGATTTTAAAATGTATGCAATGTTTAATAGGAGCCAGTGCAGTGTTGACAGAACCGGGCTAATGTGTTCATACTTCCTGGTTCTAGTAAGAACTCGAGCTGCTGCGTTTTGGACCAGCTGGAGTTTGTTTATTAAGCGAGCAGGGCAACCACGCAGTAGAGCATTACAATAATCTAGCCTTGAGCTCATGAACCCATGTATTAACTGTTCAGCATTTTGCATTGAGAGCATGTGCCGTAATTTAGATATATTTTTAAGATGGTAGAATGCAGTTTTACAGATGCTAGAAACATGGCTTTCAAACGAAAGATTGGTATCAGAGCACACCCAGGTTCCTAACTGACGACGAGGACTTGACAGAGCAGCCATCGAGGGTTAGACAGTATTCTAGGTTACTACTTGTGGAGCTTTTTTGTCCAATGATTAAAAATTCAGTTTTCTTGTAATTGTTAATGCAGAAGAAAAAAAAAGAAAGAAAAAAAACGCACTTAAAAGGGTGTACTGAAATGTAAAACAGGTTAGTCCCTTTAGTGTCCTAGGCCTACCAGTCTGTAATTCACAATATTGCTGCCACGACAATATCACGGTTTATTCACATGTGGCAATCCGCTGATCGCAGAACTGCTGAGCTTCATCAGGCGTATAAATGTTTCGTCCTCAAAACGAACTCCTAGTCGTGCTGGATGTTGCAACTGGAATCGTACTTCCTTCTGGTACAGCAATTGATTGACGTTTTTAAAAGCAGCGCGTTTCCTAGCGAGTTCGGCGGCGATATCAGGGTGTATCCTCAAGGTACAGTTTTTATATTTTGTCTCATGTTGTCTGGGCCATCTCAGCACTTTTTCCTTCTCCTGGAATTTGTGAAAACACACAACCAGTGGGCGAGGAGGTTGACCTTCCTGTGGTTTTGGGCCCAAGGATCTGTGTGCTCGTTCCAATTCGGGAGGTTTTTCAAAAACTTCCAGACCCACGGCTTCCATTAACATCTCGGACACAAACTTGATTGTAGGCTGGCCTTTCTCGCTGTTCTCCGGTACATTTAAGATCCTGATATTTGCTCTCCGCGATCGGTTTTCCAAGTCATCAACTCGATCCAGAAGTGTCGCGTTTTGCTCTTTCAGAGTTTTGATAGTTATTTCAGCTGCAGCTAGCGCAGCGAAGTTATCACCCGCAAGTGTCTCTGTGGCACATAAGCGGGCCTGGAAACTTGCCAAAGTCTCCGTTAAAGCATTCACCGATGCTTGGAGCAGCACCATCGACTCTTGGATAAGAGCTGAGATGTCCTCTTTTATCGAAGCTCGTTGCTTTGTTAGCTCCGTTACTAGCTGGCTCATGGAGATACCATCATTATCTGAAAGGGCTTCTTCAGACTTCGTGGCTAGCCATCGTGGCTAATTTGCTAGCTATGCTGGTTCTCGTTGTTGGCGGGGTATTTGCTGCTGGTTTGTTCTTACTCATCTTGCTGTATCAGTGTGATTGCCGTAAGCACCTCTTTACACTTATAAAAACGCTTTAGATTAATTAGATGGCACTATTAAAGTGTATTTTATCAGAAAATGTCAGGAGCTCTGCCGACACGAGTCCAATTTAAAACAATCTAAAGTTTTTGAACAGATGCTGTTCAGGAAAAATTATACTTTAGGTTTAAGCAAAATTGCTTTATTGCGAGTTCTTACTAGAACCAGAAGGTATGAACACATTAGCCCAGTTCTGTCAACACTGCACTGGCTCCCTATTAAACATTGCATACATTTTAAAATCTTGCATATTACTTACAAAGCACTAAATGGCTTATCTCCCCAGTACTTGAGTGAGCTCTTAACACATTATACTCCATCACGTCTACTGCGGTCTCTAAACTCTGACCAGCTGATAATACCTAGAATTTCAAAATCAACTGCAGGCGGTCGATCCTTTTCCTATTTAGCACCTTAACTCTGGAACAGTCTTCCTAGCATTGTTCGGGAAGCAGACACACTCTGTTAGTTTAAATCTAGACTAAAAACACATGGTAACACTTTACAATAAGGTTGTATTAGTTAATGCATTAGTTAACATGAACTAATGATGAACTGCACTTATAAAGCATTTAGTTTATCTTTGTTAATGTTAATTTCAAAATTAACTAATGCATGAATAAAATCTTGTTAACATTAGTTAATGCACTGTGAACTAACATGAACAGCTGTATTTTTATTAACTAACGTTAACAAAGATTAACTAATGCTGAACAGAGGTATTGTTCATGGTTAGTTTATGTTAACTAATGCGTTAACTAATGTTAACTAATACAACCTTATTGTAAAGTGTTACCAAACACATCTCTTTTCTATGGCATACACATAAAACACTTTTTCAATTAAATGATTATTAGGCTGCATTAACTAGGCCAGCCGGAACCGGGAACACTTCCCATAACACCTGATGTACTCGTTACATCATCAGAAGAATGGCATCTACGCTAATGTTAGTCTCTCTGTTTTATCCCGAGGTCTACTGCAGTCAACCGGATCCAGGCTGTATCCAGATCAGACGGTGGCCCAGCACCCAGATGTGACCAATACATGACCCTGAAGTGTCTGCAGAGACCATGTCATTTAGACTCCCCCTTAAGCTGCCTCATCGACACGGCATCCTCAATAAACCTGTCTCCGGTGTGATGACTCCGATTGTTTGAATAGTCCTAGTTAATAATTCTTTAAATCGATATGTCATCCTCAAAACAACCCGTCTCCAGCGTGTTGCCGCCGATCTTTCGAATATATCACTTTAGTAATTGTTTAATCAATACGGCATCCTCAATAAAAACCTGTCTCTGGTGTAATGACTCCGATGTTTCAAATTATTTATTCTTAATAATTATTTAATCGATACATCATCCTCAATAAATCCGTCTCCGGCGTGTTGCCTCAGAAAGAAAGGCATACTGGAGTAACTACGTTGAAAAAACCTTTTCAATACAGGTGATACCTTTTTAAAAGGTATCACCAGAGGAGAACTGGCACCGCGACTGAGCCTGGTTTCTCCCAAGGTTTATTTTTCTCCATTAGGTCTCCTGATGGGGTTTTGGTTTCCTTGCCACTGTCGCCTCTGGCTTGGCTTGCTCAATTGGGCAAAAACTATTTTTCAAATATATTTCAAAATAAATCTAATTATTAAACTAAATTAACCATATAGACCAAATTACTGATCTAAAGCCCACATTGTTACTGTATGATAATCAAAATATATTCTGTTGCATTATTTTTCTGTTTAACACTGTGAAGCTGCTTTGAAACTATCTGCATTGTTAAAAGCGCTATATAAATAAAGTTGACTTGACTTTATACAGCTGTCTTATAGGTAAATGAATATAGGATATCATTTTATTAAAACTTTAAACATTTTATTTAGATTTTATGATAAGACTTTGAAATAATGTTTTTGACTCATCAAACATTTACCCTGGACAAAAGTTAAAAAAGAATGTTAGACTGTGCTGGCATCCATGTATACATGTATATACATAGCACAAGGGTCACTTTTCCTACTCTCTGAAAAATATATTTAATAAAGATATTTTTATTAAGTGTGTTTCAGAAATTTTAGTCAGAGGATTATAGCATTATATATATATTTCATTTAAATAATTTCATTTAAATATTTTATATTTCACTCATGCTTTTGAAACGACATGTTTTTGTGTGTGTGTTTGTGTGTGACAGAGATAGAAAGAGATCCTATTGTGATATGATCTGTTAAAACATGTTTATTTCTTTTACTTAGATTCTTCTTGGCCCCATCACTTACTAGTAGAACGGGGTGGAGACCCCCATCATAAAATGACCCTCTGATGAAATCGTGGCCTACACACGTGGTGCAGACGCTGATGCGTTACACCTCAGCCTTCAAATAAGCCTGACCAAACCAAAAATTATCCATTTCCAATTTAGACACACAAAGGAATTTCCCGCTGAAGCGACTTATCGCTCACAGATGGTCAAAGGACAAGGGACAACATTTCATATCAATGACCCATTCATAACTACAACTCAAGGTCAAAGGCCGACGCCTAGGGGAAGGGGCCCAGGGTCAGAGGTCAACAACTTCAAAGACCAAGGTCAAAGGTCACCATCAATCAAAATTTGACACACGGTGCAGGTTACTCATTACTCATGTCGATCATGCTTCTAGACCAATCAGAGCCTGAGATCTCCCTTTACGGTTTAAGAGGCAGGGCCTTCTTTTTGATTTCCCAGTGGCAGGTTTAAATCAATGGAGATGAGTTGTTATTAGTTTTGAGTAGGATTAGTTTGGACAGATTAATATCAATAACTTTTTTTTTAGAAGGAGATATCCAAAAAAAAAAGTTTTTCCCCTGTTTACTGCCAACTAGTGGAATCAAAAGAAACCTTCTGAAATGATATAGACAAACAGATAACAAATTAGAGATTTTCAAATAACAAATTAAAATAAATCAAAATATTATTTATATATATATGTGTTTATCATAAAATTTTGAATAAATACAATTGAATATATGCAAAATTCCACCACTGTGTTAAAATGTTGAGTGTTTTCTGTAAAACGAGACCAATTTTATCTTTTTAGTCCAATGTATATGGGTAGGGCACTCTTTTAAATTAAGATATGCCCAACTCAAACTATGCTGCAGAGCTGAAGTTAATGTGTTAGAAGCAGGAAAAATGGGCAAGCATAAGGATTTGAGTGAGTTTGACAAGGGCCAAATTGTGATGGCTAGACAACTGGCTCAGAGCATCTTCAAAACTGCAGCTCCTGTGCATGGTCTGACTGGTCTGCGGCTATACAATAATTATAATAAACACTAGCTTCTAACACATAAACTTTAGGACAAAATGTTCACTTGCTGCCTAATATATCACCACTAACAGGTGCAGTTTATGTTTAGTGCCCCTACAATGGTTTTTAAGTACAACTGTCATGTGTAACAGAGTTCTAAGTGAATGAAAACATCCTGCAAAAGTCCACGGTCACAGGCCATGCTCCTAAATGTGATTATAACTATGTTGCAAATGCATTTTTTGCTATATTCCATTCTAATGAATTTCATTGGAGTTTTTTTTTTTTTTCTTGTACTGCTAGGACTACAAAAGCTACCATATACACTACAAAGTTGTAAGGAGTGAGCACCTTATTTAATTACAGAGTCTGATATAGTCTTAGCAAGCCCAGCATAACACTTTGTTGGTTGAAAGAGATAGAGAGCCACAGACAATGTAATGGATTACGTTCCATAAAAAAGGAACTGTTTCTTCATTGGGAGCTACACCATATTGTAATGCATTACTTTTAAAAGTAACACTCGCACTGAGCATTTTTTTTTACCTTTTTGGAGGCATTCTTAGATATAACATCATAACGCTCCCGAAACAGCTGGTACCGTTCATCCAGAGGGGCTGCATCTACACCTGTACACATGGCATCACTCACTCTATAGAGAGGGTAATGCTAAAAAACACCAATGCCATTATTACAATTAAGAAAATAAAAGAAATGCATTTTTTAGAAATACCATAAAATACTACACCTTAGTACAACTACACATTAACAACAATAATAATATTACAATTTTAGATAGTTATTGTGATATACAGGTGCTGGTCATATAATTAGAATATCAAAGTATTTCCATTCAAAAAGTGAAACTTGTATATTATATTCATTCATTACACACATTCATTACACACATATATTTCAAAGGTTTATTCTTTTAATTTCGATGATTACAACTGACAACTAAGGAAAATCCCAAATTCAGTATCTCAGAAAATGTGAATATTGTGAAAAGGTTCAATATTGAAGACACCTGTTGCCACACTCTAATCAGATAATTAACTCAAAACATCTGCAAAGGCCTTTAAATGGCCTCTCAGTCTAATTCTGTAGGCTACACAATAATGGGGAGACTGCTGACTTGACGACCATTGACACCTTGCACAAGGAGGGCAAGACACAAAAGGTCATTGCAAAAGAGGCTGACTGTTCACAGAGATGTGTCCAAGCACATTAATAGAGATGCGAAGGGAAGGAAAAGATGTGGTTGAAAAAAAAAAGTGTACAAGCAATAGGGATAACCGCACCCTGGAGAGGATTGTGAAACAAAACCCATTCAAAAATGTGGGGGAGATTCACAAAGAGTGGACTGCAGCTGGAGTCAGTGCTTCAAGAACCACTACACACAGACGTATGCAAGACATGGGTTTCAGCTGTCGCATTCCTAGTGTCAAGCCACTCTTGAACTACAGACAGAGGCCAGCAAACTCGCCTGACCTTAACCCCATAGAAAATCTATGGGGTATTGTGAAGGGGAAGATGTGATATGCCAGACCCAACAATGCAGAAGAGCTGAAGGCCACTATCAGAGCAACCTGGGCTCTCATAACACCTGAGCAGGGCCACAGACTGATCGACTCCATTCCACGCCGCATTGCTGCAGTAATTCAGGCAAAAGGAGCCCCAACTAAGTATTGAGTGCTGTGCATGCTTATATTTTTCATCTTCATACTTTTCAGGTGGCCAAGATTTCTAAAAATCCATTCTTTGTATTGGTCTTAAGTAATATTCAGATTTTCTGAAATACTGAATTTGGGATTTTCCTTAGTTGTCACTTATAATCATCAAAATTAAAAGAATAAACATTTGAAATATATCAGTCTGTGTGTAATGAATGAATATAATATACAAGTTTCCCTTTTTGAATGGAATTAGTGAAATAAATCAACTTTTTGATGATATTCTAATTATAATGACCAGCACCTGTATTCAGAACAATCATCAATCTCACCTGTAGTAGAACAGGCGCTGTTGGGGCAAAATGCTCTGTGCCCTTGCACTGGCCATCATGCTGTGCACCCTAACAGAATAAAGAGAGTTAAAAGTTTACAAGAACAACCGTAATAGAATCAGTCAACATATGCATCACAACATTAAAATGTTAATAAAGAAAGATATTCTAATTCCAATCATTGGGGTCCACAATTGACCGTTCGCAAAGACCCGCCCCCTTTAACTGTTGCTATGTCTGACAAGCCATGGCGCTCTGACACCATACACGTTCTCACGTGGAGAAAATACATTGCGAAGCAAAGAGGACAGACAACACGCTGACAGACAAGACAGAGCAAGTTACTTTTGTTATGAAACAGTCTCAACTTTTAGATTTTGACATTTTTATAGAAATTTAAACAATAAATACCGTTTTGTTGCTCTTTAATGTGTCATGATCACTCACTAATGCCTCAGTTATATCTGCTCGTGAACTGATCATCTCTTCCTTCTAGTTCATTAATAAGCATCAAATAAACATGATTGAACACAAAAAGAAATGTTGTTTCAACCGCTGAAGGACGTCAGTACACACCGTTTTTCAAGTCCACCAACGTTAATCTACGAACTCTCCTGACTGCTCTGTCATACAAAACGGCAAATTCGCCGATTTGATTGGTCAAATCACTTGTCAATCAAACTTGCTGCGAAGGGTGAATGGAAATGTATCTGTACAAATGGGGCCATATTCACACACACAAAAAAAAAAAATCTTAAGGCTAAAAGTTGATCCTAATGCGGAAATTTAGGAGCAACTCTTAGTAATTAGGGGTGTGTCGCTCTTAATTTTAGGACTTGTACATTTTTCTTCTAATAGTAATTCTCAAAGCATTTTTACACTAAAAGTAGCTCCTAAACCTAGGACAGCTTGAGTCCTCATGAGGACTTCTAAATCCCTAAGATAATCTCAGAAACGATCCGAAGCATTGCTGCTGTTGTCAATCTGTCTCACAACCATAAAATATAATGGAATATTAATGAAATTAACCTTTTAAGTCAAGTCAAGTCAACTTTATTTATATAGCGCTTTTAACAATGCAGATTGTTTCAAAGCAGCTTCACAAACAGGAAAATAATGCAACTGAATACATTTCAATGATCATACAATGACAATGTGGGCTTTAGATCAGTAATTTAGTTTATATGGTTAATTTAGTTTAATAATTAGATTTATTTGGGAATTTATTTGAAAAATGTAGTGTCCCCAACTGAGCAAGCCAAGTCAGAGGCGACAGTGGCAAGGAAACCAAAACCCCATCAGGTGACCTAATGGATAAAAATAAACCTTGGAAGAAACCAGGCTAAGTCGGGGTGCCAGTTCTCCTCTGGTGATACTTTTTAAAAAGGTATCACCTGTATTGAAAAGGTATTTTAATCGTAGTTACTTTATCTCAAATATATTCCCTTTTCAATAGTATACTGCAAATATACTAATGAAACAATTGTACCATCTTTAAATATATATATAAAAAAGTATATTAGCATCATATTTTCACAATACAATACTGAGCATTCAGTATATTAATACCTGTAAAATAATATATTCATAGAATATGGCTTGTGTGTTTTAAAGACATTCAAAATGTATCTAATGTACTTAAAACACAAAGTATACTAATAAAACAAATAAAGTACACTTTAATATCACTAATGAAGCATGTAGTTTAGTCTTTACATAGGCATACACTCAAAGAGTACTAGGTATACTTGAAGTTGTTCCAATTTAGCACATAAAAAGTACACTAAATACACTTAAAATTATGCTTTAATACAACTTAATTACAACGAAAATATACTTTCAAAATTAGTTGTTCCAAAAAAAGCACACTTCAATCAATAACACACTTGAAGTATACTGATAATTAGTCTAGCTAAAAAATATACTTATTATACTTTTTTCCCACTAGGGGTTGCCATCCCAAAGAAGCACAAAATCACTTCCACAGACCTTGATCTTGACTGTTCCCTGCTGGTGGAATGATCTGCCTAACTCAACTTGACTAGGGTCTCATAAACCAGCAAGATTTTAAAGATAAACTTGCAATTACTTTCTTAAAGAATGTTCATAAATTTAAAAGTCAGTTACATAAAAACCTATATTGGTCTAATTTGATACCAAAAAGTAAGAATGATTCGAGTTATTAACCCTAAGTAACTGCTAGTTGATTACCTGAATAGAGCCTGAATATATATATATATATATATTACCTGAAAAGAGCAATTGAGAGCATGTGAGAGTTTGTGTAACTCCTCCTCTACACGTTGGCAGATGGGGCAGCGATCACCATGAAGTGCAACACTATTCACCAGCAAGAAACTGTTGAAATAAACGATACAGAGCCAAACTTGCTATTTTTGTTCAAATGTGGGGTTTTTTTTGTTTTTTTTAGCAAGATTATTAATCTTGGTAGAGGAATTTAACAGAACATGGAAATACTTAGTTTACATTAAGAAACTTACTTGACTCCTCTAATGGTGAGGATCCTTGCTGATGTCACATTAAATACTTGCTCAAACCGCTCCAACTTCTGCTTAGTCATTCTGCCAAAGGAAGAGAGAGAAAGACAATAAAGGAGCCACACTTTAGTGAAATCCGGCACCTGTACACACACCTTCTAAAAATGCCTTGAATCTAAAATGACCTTCTACACCCTGTCAGTCTTTACAGTTAAATACAAATCTGAGATGTTGACAGCATACTACAATTACTATTAAATCTGCAAATACACATTTATTAGTCAAAATAAAATAAAAATTCTCGAAAAAGATAGCATTCAAGTCAAGTTAACCTCACTTCGAAGTAGGACTACACCAGGGGTGCCCAACATTTTTTTTAACAAAGATCTACTTTTAAATTTGTCAGTGTGCCGAGATCTACTCTGGCTGAATTCAGATTAGCATACTAGCATACTACTATTGCTATTCCTGCCATATATTTATGAAATAGTATGAGTAGTATGTTAATATGCGATGATTTAGAAATCAGCCCCTATTTTCGTCACTGTTAATGTGGTTCAGTTATAAGTCACTAATAAGTAATTAGTTAATGATTAACTAATAATTTACAAAACATGACTATATGTTCACAAATTATTAATAAGTGATAAGCTAAGAATTTATAAATGTTTTGTTAATTTAATCATAAGTCATAAATTATTAGTTAATGATGAATTAATTATTTACAAAACATGCCTATTTTTATAACTTATAAGTGGCTTGTTAACAATTTACAAATGTGCTGTTGTCTTGTAAAAAAATATATAAATCATGAAATAAAACAAAACATATCAATAGTAGATGTTTGATGAGTTATTAGTTGATACTTTATCACTTATAAATTATTGGCGTAGTTATGTCAAAATTGTTTTAGTATCATCTCAATAAACAATGGTTAATCTTGAACAAATTATGAACAGACCATTATTAAATGATCAGTATAAGCTGGTCTGTGTTCAAAAGCACAAACATGTAGGATGGTAAAACAGCATTTTAAGAAGAGTAATTTATTTGTTATAGGGGATAGTAAATTATAAAATCATTCATAAAATGTTAGCGCATTACTTATTAATCATTTATGAAGTTATAATCATGTTTTGTAAATGATTAGTTCATCATTAACTAAATAAGTGACTTATAACTGATTATTAATATTTAAGTATTATATACTTATATACTGTTATTATTAAGTGTTACCATTTTTTTTATAAAGCAATGCTATTGGTCACCCTTTACATGTAGATTTTTTTGTGGATTTTACTTATTTTTAACAACCAATGAAAAGCATTAAAAGAGCTTGTGTTAAATATTGTTACGCATTTGGACTGTCAAGCAAATCACAGCTCATAGCTCCGCCCCTCATCCTCCAGCACACACACAGCGCAGAGCTGAATGTAATCACTGATCTTGTAAGGGTAAATAAAGAACTGTTTTTTTAAATAAGTACAGCATTTTTTACTCTAGAAATTCTATATCTATAAAGGTTAATATTGTATTTGATTGTATTACATTATTATAATAAAGTATTTGAGGTCTGAGACGTGGGAATGGTAAAGAAAAAGAAATGGCAAACGAGAGTACAATTTACTCTCACGATCAACTGGAAAGCAGTCTGCGATCGACTGGTCAACTGTAATCAACTGGTTGGGCACCCTTGGACTACACGATTTGTTTACAAAAAAAGTTGTTCTCTAATATTTTTTGGATACTGCAAATATTTTAAATATACTGCTATCTGTACTAAAATATATTATACTGCTATATTCTTACTGAAATATTATTCAGTGAAAACATTACTTTGACTCAGAAGCTCTAATGGACAATATGGTGTGTGAAAACCACACAATGGTTCTGCAGGTCAATAGTAATCCTTAAACTCACTCGTTATGGAAGCCGATGTCATGATTTCCTATAAGAACCACAAGCTTTGTGTCACTAGGATGACGAAAGATCCGTTTAAAACGTCTGACATCATCTTCCCAGTCCTGAGTGGAGAGCAAAGAATAGTCACAATAGCTGGTGACAAATTTAATTTGAAACTAATCTGATTTATGACATTTCTCTATTTAAAATATGAACCTATAAATTGGTAGCTGATTCTCATTTGATGGGGGTTTTTTTCCTACATTTTTATATATTTGACCTCTGAAGTGTAGTACCTCACATCTCACATGATCGCATCTCACATGATCGATTGCTTCAGTCTCCAGTCTCCTGTCTGCCTCCTGCTCAGCTAGTGTTTGTAGCTCTGTACAGTCTTGCTTTTGAATCTCTATTTGATATATTTTCTTTGTTCTACTGCTAAATATAACTTACTCATCACCATAGATTGTTTAAATATCGCCTATCACATTAAATCGGACATCGCTAGCTTTTAATCTAAATCACCATCACACATTAGCATTTCACTAGCCTGTTAGCTTGTCATCTCTGCACCCAGGGCCTCCTGTTTTCTGAGTTCATTAAACAACGGTGATGAGTTGGAATAGTAAATAGTCTCCAACAAACCACTGTGATAAGTTGGATTAATCAACATACATTGTAAGCTATGTCATCTGCTGTCATTGTCACTTGCACTGCTTGCTGCATATTTAGTATGGGCTTCTCCGTTGGCGAACAGGGCTTCACATGTGATAAATGCAAAGAGATAATTAGGCTGACGGAGAAGATTTCAGAATTAGAGACCAAAATTAACATTAAAGAGGTGTGTGAACTCGCTAGTACGATGGCAGGTTCAGTTTTTTGTTCTGGTCCGCTCCCCGTCAAAAGGAGTGATGAGATAGTTAGCAGACTATCATCACTCAATGGCTGGTGTCCGCAAAATAACATAGGGTTCATAGACAATTGGAAAAGCTTTTGGGGCAGACCTGGCCTGTTAAAACACAACGGCATCCATCCTTCTTGGAGTGGTGCCGCCCTTCTCTCTAGTAATTTGGCATATAGTCTTAGAGCTAAACCTTGAGTCACCCAGGTCAGGAAGCAGACGGACTGGCTTAACCGACCGCCTGCTAGCTGCCTCCCGTTACAGAAGTCAGGTAAATCCCAACACATAGACACTCTTTTACCTAGATATTATCACATAGAGACTGTGTCTGTTCCGCGAATTAGTAATTACAAAAGACCATCAAAACCATTCAACGGTTATAATTTAATTGATGTCCAACAAATAAACAATATATATAATACGAATAATCAAATGATAAAGCTTGGGTTGCTGAATATTCAATTCCTTTCCCCAAAAGCGCTCATTGTTAATGATATTGTTATAGATAATCTAGATGTGCTGTGTTTGACAGAAACCTGGCTAAAACCTGACGACTACATTATTTTAAATGAGTCCACCCCACAAGATTATGGTTATAAACACGAGCCGCGTCTGAAAGGTAAAGGGGGAGGGGTTGCTGTAATTTATAATAATATCTTCAGTATTACTCAGAAGTCTAGTTTCAAATATAATTCCTTTGAAGTTTTGGTGCTTTATGTAGTGCAAATGTTAAATCCTGTGTAACATTTGTGTTAGCTACTGTATACAGGCCACAATACAGACTTTATCAAAGAATTTGCTGATTTTCTATCAGAGCTAGTTCTGGCCGTAGATAAACTACTAATTGTTGGTGATTTTAATATCCATGTAGACAATGAAAAAGACACATTGGGATTGGCATTTAAAGACATTCTAAACTCTATTGGAGTTAGGCAACACGTGTCAGGACCTACTCATCACCATAATCATACTTTAGACCTAATATTGTCACATGGAATAAATGTTGATACCGTTGAAATTCTGCAGCAGAGCGACGACATCTCAGATCATTATCTAGTATCAAGTATACTTAGTTTGCCTAAAGCTACAAAGCCGTCCACCCGTTTAAAAAAATGGCAGGACTATCACCGCTGCGAGTAGATTACTTTTTAAAATTATCTTCCTCATCAGTATCATCTCCTCAGCATTCCAGATAGCTTAGAGGAACTCGATGTAGCAACAGAAACTATTGACTCTCTCTTTTCCAGTACTTTAGACACAGTTGCTCCCCTGCGCTTAAAGAAGATTAAAGAAAATAGTCCAATGCCGTGGTACAACGAGCACACCTGGGCCCTTAAAACAGCAGCCAGAAAAATGGAGCGCAGCTGGAAGAAAACAAAACTAGAGGTCTTTCGTAATTCGTGGAAAGAACGTATGATCGCATACAGAAAGGCCGTAAAAACTGCTAGATCGGCTTATTACTCGACTCTCTTAGAAGAAAACAAACACAAACCTAGGTATTTATACGATACAGTGGCTAAATTAACCAAGAATAAAGCTTCAACTTCTGATGTTTGTAAACAGCACAGCAGTAATGACTTTATGAACTTCTTTACGTGTAAGATTATACGTGTAAGACAATATTAGGAAGAAAATTATAACCATGCAGCTGTCTACTACAGTATCACATCAGACAGAGCATCGTAGTGTCACTGAGGAAAAATTTCACTCATTCACTGCTATAGGAGAGGAAGAATTGGCTAAACTCTAAATCAACAACATGTATGCTTGACCCTATACCGACTAGGCTATTAAAAGAGATGCTACCAGAGGTCATGGATCCTCTTCTTAATATCATTAATTCATCTTTGTCATTAGGATATGTACCGAAAACTTTTAAGTTGGCTATTATTAAACCACTTTTTAAAAAACCGCAACTTGATCCTACAGAATTAGTCAATTACAGGCCAATCTTAAATCTACCCTTTCTTTCAAAAATACTTGAAAAGGCTGTGTCTTTACAATTATGTTCCTTTTTTAGAAAGAAATGGCATCTGTGAGGATTTTCAGTCAGGATTTAGACCGTATCATAGTACTGAGACTGCTCTCATCAGAGTTACAAATGATTTACTCTTATCATCCGATCGTGGTTGTATCTCTTTGTTAGTGTTACTCTATCTTCGCGCTGCATTCAACACTATCGACCACAACATTCTTTTGAATGCTCAAAAATTATGTAGACATTAGTGGACCTGCATTGGCATGGTTTAAATCATACCTATCTGACCGTTATCAATTTCTAGCAGTAATTGAAGAGACGTCACACCGATCACAAGTTCAGTATGGAGTACCGCAGGGCTCAATGGTAGGGCCATTGCTCTTCACCCTGTACATGCTACCACTGGGAGATATTATTAGGAAGCGTGGCGTTAGATTTCATTGTTATGCTGATGATACTCAGCTCTATATTTCTTCACACCCTAAAGAAACTAACCCATTCACATGTATAGACAGAATGTATAGATGATATAAAAAATTGGATGATCAGTAATTTCCTGCAACTTAATTCAGAAAATACTGTCTAACCCTCGATGGCTGCTCTGTCAAGTCCTCGTCGTCAGTTAGGAACCTGGGTGTGCTCTTTGATACCAATCTTTTGTTTGAAAGCCATGTTTTCTAGCATCTGTAAAACTGCATTCTACCATCTGAAAAATATATCTAAATTATGGCACATGCTCTCAATGCAAAATGCTGAACAGTTAATACATGCGTTCATGAGCTCAAGGCTAGATTATGTTAATGCTCTACTGGGTGGTTGCCCTGCTCGCTTAATAAACAAACTCCAGCTGGTCCAAAACGCAGCAGCTCGAGTTCTTACTAGAACCAGGAAGTATGAACACATTAGCCCGGTTCTGTCAACACTGCACTGGCTCCCTATTAAACATTGCATACATTTTAAAATCTTGCTTATTACTTACAAAGTAAGTAAATGGTTTAGCTCCCAGTACTTGAGTGAGCTCTTAACACATTATACTCCATCACGTCTACTGCGGTCTCTAAACTCTGACCTGCTGATAATACCTAGAATATCAAAATCAACTGCAGGTGGTCGATCCTTTTCCTATTTAGCACCTAAAAACTCTGGAACAGTCTTCCTAGCATTGTTCGGGAAGCAGACACAATCTGTCAGTATAAATCTAGACTTAAAACACATCTCTTTTCTATGGCATACACATAAAACACTTTTTCAATTAAATGATTATTAGGCTGCATTATCTAGGTCAGCCGGAACAGGGAACACTTCCCATAACACCTGATGTACTCGTTACATCATCAGAAGAATTGCATCTACGCTAATGTTAGTGTCTCTGTTTTATCCCGAGGTCTACTGCAGTCAGCCGGATCCAGGCTGTATCCAGATCAGACGGTGGACCTGCACCCAGATGTGACCAACACATGACCCTGAAGTGTCTGCAGAGGACGTGTCATTTAGACTCCCCCTTAAGCTGCCTCATCGACACGGCATCCTCAATAAACCTGTCTCCGGCGTGATGACTCCGATTGTTTGAATAGTCCTAGTTAATAATTCTTTAAATCGATATGTCATCCTCAAAACAACCCGCCTCCAGCGTGTTGCCACGATCTTTCGAATATTACACTTTAGTAATTGTTTAATCAATACGGCATCCTCAATAAAAACCTGTCTCCGGCGTAATGACTCCGATATTTCAAATTATTTATTTTTTATAATTATTTAATCGATACATCATTCTCAATAAACCCGTCTCCGGCGTGTTGCCTCAGATCTTTCGAATATTCAGATCGATTATGACCTCTGACCTTTAAAATAATAATACGCTGTTTGTTAATTGGCCACCCCAACTGAGCCTGGTTTCTCCCAAGGTTTATTTTTCTCCATTAGGTCTCCTGATGGGGTTTTGGTTTCCTTGCCACTCCTCTGGCTTGGCTTGCTCAGTTGGGGAAAAAACTATTTTTCAAATATATTTCAAAATAAATCTAATTATTAAACTAAATTAACCATATAGATCAAATTACTTATCTAATTACTGATCTAAAGCCCACATTGTTACTGTATGATAATCGAAATATATTCTGTTGCATTATTTTTCTGTTTAACACTGTGAAGCTGCTTTGAAATAATCTGCATTGTTAAAAGCGCTATTTAAATAAAGTTGACTTGACTCTAAACGAGCTGTTTAACCTAATCATCTGAATCAACTAATTAACTATAAACACCTGCAAAAGATTCCTGAGGCTTTTAAAAACTCCCAGCCTGGTTCATTACTCAAAACCGCAATCATGGGTAAGACTGCCGACCTTACTGCTGTCCAGAAGGCAATCATTGACACCCTCAAGCAAGAGGGTAAGACACAGAAAGAAATTTCTGAACGAATAGGCTGTTCCCAGAGTGCTGTATCAAGGCACCTCAGTGGGAAGTCTGTGGGAAGGAAAAAGTGTGGCAAAAAACACTGCACAACGAGAAGAGTGACCGGACCATGAGGAAGATTGTGGAGAAGGACCGATTCCAGACCTCGGGGGACCTGCGGAAGCAGTGGACTGAGTCTAGAGTAGAAACATCCAGAGCCACCGTGCACAGGAGTGTGCAGGAAATGGGCTACAGGTGCTGCATTCCCCAGGTCAAGCCACTTTTGAACCAGAAACAGCGGCAGAAGCGCCTGACCTGGGCTACAGAGAAGCAGCACTGGACTGACGCTCAAATTTTGCATGTCATTCGGAAATCAAGGTGCCAGAGTCTGAAGGAAGACTGGGGAGAAGGAAATGCCAAAATGCCTGAAGTCCAGTGTCAAGTACCCACAGTCAGTGATGGTCTAGGTGTTTTATCAAGGGCAGGGTCAATGCAGCTAGCTATCAGGAGATTTTGGAGCACTTCATGCTTCCATCTGCTGAAAAGCTTTATGGAGATGAAGATTTCGTTTTTCAGCACGACCTGGCACCTGCTCGCAGTGCCAAAACCACTGGTAAATGGTTTACTGACCATGGTATTACTGTGCTCAATTGGCCTGCCAACTCTCCTGACCTGAACCCCATAGAGAATCTGTGGGATATTGTGAAGAGAAAGTTGAGAGACGAAGACCCAACACTCTGGATGAGCTTAAGGCCGCTATCAAAGCATCCTGGGCCTCCATAACACCTCAGCAGTGCCACAGGCTGATTGCCTCCATGCCACGCCGCATTGAAGCAGTCATTTCTGCAAAAGGATTCCCGAACAAGTATTAAGTGCATAACTGAACAATTATTTGAAGGTTGACTTTTTTTGTATTAAAAACACTTTTCTTTTATTGGTCGGATGAAATATGCTTGGGTTTTCATGAGCTGTATGCCAAAATCATCAGTATTAAAACAATAAAAGACCTGAAATATTTCAGTTGGTGTGCAATGAATCTAAAATATATGAAATTGCAATTATATCATTAAATTATGGAAAATAATGAACTTTTATCACAATATGCTAATTTTTTGAGAAGGACCTGTAATGTACTGATTCTTTTCTGACGTAATTTGTCGCGTAGCCTATGCGCTTTGTTGCGGTACCATACAATGGCAGAGGGAGGCGAGACACGAGTGAGAGTAATTAAAAATGCTCCAACGACAAACCCGATTCCAAAAAAGTTGGGACACTGTACAAATTGTGAATAAAAACAGATGATGTGGAAGTTTCAAATTTCAATACTTAATTCATAGATGACATATCAAATGTTTAAACTGAGAAAATGTCTAATTTTTAGGGACAAATTTCATGGCATCAACACATCTCAAAAAGTTGGGACAAGGCCATGTTTACCACTGTGTGGCATCCCTCTTCTTTTTGTAACAGTCTACAAACATCTGGGGATTGAGGAGACAAGTTGCTTAAGTTTAGGAATAGCAATGTTGTCCCATTCTTGTCTAATACAGGCTTCTAGTTGCTCAACTGTCTTAGGTCTTCTTTGTCGCATCTTCCTCTTTATGATGCGCCAAATGTTTACTATGGGTGAAAGTTCTGGACTGCAGACTGGCCATTTCAGTACCCGATCCTTCTTCTATGCAGCCATGATGTTGTAATTGCAGTATGTGGTCTGGCATTGTCATGTTGGAAAATGCAAGAGAGGACGTCTGGATGGGAGCATATGTTGTTCTAGAACTTGGATATACCTTTCAGCATTGATGGTGCCTTTCCAGATGTGTAAGCTATCCATGCCACACGCACTCATGCAACCCCATACCATCAGAGATGCAGGCTTCTGAACTGAGCGCTAATAACAACTTGGGTTGCCCTTGTCCTCTTTAGTCCGGATGACATGGCGTCCCCGTTTTCCTGATTCGTCTGACCACAGAACAGTTTTCCACTTTGCCACAGTCCATTTTAAATGAGCCTTGGCCCAGAGAAAACGGCTGCGTTTCTAGATCATGTTTAGATATGGCTTTTTTGACCTATAGAGTTTTAGCCGGGAACGGCAAATGGCACAGTGAATTGGTGATCCTCTGCCCATCTTGACTTCTGAGAGACACTCCAGTATCTGAGAGGCTCTTTTTGTACCCAATCATGTTTCCAATTGACCTAATAAGTTGCAAATTGGTCCTCCAGCTGTTCCTTATATATAAATTTAACTTTTCTGGCCTCTTATTGCTACCTGTCTCAACTTTTTTGGAATGTGTAGCTCTCATGAAATCCAAAATGAGCTAATATTTGGCATGACATTTTAAAATGTCTCACTTACAACATTTTATTTGTTGTCTATATTCTATTGTGAATAAAATAAGTTTGAGATTTGTAAATTATTGCATTTTTTTTATTCACAATTTGTACAGTGTCCCAAATTGTATTGATAATCAGCTAATTTCAAATTCAAAGACCGCAATATGAGCGAGCGCGGCAACAGCACTGGTAAGATCATTCCCTTTTTTTTTACTTTTAATGAAGATTATTTTTTTGTTGGGCATCTACGACTTTACATTCGGTTTAATTTGTGGTAGTATGTGCGTTGGCTTGATGAATAGATACTTGTCTGTGGCAATGCGTGCTGCATAGCGCTGTCATATCTGGCTATAACATGACATATAGCCTATAACACTCACACGTTTATTTTTTTAGCATTGTTGAGGGGAGTAAAACGTACATATGTGGATGCATTTAGTTTTGACTGTAAGGCGGCCCAGGCCACCTCTTAAAGTGGCTTTTATTTATTCTTAATACGCTTTGTTTTCTTCTGTGCCCAGACTTTAGTTTTGTTTGATTTTTGATACATTCAAGAAGCTTGTTTTCTTTGAGCAGATACAATTAAAGGTTCAGTTCATATATATATATATATATGCTTGTATTTATTGACAAAGTTGTATACATGAGGATGCAGTACATCATAGACTGTAAAAAAAATATGGACATACTGTCCGTGACTTCACCCATACGATTCTGAAGAGCAGTTTTGAAGCTTAATGAAGGGACGAGCTGGCCGTTGCCATCTTAGCAGCACGTCATCATGCGTCACTCCCAGATAACAGAAAATAGGCAAAGAGGTGGGACGTGGGCGGAGTTGAGGTGACGCGATGACTAACAGACAGCAGATAAATACGGACTACCGTACCTGGCTGTAAACATGTTTTTTTCTGCTGTAAAGTTGGGCATTTTAACATGGGGCTCAATGACATTCTGCTCCCTTCTGGAAACAGTCGATGAACTGCAGTTTAAGTCACTTCCGTATTGGCTTTAAGAGTATGGGATTAATATCCTGCCATGATTCAAAACTGAAAATAAAGTTGTGAAAGGTTGAAACTAAGTGTTCGAAAACTCAAAATCTTACAAAAAGAAGTTTTGCAAGATCAAAAAATAAGATTTGCAAGCTTGCAAAATGTAAAAAAAAAAGAACTGCAACATTTTTTTACGATGTCGGGCAAAAAAATTTCAGAGTTTCGACTTTGTCACTGTTCTCCCAGTATATAGTTTGTTTTCCAGATTTGAAACCTTGTAAATGGTGATCTGAAAACAGGTGTGCGAATGTGCGAAAAAAAGTTTTGAAACTCTGAAAACTGAGTTTTGCAGGCTTGCAAAGTGGTAAAAAAAAATTACATCTCTGCAAACATAATTTTGTTTTTGAGATTTCCTTCTTCATAAGTGCAACACTCTTTTTATGGTGTTGTGCAATCATTTTTTTAGAGTTTTGAATGTCACTGTTCTACCAGTGTATTTTTTGTTTTCCAGATTTGTAACCTTGTAAAACGGTGATCTGAAAACTGGTGTGCGAATGTGTGAAAAAGTTTTGAAACTCTGAAAACTGAGGTTCGAAAGGGCGAAACTTATTACATTACATTAGATATCCTATTGCAGTCTATTTTTTCAGAGCTGAGTTTACAACACCCACTTTGCGGAGATACGGCCATAAAGTTCTGAGCTTGCGGCAGCGTTGTCGTGCAGCTCTGCTCTGAATCTCTGAAACTCAGACTGAGCGAAAATGAAGCTTCGCAACTTTAACTTAAAAAAAAAAGCCTGGAGGGAGGGCCTTAATGCTCTTGGCCAATGCTTTGCTGTCTGCTGACGTACAGTCCAATCAAGTCGTATTTACTGGAGAGGTGGGATTGACCGACTGCTCCACCAATGATGAAAGTGCACAGGATGACTGCTTCAATGCGGCGTGGCATTGAGGCAATCAGCCTGTGGCACTGCTGAGGTGTTATGGAGGCCCAGGATGCTTCGATAGCGGCCTTAAGCTCATCCAGAGTGTTGGGTCTTGCGTCTCTCAACTTTCTCTTCACAATATCCCACAGATTCTCTATGGGGTTCAGGTCAGGAGAGTTGGCAGGCCAATTGAGCACAGTAATACCATGGTCGGTAAACCATTTACCAGTGGTTTTGGCACTGTGAGCAGGTGCCAGGTCGTGCAGAAAAACAAAATCTTCATCTCCATAAAGCTGTTCAGCAGATGGAAGCATGAAGTGCTCCAAAATCTCCTGATAGCTAGCTGCATTGACCCTGCCCTTGATAAAACACAGTGGACCAACACCAGCAGCTGACATGGCACCCCAGACCATCACTGACTGTGGGTACTTGACACTGGACACTGGACACAGGCATTTTGGCATTTCCTTCTCCCCAGTCTTCCTCCAGACTCTGGCACCTTGATTTCCGAATGACATGCAAAATTTGCTTTCATCCGAAAAAAGTACTTTGGACCACTGAGCAACAGTCCAGTGCTGCTTCTCTGTAGCCCAGGTCAGGCTTGACCTGGGGAATGCGGCACATGTAGCCCATTTCCTGCACACGCCTGTGCACGATGGCTATGGATGTTTCTACTCCAGACTCAGTCCACTGCTTCCGCAGGTCCCCCAAGGTCTGGAATCGGTCCTTCTCCACAATCTTCCTCAGGGTCCGGTCACCTCTTCTCGTTGTGCAGCGGTTTTTGCCACACTTTTTCCTTCCCACAGACTTCCCACTGAGGTGCCTCGATACAGCAGTCTGGGAACAGTCTATTCGTTCAGAAATTTCTTTCTGTGTCTTACCCTCTCGCTTGAGGGTGTCAATGATGGCCTTCTGGACAGCAGTCAGTTCGGCAGTCTTACCCATGATTGCGGTTTTGAGTAATGAACCAGGCTGGGAGTTTTTAAAAGCCTCAGGAATATTTTGCAGGTGTTTTGAGTTAATTAGTTGATTCAGATGATTAGGTTAAATAGTTCGTTTAGAGAACCTTTTCATGATATGCTAATTTTTTGAGATAGGAATTTTGGGTTTTCATGAGCTGTATGCCAAAATCATCAGTATTAAAACAATAAAAGACCTGAAATATTTCAGTTAGTGTGCAATGTATCTAAAATATATGAAAGTTTAATTTTATCATTACATTATGGAAAATAATGAACTTTTATCACAATATGCTAATTTTTTGAGAAGGACCTGTATAATCGGTTATCATCTATTACTGAAGCGACACCGAATCGTCCTCGTCTGTATCGCGATGCATCGAAGAAACAATTTCGACAACCCTACTAAACCCGCTGCTGTCTGACATTAAGGACAATCAAAGAACAAAAGAAAAAGAGAAACATCACTCACTGCTCTTGAATGATTAACATTTGTAGCTTTAATAAGGATTAGTCTATATTTAAAGTATAATTTATGCTGTGAAGACTGAAGTGATTTATTCCATTTCTGGAACTGAACATCTAGAACTGTTAGACCTACCTGAAAATCTCAAAGCACTTTACAAGGTTACATGGGTCAAAAACAACAAAAACAATAACTTTTTGTGCATGTTGGACAGAGCAATTATAAATCTAAACTGGCCAATAGAAAAAAAAAATAGGCCCTGATATATTGAAGGTCAGGTAAATGTGACATTTATTATAATGGGTTTATGTGAATATTGTTTTAAGCTCACTTAAATTAAAAGCTGTTATTTTTAAATCCTAATAAATGTCAAAATTGATAGCTTTTAATTATACTGTAATACTGAATACCTATAATTGATGGCTAAAACTGAGAGAAAAAAATCTTTATCAGACACATCAGCAGCAGTATTGGTATTGGTGATACTGTCCTTCTTTGAAAAAGAACTGGCATTAAAGAAATCTTTAAAATATAGGCTACTGTCTTTTATGTTGTTACTATATTCATTTGGAGATTAAATGTGAAATGATTACAATATAAAAATATATTCCAAAAAAAAAAACTAGGTGTGATAAATCCAGATTAATTACAGAAAAATGTGCAATGAATAAATTGTTGTTTTTTAATCGATTGGCAGCAGTATTACTAATACATTATAAATTAAAATGTATGTGTTAACATTAATGCACTGTGAGTTAACATGAACAGCTGGATTTTTATTAACTAACATTAACACTATAACAAATGTATTACTCGTTGTTAGTTCATGCATTATTGTAAAGTGTTACACATATTTCATTAGAAATGAGACGTCAAACAAAAACACTCTAACGCAAATGCAGTATGCGTGCAATTATTTAGACAACTGTACCTGACTCGAGCTCCACTTGCCCTCATCAAATACGTCTCCTAAAATGAAGACAACTTCTGGATTTAGAAGCCACAGAGATGTCTGGAACGCTCTTTCCATCTGCCATTCTCTGTGAAAACATAAATCAAAACTTTCAGGTGGATTTTGAACCCGTATATTTGATCCGTGTATAATTATTAGTTGACTGTGGCTACTGCTAAATGTTTAGGTAATTACAGTCCTGTTCTAAACAAGACCTACTGCAGCACCATGGTACAGTGATGATATCGGGTGGAAACATGCATGTACAAAGGTATTTACATGGTAGCCTACTAATGTAATTTAACAAAATGTATGAAAAATATATACTTAAAATAATTATTTTCCCTAGCATTTTTAAATAAGCAGATCGTAAGATTCTGAGGCCAGATAAATACCTTCTGAGTTTGTCCAGCCAGTGTCCTCTGATGGCCCCTAATAAGTGAGTATCAGAGAGAAATATAGCCCGCAAAGGTGAATGTGAATCTTCGGTTTCAATATGCGGCCATGAGCAACGCAGAATAACAAGATAATAGATTACATATTCACACAATACAAACATGCTGACAAAAGCAAATACCAGATATACAGCCGATCTACCACTCGATCCCGACATCGATATCATTATAAGAGCCCTATTTTTATTGTAAAATCACAAGATATAAGCGTTAAAACTGTAACGAAAAATCGCCTCTAGCGTGCTCGAAGCAATATGCTCCTCTTCAGTTTCATTCTCACTAAAATGTCATTTTACATAAAAACAACATATCGAAACGACACAACCGTATGATTTCTCATAAGGTCATTGTTTATCTTGATGAAAAATGCATTAGTATATCGCAGATGTTTTTAATTCCTTTCAGCGTAACCAGCAATGTTGCAAGAGCAGTTTTGCTAAACAGACAAACGTCACAGCTGTGCACGTGAGGAACATCTGAGCGGACATTCAATTCATCAGATTCTGTGCACGCTTGAAGAGTGCCATCAAGTGGTCAGTCGTAATATTACGTCGTTCCATTTATAACGATATACAGGTGCTGGTCATATAATTAGAATATCATCAAAAAGTTGATTTATTTCACTAATTCCATTCTATAAGTGAAACTTGTTTATTATATTCATTCATTACACACAGACTGATATATTTCAAATGTTTATTTCTTTAAATTTTGATGATTATAACTGACAACTAAGGAAAATCCTAAAATCAGTATCTCAGAAAATTTGAATATTACTTAAGACCAAAACAAAGATGACATCACTTTGAAAAACTCCTTTTATTATTTTAAAAGGGATAGTTCAGAATAAAAAAAAAATAAAAAACTCAGCCTCAAGTTGATTTTTAGAAATCTTGGCCAACTGAAATATATATATATAGGCTATGATATTTCTCAAGTGAGACATTGTAGCCTATACTGAGTTTCGGTTTATTTATGAGACCGCTCCAGGGTTATTGTCTGCTATATTTGCTTCTTATTTATTATGTTAATTTAACTCTGGAGAGTGCGGAGCTATATATATATATATATCTGGTAAATGAATTAAAAATAGTTAAATTAACTTCAGCACACAAAATAATTTCCTTTAACTTGTTTATGTTTAATTTTCCTTCACAGTGCAATTTGAATTCAATCAATCAATCAATCAACTTTATTTATATAGCGCTTTTACAATGACGTTTGTTTTAAAGCAGCTTCACAGTGTTAAACAGGACAACATTGCAACAAAATTTGATTTGGCTAGTTTAATTTGGATAGTTTATAGAATTATATATGACCAAATTAATAAATTCTATTTGTATATTTAGTTGAGTAACTTGGATCATAATTTGAGTGTCCCCAACTGAGCAAGCCAAGCCAAAGGCGACAGTGGCAAGGAACCAAAACTCCATCAGGGCATGATGGAGAAAAATAAACCTTGGGAGAAACCAGACTCAGTCGGGGTGCCAGTTCTCCTCTGGCCTATTATTAACAGTGTATAATTATTACTCTGGCAACCTTGCAGGTCATAAATCATATTAGATAGGAATATTCAAAATTTTGGGTATCACGCACGAGACGGGTTCATTTAGGATGGCGCGTCGATTACACAAGAATATGAATACTTGAAAGATCGTCTCAGGTTACGTATGTAACCATGGTTCCCTGAGAGGGAACGAGACGCTGCTTCAAGCGCTGCGGGAACGCCTCTGCGTGATGCGTCATGAAGCACTCGTAAAATCAGTCCAATAGTGTGGCTGGACGTCGTAGGCGGGTGACGTCATAGACCAGGAAGCTATAAAGCACCCCTGAACCAGACACTGTCAGCTTCTGAAAAGTCAAACAAGTCGGTCACAGGGAACCATGGTTACAGGCACCTGGGCGTTGCCCTTCAAGGGAACCTGGCGCTGCGTCAAAAGCTGCCAACACACAACCAACGCCGCCATAACTCTCAAATGCCTGTATATGTGAAATTCATAGTGCACATTAAGCTACAAGCACCCGAGAACCTGGAGTAGAGGCTACATCAAGGTTGTAAAACCTCACAAAGGTGTGCGGAGAGGACCACCCTGCCGCATCACATACCTCCTGCAGGGAGACTCCTGACAGAAGAGCCAAAGAGGCTGCCATACTCCTAGTAGAATGGGCTCGGACCTTTAGTGGTGAAGGTTGGCCGGCCGACTCATATGCAAGTGAGATAGCCTCGACTATCCACTTACTTAAGGTCTGCTTAGATGCAGGTTTCCCTTTGTTTGGGGACCCGAAACAGATGAACAATTGCTCAGATTTTCTCCACAGGGCAGCTCTGTGGACATAAGCATCTAGTGCCCTCACTGGGCAGAGCAGATTTAACTTCTCCTGGTCTGGATTCTCAAAGGGAGGCGGAGAGAAGGCCTGCAGCATTATAGGACCTGCCACGTTCGTAGGAACTTTCGGGACATATCCTTCTTTTGGAAATAAGAAAGCTTTCACCATTCCTGGCGCAAACTCAAGACAGGAGGGGGCAACAGATAGTGCTTGCAAATCCCCCACTCTCTTTAGAGAAGAAATAGCCAAGAGAAACAGTTTTTAACGTGAGGAACTTCTCTGGCACCTCCTCAATAGGCTCAAATGGGGCCAAAGCTAGACCTTGCAGCACCACGGCCAGATCCCAGGTCGGCACCCTTGAGCGTGCCGCAGGCCTTAGCCTCAGAGTACCACAAAGGAAGCGAATAACCCATGGGTGTTTCCCCACCGATGCACCATCCAGATGGACGTGATAGGCCGATATTGCCGTCACGTATACCTTTAAGGTGGAAGGGGATAACCCTGAAGCGAACTTTTCTTGTAGAAAATCCAGTACTGAGTTGACTTGGCAGTTGACTGGGTTTAGAGAATGGTTAGAACACCATGCTACAAAGACTCTCCATTTAAGGGCATACAGCCTCCTCGTGGAAGGGGCTCTGGAGTGCAACATGGTCTGAACTACCTCAGCAGAAAGACCTGAGTCTGAGCTGGGCCCCCTCAGGGCCAAGCCCACAGTTTCCACAGCTCCGGCCTCGGGTGCAGGATTGCCCCGACGCCTGGGAGAGAAGGTCCTCCTGATCGGAAACCTCCCACGGGGACCTTCGAGGAGAGATATAATGTCTGACAGCCAAACTTGTGTCGGCCAATACGGGCTATTAGCAACAGACGAGCCCCCGCTCCGGCGCATTTCTCCAGCACTCCTGGTATCAATGCCAGAGGGGAAAGGTGTAGAGACGCAGCCTCGCCACGTCTGCACCATGGCATCCAACCCCAACGGGCTGGATGTGTGAGGAGTAAAATAGGGGACAGTGCGTTGTCTCTTGAGACGCAAACAGATCCACCTGAGCCTGACCAAACTGGCTCCATATGAGCTTCACCACCTCGGGGTGGAGTCTCCAACTCCCCGGCACCACTCCCTGCCTCGACAGGAGTCTGCCGTCGTGTTCAGGTACCCGGGATGTACACTGCTCGGATCGATAGCATTTTGCCCTGGGCCCAAACTAGGACTCGATGTGCCAGCTTCCATAGCCGGCGCGAGCGTAACCCCCCCTGGCGATTTATGTATGAGACCACCCGATGTGTTGTCCGTGCGAACCAACACATGATGGCCTCTCAGTTCCGGGAGAAAGTGCCTGAGTGCCAGGAACACTGCCATCAGCTCTAGCTGGTTTATGTGCCAGGAGAGCTGCTGATCTCTCCACAGACCCTGAGCTGAGCGACCACTCATGGTCGCCCCCCAGCCGGTGAGGGATGCATCCGTCGTTAGCGTTACGCGACGACAAGGAGCCCCCAGCACCGGACCCTGGGAAAGGAACCAAGGATCCTTCCACATGACTAAGGCACGTAGGCATCGCCCGCGTGACCTTGATCATGCGAAAGGATTTCCCCTCGGGAGAATCCCTTGGTCTTGAGCCACCACTGTAAGGGCCTCATGTACAGCAGGCCAAAGGTATCACGTTGACGCTGCTGCCATCAGACCCAGAAGTCTTTGAAAATGCTTCACAGTGAGTGACTGGCCTAGCTTTATCTTGGATACGGTTTGTAGAATCGAATTCACCCGAGCTGGCGTCAGCCGAGCTCTCATGGTTTCGTATCCCATAGCACACCCAGAAAAGTGACGTTCTGCTGTGGAGATAACATGCTTTTCTTTGTGTTTAGCCTTAACCCCAGCCTCTTCATCTCGATGCTGAGCCGCTCGATGTTCCGACTCTGCTAAGATCAGCCAGTCGTCTATGTAATTCAGTGCGCGGATGCCCTGGAGTCTCAGCGGAGCCAAAGCAGCATCCACGCATTTTGTGAAGGTGCGGGTGATAATGCTAGGCCGAATGGAAGTACCCGATACTGGAATGCTTCGCCCCCGAAAGCAAACCTGAGGAACTTCCTGTGTTGAGGAAGGATGGAGACGTGAAAGTATGCGTCTTTCAGGTCTATTGTGACACACCAGTCCTCGGACCTGATGTGACACATGATCTGTTTTAGCGTGAGCATTTTGAACTTTAGTTTCTTTACTGCCCGATTTAGCTGCCGCAGATCTAGAATAGGACGCAGTCCTCCATCCTTCTTCGGAACTATGAAGTACCGGCTGTAAAATCCCGACTCTCTGCAGTGGGGAGGGACCCGCTCTATAGCCTCTTTTTGCAGAAGAGTCTGTACCTCTTGCTCCATTACCAGAGCCTGCTCGGGGTTTACCACTGTGGATAATACCCCGTTGAACATGGGCGGGTGTGACCCTCGGGGCTGGCCTCTGGATTTTGAAGTGTGAGCAGCACGGTGTCCTGAAACGGCGTGCCGGCAGGAAGCAACCGCACTGACCCACTTTTGACCCTCCTTGGATCAAAAGTGAAGTCAGCATCCGACTTCTTCGCCGAGGCCTTCCTAGAGATGATAACAGTCCTCAGATCTGCTCTACCTCGGAAGACCTCGGCTGAGAGTGCTGACCCGCCCCAGTCTCTCTGTGGGGAGCGCTGGTCGCAACACTCTCTCGCTGTTGCGCTCTGTGAGAGGAGGACGACTCGGTTGGGGCTGCTCCGCCCAGCAGCCCCAAAGACATGAGATTTGGGGAGAAATTTTTGAAACGCAGCCGCCTGCTTTTAGACTCTTGAAACCTCTCCGACTGTGTTGACTGAGTCGCCGAAGAGGCCAGCAGGGGAGATAGGAGAGTCGAGAAGGAACTTCTTATCTCTATCTTTTATCTCTGAAAGATTTAGCCAGAGAAGTCTCTCCGTGGCCACCAGGGCTGCCATAGAACGGCCGATGGATCTAGCCGTCTCCTTGGTGGCGAAGAGACAAATCAGCAGCTCTCCTAATCTCTGCTATCGCTTCTCCCCACTTCTTCACATTCATCATCAATGTCTTTCAGCAGGTCGGCTTGATAAGCTTGCAACACCGCCATCGTGTGGAGACATGCGGCTGCCTGACCTGCTGCCGAGTAAGCCCTACCCACCAAAGCTGATGTTGTTCTAACGGGCTTAGTGGGTAGCTGCGGGCTTTTAACGACGATGATGACTCGGAGAGAGATAGCTCGCGAGCGTCTCTTCTACCGCGGCATCACCGCGTAACCATGCTGTTTCAACCCCACTATGTTTGAATAAGCAGCTGTATTGGGGTTGAATGGTCTAAATGATGCTGGTTTTTTCCATGATTTCGACACCTCGGTGTGGAGATCAGGAAAAAAAGGCAAGCCCCGCTTTGGAGGTTGTGATCTAGATGGAAGGAAGCGTTCATCTAATTTACTAGGATGATGCGCCGTGCGTCTCGGCTGGCCAGTCTATTTGCAACCTGGCAACAGCGCGAGTCACAACCTCCAATAGCTCTTCTTGAGCGTGTGAATGAGGCGGCGAAACCTCATCTAAATAATCCAGGCTTACAACATCCACTTCCTCAGAACTGGAGTGTTGCTGCACCTGCGCTTCAGCGCGAGCAGAAGAAACCGCAGAGCGTGCTTCTAACTCGACAACTGAAGCGTCGGGTCTGACGGGTAAAGGCAGAGAAAGGGGATCACCCGTCTCTAACCCGCCGTCAGATCCATTTGCGAACCCCAAGATGAAAGCCTTCGCTGTGCCTCAGCAGCAGCGGGACCTGCACCCTGGGGAACGCGAGCCGACCGGCGGGACCGGAGAGTTCTCATAGATAACTTTTCGCAATGCTCGCAGCCAGCCCCCTCGAGAGCTGACTGTGCATGCTCCGGTCCCAAACACATTACACAGAGCATGTGTGTATCCCCACCCGTGATGAAACGAGGGCAGGGAGTAACACACTGTCTGAACTGTTGATTCGCCATTTTTTTCTTTTAGAGACACACACACTTTCTTTCATACAAAGACAAACGATTTCACATAGAGCGCTTGTGAAGACACAGAAGCTGACAGTGTCTGGTTCAGGGGTGCTTTATAGCTTCCTGGTCTATGACGTCACCCGCCTACGACGTCCAGCCACACTATTGGACTGATTTTACGAGTGCTTCATGACGCATCACGCAGAGGCGTTCCCGCAGCGCTTGACGCAGCGCGAGTTCCCTTGAAAGGGAACGGAGTTATTGCGCCGGAGACGGGTTAATTGAGGATGACGTGCCGGTGAGGCAAATTCAGAGGAGACACTAATGGACACGGTCTCAGCAGACACTCCAGGATGAGCTGGTCATGTCCAGATGCAGGTCCACCATCCGATCCGGACACGGCCTGGATCCGGCCGACTGCAGTAAACCTCGGGATAAACAGAGAGACTAACATTAGTGTGGATGCCACTCTTTTTATGATGTAACGAGTACATCAGGTGTTATGGGAAGTGTTCCCGCTTCCGGCTGACCTAGTTAATGCAGCCTAACAATCAGTCATTTGATTTGAATAAAGAAAGTAAAAAATGTTCTATGTGTATGCCATACTAAAGAGATGCGTTTTTAGTCTAGATTTAAACTGACAGAGTGTGTCTGCTTCCCGAACAATGCTAGGAAGACTGTTCCAGAGTTTAGGTGCTAAATAGGAAAAGGATCGACCGCCTGCAGTTGATTTAGATATTCTAGGTATTTTCAACTGGCCAGAGTTTAGAGACCACAATAGACGTGATGGAGTATACTGCGTTAAGAGCTCGCTTAAGTACTGGGGAGCTAAACCATTTATTGCTTTATAAGTAATAAGCAAGATTTTAAAATGTATGCAATGTTTAATAGGAAGCCAGTGCAGTGTTGACAGAACTGGACTAATATGATTGTACTTCCTGGTTCTAGTAAGAACTCGAGCTGCTGCGTTTTGGACCAGCTGGAGTTTATTTATTAGGCGAGCAGGGCAACCACCCAGTAGAGCATTACAATAATCTAGCCTTGAGCTCATGAACGCATGTACTAATTGTTCAGCATTTTGCATTGAAAGCATGTGACGTAATTTAGATATATTTTAAAGATGGTAGAATGCAGTTTTACAGATGCTAGAAACGTGGCTTTCAAACGAAAGATTGGTATCAAAGAGCACACCCAGGTTCCTCACTGACGACGAGGGCTTGACAGAGCAGTCATCGAGGGTTAGACAGTATTCTAGGGCACTACTTGTGGAGCTTTTCTGTCCAATAATTAAAAATTCAGTTTTATCTGAATTAAGTTGCAGGAAATTACTATTCATCCAATTTTTAATATCAGCTATGCATTCCGTTAATCTTGTGAATTGGTTAGTTTCGTCAGGGCATGAAGAAATATAGAGCTGAGTATCATCAGCATAACAATGAAAACTAACGCCAGCAAATTCTTTGATAAAGTCTGTATTGTGCCCTGGTGGCCTGTATACAGTAGCCAACGCAAATGTCAAACGGGATTTATCATTTACACTACACAACGTTACATAAAGCACCAAAACTTCAAAGGAATTATATTTGAAACTAGACTTCTGAGTAATACTAAAGATATCATTATAAATTACAGCAACACCTCCCCCTTTTCCTTTCAGACGTGGCTCGTGTTTATAACAATAATCTTGGGGAGTGGACTCATTTAAAGTAATGTAGTCGTCAGGTTTTAGCCAGGTTTCTGTCAAACACAGCACATCTAGGTTATGATCTATAATCATATCATTCACAATAAGCGTTTATGGCGAAAGGGATCGAATATTCAGCAACCTGAGATTTATCAATTGTTCATCCGTTTTATATCTGTTGTTTATTTGTTGGACATCAATTAAATTTTTACTGTTGAATGGTTTTGATGTTTTTTTTGTATTTACTGATTCGGGGAACAGACACAGTCTCTATGTGATAATATCTAGGTGAAAGCGTCTCTATGTGCTGGGATTTAGCTGACTCTGGTGACGTGAGACAGCTAGCAGACGGTTGGTTTAGCCAGTTTGTCTGCTTCCTGACCTGGGCCCCAGTGAGTCAAGGTTTAGCTCTAAGACTATGTGCCAAATTGCTAGAGAGAAGAGCAGCACCAGCCCAGGTAGGATGAATGTCGTCTATCTTCAACAGGTCGGGTCTGCCCCAAAAACTTTTCCAATTGTCTATGAACCCTATGTTATTTTTGGACACCACTTAGACAACCAGCCATTGAGTGATGATAATCTGCTAACTATTTCATCACTCCTTTTAACAGGAGGGCCAGATAAACAGACTGCTGGTGACATTGTACTTGCGAGTTTACACAACTCTTTAATGTTAATTTTGGTGATCTCCGACTGACGAAATCGAACATCATTAGTGCCGACGTGAATAATAATCTTAGAGAATTTACGATTAGCTTTAGCCAGCACTTTTAAATTTGCTTTGATGTCAGGCGCTCTGGCTCCCGGTAAACATGTGACTATGGTGGCTGGTGTCTCTATTTTCACGTTCCGTGTAATAGAATCGCCAATAACTAGGGCACTTTCAACAGGATCCTCAGTGGGTGCATCACTGAGTGGGGAGAACCTGTTTGATGTTCTAATCGGAACGGAAGAGTGGTTTTTAGATCCGCAAATATGCTGTCTCACAGTCACCCAATTGCCCTGCTGCAAGGGCTCAGCCGGAACAAACAATGAGTGTTCACTAAGCTAGTCGCATCCAAAGCAGTATCTAAAGCTGTTACATTCTCACTACTCTCACATAAAGTCTGGATGCGTGTCTCTAAATCTGAAATCTTCTCCGTCAGCCTGATTAATTCTTTACATTTAACACATGTGAAGCCCTGTTCGCCAACGGAGATAGATACGCTAAACATGTAGCATGCAGTGCAAGTGACAATGACAGGAGAAGAAGACATGGCTTACCGTATTTGTTGATGAATCCAAAACTTACCACACAACTTACTCCACTTACTTTGTTTGATGGAGTCTATTTAATAATCCAACTCACCACAGTTGTCTAATGAACTCAGAAAACAGGAGACCCGGGTGCCGGGATTGGAAAGCTACCAGGCTAGCGAAAAGCTAACACGTGGTAGTGATTTAGATTAAAAGCTAGTGATGTCAAATTTAACTTGATAGGCTATATTAAACAATATATGGTGATGAGTAAGTTATATTTAGCAGTATAGATAACAAAGAAAATAGATCAAATAGAGATTCAAACGCAGCTATACAGAGCTACAAACACTGAAGCATGCAGCAGCAGCAGTAGGTAGACTGGAGCAATCGAATTAAAACATTACAAACTTACAAAATTTTATCTCTGACATTTTTATAATACACCATTCTTCACTTCGTAATACTCTGTACGATAAATATCATGGAGGACCAAACCTGCAGAAATTAAAAGTAAATAAATGAATTAATAAATAAATAAATATACAAATATGTAAATGAATACACAGATAAATCGACAAATAAATGTGATAGGAAAATAAATAACAGAATAAACGACTTGATGAAATAAACTATTCATTTATAATCAAATACAATTTCACGTAATTTATTATTTTCTGCTTTTATACATTTAAAAATATATATTTTTCACTTTTATTTATTTGTTAATTAATTTTAATATTTTATTTATTTATGCATTCATTTATTTTACATTCATGTATTCCCACATGTATCTATTTTACATTTGTTTATGTATTGATTCATTTATTTTTACTTGTAAAAAGTAAGATAAAAGTAAAAATAAATAAATCAATCAATAAATAAATGTAAAAATATATACATGTGGGAATAAATGAATGTAAAAATAAATTAATGCATAAATAAATAAATATAAAATTAAATATATAAATATTATAATAAATATTAGAATTAATTAACAAATAAATAAAAGTTAAAAAATATATATATTTTAAATTATAAAATCAGAAAATAATAAATTAAGGGAAAGATAAATACAAAATTTAATTTGATTAAAAATTAAAGTCTTTTATTTTATTTATTTTCCTATTATCACATTTATTTATCTATTTACCTGATTTTTAATTTACATGTTTGTATTTTTATTCATTTATTTACTTATTCATTCATTCATTTATTTATTTTTTAATTTCTGTAGGTTTGGTAAAATATGCTCATCAAAATTCGCTGTACAATGCTCAGATTTGAAGATAAGGTTACAGTCTAGTTAAGCAGTCTGGCTCTCAAGTCTCTGACTCTGGGTGACTTTCCCTACATCAATGGTGTATACTGTTGTCTGTATGAATGTGTAAAAGCTCACAAGTGCACCATTATAAGACAAATTGAACATAAAATGTGCCTTAAAAAGTGCATCAAATGCCCCAAGGGAGCGGGTTGCCTGGCATTGGATGAGATGCTTATCCAAGTTGATGTTGAAGGTGTCAATATTGCTTTTTGACGTCCGACAGCAAGGAGGTGCTCCTCTAAACTGCAGCATGACTAGGGTTAGGATGGACACTAAACATTAGACAAACATAATATGCAGTCATAGTGAAAACAAACATTGACTCATTGGCTAATGAAGGAAGGGAATGCCTCTGAAGACTTTATTAAACATTATTAAAATGGCCCTAACTTATGAAAATCTTTCAACAGCATTACATGGACTAATTTTTGGAGAATCCAGTCCTCCTGGTGGTAGAAGGAGACGTATCAGTAACAGAAGGAATGCCATTTCCTGGTCGTAGACTGAAGACAAAGATTTGCATGAATTTATTAACTGAAAATTTCAAATGCAATAGCAAGAGTAAGAGACATGCAAAATGTGCACTGTTAGTGGGCCTCCAGGAAACCACTGTTTGAGTTGAATACATGTATCATTCAGATGCAAGCAGAATTTAAATATGGCTACTTTTAAGAAAATGTTGTGCAATGTATCCCCTTCAATAAAATAGTATAGCTTAAGGCGTGTAAAGAAATCAGTCTACATCATGAGCTAGGAAGATACATATTTATCATATTTTTATCATGTGAAATAAAACAAACCTTATGAAGTTGCATAAAGTCAAACCGTCCATCAATGCAATTCAGCTTCACATACTTTTGTTATTCCCTGTACTTGATCTGGACCAGCATTTTCACTGCAACATGCAAAGGCGTTTGACAATGTAAATCGGTGTACATTTAGACCATTGTATGCTGCACTTTCAGCAAGCATCAATATCACGATGCACGCATCACTCAACTAATCCATTTTTATAAAAACGTTTTATTATTTATTCGCTTTGAGATTGTAAAACCTTTCCTTAGTTACGTTATAGATGGCTTCTCTATAGAGATTGCTAATGTGTCGTCATCATGACGTATTCCCAGTGGTGAACGCAAAGCATTTTGGGAATCCGCGGTACAAACACCGGGCGCCAGACTTCTTTGCATGGAGGGAAGAACGCAGTGTCCATGCTGTCTACCTGCTGTGTTATAAACTGCAATAGTCATTCTCACGATAGAAGTGGTATAAAGCTTAAGATATTCCTTTATTGTTTTTCAGCGTGGAAAAATAATGACGGTGTATGTTTAGGTTTCCACTGTTCGATTGCGCCCGTGCCTCTCTCTTATGGGATTAATATCCTGCCATGATTCAAAACTGAAAATAAAGTTCTGAAAGGTTGAAACTAAGTGTTCGAAAACTCAAAATCTTACAAAAAGAAGTTTTGCAAGATTGAAAAATAAGATTTGCAAGCTTGCAAAAAGGAAAAAATAACAATAATAATAATCTCTGCAAAAATTGTTTTGTTTTTTTTTAGATTTCCTTCTTCAGAACTGCAACATTTTTTATGATGTCGGGCAAACAATTTTTCAGGGTTTCGAATTTGTCACTGTTCTCCCAGTGTATAGTTTGTTTTCCAGATTTGAAACCTTGTAAATGGTGATCTGAAAAGAGGTGTGCGAATGTGTGAAAAAAAAGTTTTGAAACTCTGAAAACTGAGTTTTGCAGGCTTGCAAAGTGGTAAAAAAAAATTAAATCTCTGCAAACATAATTTTGTTTTTGAGATTTCCTTCTTCAGAAGTGCAACACTCTTTTTTTATGGTGTTGTGCAATCATTTTTTCAGAGTTTTGAATTTGTCACTGTTCTACCAGTGTATTTTTTGTTTTCCAGATTTGAAACCTTGTAAATGGTTATCTGATAACTGGTGTTCGAATGTGTGAAATAAAGTTTTGAAATTCTGAAAACTGAGGTTCGAAAGGGCGAAACTTACTACATTACATTAGCTATCCTATTTCAGTTTATTTTTTCAGAGCTGAGTTTACAACACCCACTTTGCGGAGATACAGCCATACAGTTCTGAGCTTGCGACTCACGTAATTTGTGGCAGCGTTGTCATGCAGCTCTTCCCTGAATCTCTGAAACTCAGACTGAGCGAAAATTAAGCTTCGCAACCTCCTGCTCCACCAATGATGAAAGTCAATCAATCAACTTTATTTATATAGCGCTTTTACAATGACGATTGTTTCAAAGCAGCTTCACAGTGTTAAACAGGACAACATTGCAAGAAAATTTGATTTGGCTAGTTTAATTTGGATAGTTTATAGAATTATATATGACCAAATTAATAAATTCTATTTGTATATTTAGTTGAGTAACTTGGATCATAATTTGAGTGTCCCCAACTGAGCAAGCCAAGCCAAAGGCGACAGTGGCAAGGAACCAAAACTCAATCAGGGCATGATGGACAAAAATAAACCTTGGGAGAAACCAGAAAGTGCACAGGATACGCAAACAGAATGGTGACTACCATTCATATAACCAGTTTTACCACAATACCATGGTTAAACTACGGTTAGAGTAGTAAAACCATGGTTCATTTTCGTAAGTGCAGTTAGCTAGAGACTGCAGAGATGATCACAAGCATGGTTAATAAGTTCCCATGTAATATCTAACTTTTTAGTTCGCTAAAGTTAATGGTTACAACATGGTAGGCTACTGTTAACAAAGTTTTTCACCTCTCTCCCAGCATCCATGGACGCGAATACAGCTCTCGACGGGAGCGCCATGTGGTCAGAAAGCCGTGCGTCCTGTTTGCGTATCCTGTGCACTTTCATCATTGGTGGAGCAGTCGGTCAATCACACCTCTCCAGTAAATACGACTTGATTGGACTGTACGTCAGCAGACAGCAAAGCATTGGCCAAGAGCATTAAGGCCCTTCCTCCAGGCTTTTTTTTTTAAAGTTAAAGTTGCGAAGCTTCATTTTCGCTCAGTCTGAGTTTCAGAGATTCAGAGCAGAGCTGCATGACAACGCTGCCACAAATTACGTGAGTCGCAAGCTCAGAACTTTATGGCCGTATCTCCGCAAAGTGGGTGTTGTAAACTCAGCTCTGAAAAAATAGACTGCAATAGGATAGCTAATGTAATGTAATAAGTTTCGCCCTTTCGAACCTCAGTTTTCATAGTTTCAAAACTTTTTTTCACACATTCGCACACCTGTTCTCTTTCATAGGTTCACTCGACGCTGCGTAGTGACGCATTTGGGAACGCCCACTGGGTGTGCCGATTGTCTGAAGCCCTTATAGAATCACGCCAATTCATTGGCTGATGGCGCAGCGCCGCCCCCAAGCTCAACACCTTGAGCCTATACTAGCGCGCGCGCGCCATCTTATCTCCAGATTTTTCTGCCTTCACGAAGTGGTAGCATCGCTCCCTTCGTGCGATTCTTCTGACCCAAAACTACTACTTTACTATCACCGCACTTCAGCGACTTGGATAGCGGAACTTTGTTCTCCTCTTCGTGAAGTGCGATGGAGTTCGTCGTTGTCCCCGCCGTGCACTCGCTTTATCTCGGTGGCGACCGCATGGTAAGTGCGTTAAGTGCATGGGTTTTGCTCACGCGCGCGAGGCGGTTCAGGGCACCTCGAAATGTAGATTTTGTGAAAATCTCCTTCTCAAAACCCTCCGTCTCGAGGCTCACGCTTTTGAGAAGGAATCATCCGCTCCCCGCCGCGCTTCAGGCGGCGAGGCCTCCCTCGGATCCGCGGCCTGGGGTTGGATGTTGAGCTCGAGGCGTCGAGTGCGAGCAGGCGGGCCTTCCCCTCTCTCTCCCTCCCTCTCCCGAGCACGTCGTTTGCCAGTCGAGTATGTTCCGACTATATGATGCCTAGCCGGAAGCACGCGATGCCGTTTCTTCGGTCTGGATGATGTCGTGTTTACTACAGCGTCCGACTCCGAGGATTTCGGGCCTGTTTCACTTGATGACGCTCTCCGCCCAGCGGCCAGGCGCGGCCTTCAGCGGCCTATTCGGAGCTTATTGGCGTGCTTGCGGCGCCACCGCGATCGGCTGGCCTGGCCGAACCTCACGAGTCTCAAACCTCCAAACTTGATGAGAGGTTTTGAGTGGTTCTAACGCCGCCCAGCGAGAAAGCTGCCGTTTTTGGCGATCTGCATAATGAGATCTCCAGATCCTGGAAACAGCCGTTCTCCTCCCGACTGACTAACGCGGCGGCCTGGCTTCACCAACCTAGTTGGTTCAGTGGCGGTTACTCTACCGTTCCGTCAGTCGAGGATACGCTGGCGTCGCATCTCTCTCCTTCCTCGGCCGCCACGTGGAAGTCACGCCCTCTCCTTCCGTCTAAACCGTGCAGGACCACTTCGCGTTAATCGGAAAGTCACGTCGCGGCGGTCAGGCTGGTCTGGCCCTTCATCGATGGCCATTCTCCAGGCCTATCAGCGGATGTCTTGAAGGACTTGGGCGAGGCGGCGGCCTCACGCCTGAGGCCGTTAAGGAGCTTCGTAGAGCTACGGACTTGGCTCTTAGGGCCACTAAACATACTGCGCGCGCTGTTGGACGCTCGATGGCTGGGTCGGTGGCTGCTGAGCGCCACCTTTGGCTGAATTTAACGGAAATCCGTGACAAGGAGAAGGTCTTCCTCCTGGACGCTCCTATGTCCCAGTCCGGATTATTTGGCGAGGCCGTCAGCACGGTAGTTGAAAAATTCAGAGCCGCCAAATCCCAGTCAGCTGCTTTTAGGCAGTTTATGCCTAGGAGGGCGAGGATTCCCCTACTACTTCCTCCTCCCAGCCTAGAGGCGCCCTTCCCGCGGGAGGATTTCCCTGCGGAAGGAGTGACCAGAGTCATCTCCCACCTGCTACAGTTTGGGAGCTCGTGGCCGTCCATTCCCGCGCCAGAGGCCTCATAGGACGTGCTCGAGCCTAAGCGTTCTGGTGGCAGACCAAGAACGCTCCGGCTCCCTGAGCCATTCCTGACCCTCTGGTCAGAAAAAGGAGAGCAGCGTCCGACGTACGGGACAGGGTCAGACTGCGCAAGCGTTTCTGCCCTCCCTTGGCTGCTCTGAGTCCACACCGTCACATTCGCGCCCAGCGCGTCTCGATGTCGGAATTGACTCTTCCCTTTTCACCTCCGGCGTTAGAAAGGAGGCGTTTTAGACTTTCTCCCCTTACGTCCGTCGAGCCTAACGCGCCGCCCGTTGTATAGGAGACACAGTCGATTTTCTCCAGGAGGGCCAACCTTCTTTCATCTACCCAGGCCAGGAAGTTCCCTCTCCGCATCCGGACGCCAAGGGCTCTCCGTTGCGGTCAGATGTGCCCCCCACCGAGGTCCAACTCTTCACCTCAGCAAAACAGGTATGCTTTCTGCACCTCACCACTCCGCTTCCTCTGTCTCATTTCTTCGCGAGTGGGAATGTCTACCAGGGTATCGCCATGGGTAGTTCGCCACGATTCGGTCGGGCTACACACTTCAGTTTTGCCGCAACCCTCCCCGTTTCAACGGGATCCTCCAAACTGTAGTAAACAGCGCCTCAGAGGCCTCTGTTCTACAACAGGAACTATCTTCCCTCCTTCTCAAAGGAGCGATAGAGGAAATTCCACCTACGGAGGTAGAACAGGGTTTTCAGCCGTTACTTCCTGGTTCGAAGAAGGGCGGTTTGCGGCCTATACTAGACCTGCGTCGTTTGAACTTCTCCCTCATCAGAGGGCGTTTCAAGATGCTTACACTGAAGTCTATCATTGCCCAAGTTCGTGCAGGGGACTGGTTCGTGTCGATAGACCTGAAGGGGCGGCAGTGGCTCAGTGGTTCATGTAGATTGTCTACAAACCGGAAGGTTGGTGGTTTTCAATACAAATCCCGGTCTTGCTCACCTGTCAAGTGCATGGATGCCGGTGTCCATGAGCAAGGGACATCCTAACCCCAGTTGCTCCTTCTGGCGAGCTGGATGGCGCCTTGCATGGCTGACACCGCCGTCAGTGTATGAGTGAGTGTGTGAATGGGTGAATGTGAGGCAACATGTAAAGCGCTTTGGATGGCCATTGGTCTGTTAAAAGCGCTATATAAATGCAGTCCATTTACCATTTACCAAGGATGCTTATTTTCATATTCAGGTTGTTCGGCGACACAGGAAGTTCCTCAGGTTTGCCTTCGAGAAGGTTTTCAATACAAAGTACTCCCCTTTGGTCTTGCTCTAGCGCCAAGGACTTTTACCAAGTGCATGGATGCCGCTGGCCCGCTGAGGCTCCAGGGCATCCGTATACTGAACTATCTGGACGATTGGCTCCTTCTGGCTCAGTCCAAGGAGCTGGCAAACCGTCACAGGGACATTGTGCCATGTCCAGTCTCTTGGCCTAGAGTGAACACCGACAAGAGTGTTCTCATACCGTCCCAGCAGACCATCTTTTTAGGGGTCTGTCTGGAATCCGTGTCAATGCAGGCCCGGTTGGCTCCTGCCCGGATTTCCAGCATCAGGACATGTCTGGCCGCTCGGCCAGCATGTGTCTGTCGGGACCTGTCGCGAGCTTCTAGGTCTCATGGCGCAGCCTCCCAAGTGCTTCCTTTGGGTCTGCTTCACATGAGACCGTTCCGCTGGTGGATGAAGTCTGCAGGGCTCGATCAACAGGATCGCCCTATCGCCTACTGAGAGTGTCGCAAAGTTGTTCTCGAGCTCTATCAGTGTGGCGAGACCCTCTCTTTCTCCAGAGAGGTGTCAGCATGGGGGTTGTATTCCGTCGCCAGATGATTACGACGGACGCCTCTCTCACGGGTTGGGGTGCGGTGTTCGAAGGCCGGCCAGCATACGGAATCTGGGCGGGAGACTCTAACCTGGCACATAAACTGTCTGGAGTTAGAGCGGTCTTCCTGGGCCTTTGGCACTTTCTTCCCTTCCTTATAGGGCACCATGTCATTGTCAGGACAGACAACATGGCGGTGGTGTCTTATGTAAATCGCCAGGGGGGATCGCGGTCGCGCACCCTGAACGGGCATGCACGTCGCCTTCTCCTGTGGGCTCAGGACAAGTTCCTATCCCTCAGGGCGGTCCATGTTCCTGGGATCCTGAACCTCGCAGCAGATTTTCTATCGAGGCAGAAACTCAGGTCAGGGAATGGATGCTGAACCCACTAGTGGTAGCCCAGATTTGGGAGAGGTTCGGCAGGGCAGAGGTGGACCTCTTTGCGTCGGAAGAGTCGTCCCAGTGTCCACTTTGGTTCTCCCTAAACCCTCCAGCTTCGCTGGGACTGGATGCGTTCGCTCATCCTTGGCCAAGGCTGAAACTTTATGCATTTCCGCCCATCAAGTTGATTCCGGCGGTCCTGCACAGGAGTGAGACAGGCGGTCTGTCTCTCCTGCTGGTAGCACCATTTTGGCCGTCCCAGATATGGTTCTCAGAGCTGATTCCTCTTCTGGAGTCCTCCCCCTGGGAGATTCCAGTCAGGAAAGACCTGTTGTCCCAGCTTCAGGGCAGGATCTGGCATCCTCGTCCAGAGATTTGGAAGCTATGGGTGTGGCGATCAAGGGCCACCCACTGTAAGTGTTGGTCTTCCAGATGTCCAGGAGACCATTGATAATGCTAGAGCTCCCTCTACTAGAAAGCTCTATTCCTCGAAGTGGGAGTGTTTGGGACATGGTGTTCGGCTCGTAAAGTGAACCCAGTTAACTGCCCGTTGGTTCGGTACTGGAGTTCTTACAAGAGAAGTTTGCGGCGGCCGGCCACTCGCTCAGGGTGTATATAGCCGCCATGGCCGCTCACAGAGAGACGGACGAGATTCCTTTGGGGAGACAGAGGCTAGTTTGTCCTTCATGAGAGGGTTAGGCGCCTGAGACCAGTCGCCCCTACTGTTCCTCCTTGGGACCTGTCAGTTGTCCTGGAGGGGTTGTCGGAGGCTCCTTTGAACCCCTGGAGTCAGCACCAGTTCGGATTCTGACTCTTAAGGTGGCTCTTTTGTTGGCTTTGACCTCTTTGAAGCGAGTAGGGGACTTACAAGCTCTCTCTGTTAGCGAGACTTGTTTGGATTTTGCTCCTGGGCTGGTTAAGGTTTCCTTAAGACCCAGGCAGGTTATGTGCCCAAGGTTTTGTCAACCTCTTTTCGCTCGAGTTACTGTCCTCCATTCTTTCCACCCTCCGCCTTTTGCCTCCTCGGAGGGCGAAAGGTTGAACTTGTTATGTCGGTCCGGGCATTGAAGATATATGTGGACCGTTCGGGTGGTTGGAGGAAGTCTAGCCAGTTACTGGTATGTTTTGGAGCTGGCTGCAGTGGGCTCGCCCCGCTTCAAAACAGAGAGTTTCGCATTGGCTAACAGAGGCTATTTCCTTAGCTTATGAGGTGCGCGGACTTCCTTCACCTCTAGGCGTTGAGCACACTCTACTAGAGGTGTGGCCGCCTCTCAGGCTCTTTTTAAGGGAGTTTGTTTAGAAGACATTTGTGTAGCGGCAGGTTGGTCCTCTCCGCACACATTTGTGAAGTTTTATAGTTTGGATCTTGACATGGCTCCGGGTTCGCATGTTCTTTCTGCTTAAATCCAGCCATGCAGGATTTTTCCTGGCGTTTTGTGCCAGATGCGGCAGCATGTTAGCTTGGCGTGTTTGGTATACCGTTCCCAAATGCGTCACTCGCGGCGTCGAGTGAACCTATGAAAGAGAAGCGTCTCAGGTTACTCGCGTAACCTATGTTCTCTGAATAGGGAGCGAGGCGCTGCACGCTGCCAAGCTCCTTGTACTGCCGACAGGCTTTCTTTTCGGCAGAAAAATCTGGAGATAAGATGGCGCGCGCATGCTCAAGGTGTTGAGCTTGGGGGCGGCGCTGCGCCATCAGCCAATGAATTGGCGTGATTCTATAAGGGCTTCAGACAATCGGCACACCCAGTGGGCGTTCCCAAATGCGTCACTACGCAGCGTCTCGTTCCCTATTCAGAGAACATAGGTTACGCGAGTAACCTGAGACGTTTTCAGATCACCATTTACAAGGTTTCAAATCTGGAAAACAAACTATACACTGGGAGAACAGTGACAAATTCGAAACTCTGAAAAATTGTTTGACCGACATCGTAAAAAATTTTGCAGTTCTGAAGAAGGAAATCAAAAAAAAAAAAAAACAATGTTTGCAGAGATTTTTTTTTTTTTTTTTTTGCAAATCTTATTTTTCGATCTTGCAAAACTTCTTTTTTTAAGAATTTGAGTTTTCGAACACTTAGTTTCGACCTTTCAGAACTTTATTTTAAGTTTTGAATCATGGCAGGATATTAATCACACAAGGTGCAAAACATTTAAACGTAGATTATAGCCTAAAATCACAAACATTTTAAATTAGAAACTTACAATAGGCTATTCAAAAACAGCCGACTCTGGCCTTTCGTTTTTAAACCTTTTTAAAAGAAATCCAGCAGGTCATAAAGAACTTTGTTTTTCTTGTTGTCTAATTAGGAAGGAAATTAAGTTTGTTCAGACAAAATTAATAGCGGAGAGTAGAACTATCCGGAAATACCCACGAGATGGCGCAGTCGAGTCCATCCATGCTAGAGTTGCTCACCCGATGGCGCTGTTACGCACGCTCGGGATGAAGCTGTGGTGATGTGTAATTCGAGAGCTGTTTAGCATTTAAGTCACCCTCTGGTGATTAGCAACAATCACAACGAATTTTCAGATCACAGCGGATCCTTCTGTGCTGTACTGGCACAAGAAAAATGTGGAAACAGGAATTTACGTCTGTTTACTTCACATTTAAAAGAAGTCCAATAGACATTTATCAAACTGGCTGACGGTTTTCAGCATCTATGAGTCAAATGGTCTCAGATTTTTTTTTTGTTTATATTAACGATATAATATTAGTAGGCCTATATATTGAAAAGAAGGAATCTCGCTCGATTTCAATCTTCCGCTTGACAGAAGGTTTCGTCGTTCAACTCAAAGCGGGATAAGTAATACTATGAATGTACGGACTGTACAGAGATTTTGTGATCTTCTGTAGTAGGCTACATTTAATATTGCAACTTTAGCTTCTATGTGCTTGTGCTGAACTCGGCGTTGTGCCCAGTCAGTGACTAAACGAGTTCGCTTTGCGCGATTTATCTCACAGTTTCCAAGGAAAAACGAAAATGCACGTGCATAATATTAATACCCCAAAATACACATAAGTATGAATATTGCTCACAGAAACAAAGTTTGAAACGTGCCTAAAATTTCCTCCACCAGTAATGTAGCGACAATGAGTCTCGGGGAATAATTAATTCAAATGGGGTAAATATTCATGAGTCTATGAATATGATTCGTTTGTCCTACACAACAATATTAACTTATAACAGAACCTTTAATCATGTAAAAGTAACCTTTATACAAGTTGATTGCAGTGATCTATAATTTTCTTCTCGTCCTGCAAGTTGCAATTCAGATTACTTCATCAAATATCAATCTTACAAACTATAAGAAACATTAATTTTCTGATCAGGCCAAACAATATTTCTTTTGTTTGTACAATTTGTATTACTTAAATAGTAATAAGAAAATCAAGCTTTATACGATCTTACATCTCATTGACTTCGATATGTGTGAGCAAGATGATAAAGATTCAATTTCATGTAATTACTGGGTTTTAATAAAACAACTAAGTATACAGAACTACGATTCACACAAGGGAAATATGCATATATATGTAGGTAGTGAAACAAACAATATGGTACAAACAGGGAGAAATCAAACTTAACGTATGATATAAAAGGGATGAAGGAGAGAGAATGGAAGAGAGAGAGAGAGGGAGCTACAGCTTTATCACGCAGTACTTTCACAAGACACCTCAAGTAAATTATTCCCAAATAGGAATAAGTGGACAACCTTTAGCACAGTTTGATTGGGAAATAAAATACTTGCTTTGATCTGGCTTCTCGCGTGTGTGTGTCTGAGTTCAATTGTCCGCTGAATCTTTCGGGCAGCGAGGCAAGGATCTGGTCCTTGGAGGAGTTCTCTGGCGCTGATGAAGCTGTGGGCCTTTCTTGAATGATGGAGGCCAGTTTTTCTCTCTCTCTCTCCAGATGCTGGGGGTCTCTCGTGGGCAGGGTGCCCGTGTCGGAGTCTCTCTTTGGCAGGAAGCAAAGAGTTAACGGTCATTCTCGGTTTTATAGCCGAAGAAGAACGGGGTTGAGTTCCTTTGAGATGATCCAATAATGTCTGAGGGTCAAAGGCTCAAAGTTTCCTTTGTGTTGAAATCTCAAATGGGGTAAATATTCATGAGTCTATGAATATGATTCGTTTGTCCTACACAACAATATTAACTTATAACAGAACCTTTAATCATGTAAAAGTAACCTTTATACAAGTTGATTGCAGTGATCTATAATTTTCTTCTCGTCCTGCAAGTTGCAATTCAGATTACTTCATCAAATATCAATCTTACAAACTATAAGAAACATTAATTTTCTGATCAGGCCAAACAATATTTCTTTTGTTTGTACAATTTGTATTACTTAAATAGTAATAAGAAAATCAAGCTTTATACGATCTTACATCTCATTGACTTGATATGTGTGAGCAAGATGATAAAGATTCAATTTCATGTAATTACTGGGTTTTAATAAAACAACTAAGTATACAGAACTACGATTCACACAAGGGAAATATGCATATATATGTAGGTAGTGAAACAAACAATATGGTACAAACAGGGAGAAATCAAACTTAACGTATGATATAAAAGGGATGAAGGAGAGAGAATGGAAGAGAGAGAGAGAGGAGCTACAGCTTTATCACGCAGTACTTTCACAAGACACCTCAAGTAAATTATTCCCAAATAGGAATAAGTGGACAACCTTTAGCACAGTTTGATTGGGAAATAAAATACTTGCTTTGATCTGGCTTCTCGCGTGTGTGTGTCTGAGTTCAATTGTCCGCTGAATCTTTCGGGGCAGCGAGGCAAGGATCTGGTCCTTGGAGGAGTTCTCTGGCGCTGATGAAGCTGTGGGCCTTTCTTGAATGATGGAGGCCAGTTTTTCTCTCTCTCTCTCCAGATGCTGGGGGTCTCTCGTGGGCAGGGTGCCCGTGTCGGCGGAGTCTCTCTTTGGCAGGAAGCAAAGAGTTAACGGTCATTCTCGGTTTTTATAGCCGAAGAACGGGGTTGAGTTCCTTTGAGATGATCCAATAATGTCTGAGGGGTCAAAGGCTCAAAGTTTCCTTTGTGTTGAAATCTCCACCATCTTGACTCATCACGAGGAGTGAGAAGTTGAAAATTTATTATCAGAAAGTTGGCAATTTTGTAATAATGCATCTTGTTGTAATTTGGAGATGAGATTCGGTATCGTCAGGTTTCCGCGATTCTAGGGGTACCATGAATTATAATTCTGAGAGTTCAAAGTACAAAGATCCATAAACTTTCACAGTTACTAGCATACAGAGTTTGATTCTACATCCAGTAACATTTTAATACATCGTATAAAGACGTTGAATCAACCATATATATATATATATATTTAATAGTGTAAGAGACACTTTTTCCAATTGGTCCCTCTATGCTGATGTGTGTGTGTGCGTGTGTCACGGGACAGTCCGCGTGTGCTGGGGGGGCAAAAGTCACGAAAGGGCGGTAGTGGGGTTGCTGATGTAAACTGCCCCAGGGGTGCAATGATCATGCTGACAACGCTCCTCTTGTAGACATTCAGGTGCGTCAAGCTGTTAATTAGTTATATGTTCATGACAAACAAAAGGGACCTTTGTTTACGTTAATCTGATTAGGTCTCACCGGATGCGTGAGTTCAGTCCTTTTTGGTCACTGAAACAGATGGCTAACCTACCATCAGTTAAATGGTACTACAAGATGTTCTCACAAAATGCATCCATACACTTCGTACAAGTTACCAGACCCTCGATACAGCCCGCACACTCGACACCATGTTTATTTTAACCTTTTTCGGTTTTCTCAGATCCTCAGAAATCGTGATCACTTCCAAATTCGACCCAAAAATACACCCCACCATCTCAGACCTATCAGTACTCGATGGCGAAACCATATCATACTTAATCAAACAAAGCAAGACAGACCAAGCTAAAAAAGGTAATTTGATCTACATTTTCAACAGCCTGTCTCCAATCCAACCATACCAAACCGTCCTTGCGTACCTCCATATTAGGAAATCTCAGGCTAAATCTCCTTATGAACCCCTTTTCATAGACACTTCCAACAAACCCATCACACGCTTATGGTTCCAAAAACAACTCAAATCTGTTCTCCAGCAATCAGGTACCCCAGCGCAATTTTTTTCAAGTCACTCCTTCCGCATAGGGGCAGCAACAAAAGCAGCGAAAAAAAGGCTTCTCCCAGCAGCAGACCGGCCGGTTCCACATCAGGAAAGCTCATCAAACCCTTATTTTATAACCCTACATTTCATATATTTTAAGTGGATAGGGCCGTCCTATCCACTATCAACTTTCCTTTTCTCACCCAGCGAGGCTTACTCGTCCGATACCATGAGTCTTGTTCTCCTTTCGGATGCAGTGAGAGCTCTCCTGCCGGGTGTTTCACCGATTTTTGAAACACCCGGCAGGATGTTCATCGTTTTTTTTGACCGATATGACCCACTCATCTGATGCCAGGAAGCTGCTCCAGACAGAGGCTGGGTGGGCCCCCTCTGTCAGTCGTCCTTTTTAATTACGACGCTCAGTTTATTGGTTGGTAGGGCCCATCTGACGCCGCGAGTCTAATCTCCCATCAGATGCGGCTTGAGCCCTCCCGATCAGCCGTTTCCAAATTACGTGCTCGGTAAATCTTGTTGCTCCCTCTTTTCCGGCCGGTAGGGTTTGTTTCTCGTCTGTTGCAGTGAGCCTGGCCCCCCTCAGATGTTGCAAGACCCTTCCCGATCGGTCATTTTAATCCAAGGCTGCTCCTCATTTATCGGCCGGTAGGGCTTGTTTCTCATCTGTTGCAGTGAGCCTGGTATGACGTCATCACGTTTAGGGCTGCAACAACGAATGGATAAAATTTGTGTCGCGCAAAATGCTTTTGTAGAAATATTGTAGTATCGTGCATTCTATCAGTTGTTCTGGCGGCTCCGTCTCAACATAGTAAAAAGTAACAAAGTAGAGGAACGGGACACTGCAGTTCACAAAAGTTCATTATTTGCATGTGCTTTAAAAGCTTGCCGGTTAAACATGTCCTTAGCGTGCTGATGCACTGTTCTAACATGCGCTTTTCTGAGCGCATAAACCCAATGCGCACAGGCACTAAAAGCCTGTCAAAAAGTGCCTGGTTACTGGACTAAGTTATCTATCGCGTCTTATTGCGCTAATACTGTTAAATACGCACAAGGTTTACATACATTGGTTATGTCTAAAGCGAAAGCAAACAGTATGTTTACCCCCTTTGGTCTTGACTATATACTCATCCACTGGTGTGGAGCTAACTTGCTCCACAACAGCAGTTACCTGCTCTACAAAAGCCACTGCTTGGCCTGGAAAGGCTGCCCTTACTGTTCTACTTAACCCTTCCCTGTAAGTAATGTTTGACAGTTTCAGTTCACTGTCTCTAATAATCCTAATCACATTACACCCTATGATAGGTTGAACAAGCTTACCACCCTTCATTACAAGTGTAGGGACAATAACCTCTGTTTTGGATGCAGCCCCTGAACCTAATCTAAAAGTTACCTCAACCCAACCTGTGTATGGCATGCACTCCCCATTTGCTGCCTGTATGTCAAAAGTCTGTGTTATATCCAGAATTTCGGTTATGTCTCTTAGTTTTGCGTCTGGCAGATGTATTTCTTTCCATCGCTCATCAATTATGGTCACTTGGGAGCCTGAGTCCCACAAAGCCCGAACACTTTGGCCTTGGATGAAGCAATCAACCATGTACTTTCCCCCTACCAATGGCGCCTTGGTAGCCCTTTTGTCCCTCTTTGGAGTGATGTTTATAGTCATACATGAGAGTGCTTGACATTCTCTTTTGTGTGCCATCCAATTATCACTTTGAAATGGTGTAGCACAGTAAAGCACTTTCTTACAGGATGCGCATTGCTTCAAGAAAAGTCCTTTACCCCCCTGTCCCGAATTCGCACATCGCTGGGACATTGCTGCGTTATTGGTCACTCCCTGTCCCGTGTAAGTGACCTTCCCCCATTTAAAGACTTATCTCCAAACTGTCTCTGTCCCCTTGCTCGACAACTAGCCAGAAAATGCTCACTACTGCCACATCTGTAACAGTGCGTGCAATAATCTTCGGCTCCACTCTTTTGACAACCAAAAAATTGTCTCCTTTGGCCATGAGTTGATGGGGGGAAGCTGGGATGTGGGGCAAACCTTTGCTGATACTGAGCAGTTCCTCCTCTGTGTCTGGGGCCCACAGTAAACCACTATCCCTGTGCCGGGTCCTGCACCTGTTGACCTGATAATTGCAGTTCTGATGTGCCATCGGCCCCCCCTGCTGGCGGTGGTTGTCTAGGCATCAGCTGGGGCTGTTGCATGGACTCCCTAATGTGAGACACTTCACCTTTTAGATCTTTCAACAGAGCCATCTCAGATCTAATTTCCTCAAGCTGGGAAAGAACAGCTGGGGAAACTTTAGACTTTTGTTGAGTTGGTGGGTTTTCATTCTTTTCAGCAGGAACATCGCTGGACTGAACTGAATGGATGGTAACAGTTCTTTGTTGTCCTGGCAATTTTTTCTTGTTCTGCCTCTCGGTCTCATAAGCACATGCTGTATTCACTCGCTCAAGCAACAGTTCATCAGCGATGTCAGCTTGCTCCAAATAAGGCTGAAGATCCCGCCTGATGTTGTCGTTCTGCAGGCCAGTTAGCACAGTGTGAAGAAACATCTTCTGCACTAACCCAGGGTCATATTGGAGGCCCGACTCCACAACATTTTCTGTCTCAGGTCGAAAGTGCGAATAAGAAAGTTCTGTGGGGTTTCTTTGATGCCCTGCACCTCTGAGGTCAACTGCTTATAAAGGTCGGTTCCACTTTTCTCTTGATAATGACATCGGAGTATTCGTCTCATTGTGGGTAAGGTCAAGTTGGTTTTGCCCTCTAAATAGCTGCGGAGTTGCATGCCTGGGGATATAGCTCTTTTCACTGCATCTACTATCTCAAGTTCGGAAAACCCCTTGCTTAAGCCATGTTCAATTTGACGTGCTAAACTTGAAAAAGTCTTTTTGTCTTTCTGACCGGGCTCACCGATTTGGCCCGCTATTTTAAAATCCTTTTGCCATGGGTGAGGTGCAGGATAAAGTGATATCACACCTGCACCACTCTATCACCATACAACATACCCTGATATACACAGACTGCATTATTGCTTCAAATAACAATATCAGTAACTGATGAACTGTGCTCAGGGGTGTGTAAGGGGTGTTGTTGGTCTTCTAATCTTATGTTCATTGTAACTCATAGAGTGCTGTGTATAGTGACGACAGACAAGAAGATGAAAATGAAGATGAAGATATAGTCAAAGCTTTGAAAGGTAAACTGAGAAGTCATGGAATCGTAATGCATATCTATGCAAATTATGTATTAAATATTACATTCAAACATGGATGTAAAATGTTAATCATTGGTTAATTTTATATAAATATTTTTTTCCCTTTCACAGATCCTGTGATAGAGAAGTCTTCAAACATTACAGTGTCTGAATCACAAGCCCTCAGTTGCAGAAAATGCAAGTTATACTCAAAGAAGTGACTGTCCACTTGAAGATGGTGTGACATGTAAACTCTTCTGTGTCTTTGTTTGGTTAAGACTTTTGCAGGCTTGATTGTAAAGAAAATACATTCACTTCTGCACTCCTAGGTGAAAAAGACATACTATTAAATTTACTAAAAGTGTACTTAATTATGTTTTTAGTGTACAATTAAAATATAATATAAACATACTACTTGAATTTCAAGTGCATTTTTAATACATTTAATAGTATGTCCTTTTCACCTGGGGTTTGTTCTCCAGTAACTTTTATTCAATGATGTAATATTCCAACATGATCACATGAGAATGCGAATCAATAGTACGAGTGTGGAATGTCGTGGAATGTATACGCCAAAATGAGTTTTTCACATGCATATGAAACGCACTTTATGGTGTGTATATGACACGCTCTTGGGTAAAGGATGGGGGTGGGGGGTTTGTGCGTAATACGCCATAAAGTGCGTATCATATTCACGCGAAAAAATGCATACCATATGCACGCCAAAACTCATTTTGCTGTATACATTCCACGACATTGCACACTCGTATTATTTATATGCATTTTCGTAAGAAAGTGTGCTTTTTAGTAATACAGGTATAACTGAAATGTTCTACAAGTGGATGAAAATAGTTCTGCGATAGCACTTAATTGATCTTTCATTTATTATAATGTATTTGTCAAGAGATTATGTATGCTGCTGTACTTTTTTAATGTACTCAAGGAATATATTTTGTAATGTATATGATATAGTACATTAAAGTTTTCAATATTTCAAAGTGTGTACGTGTCTTAACATTTATACTTAATTTTGCACTTTTTATACCATTTTGAATACTGAAAAAACTGCATTATAATATACTAGTAGTGTAATACTAATGCATTTCTAATGTACTGAAATGCTATTCAAATGTTCTTGAAGTCCATTAAAATTAATTATTAAAAAATACTTTAAATTAATATTTAAAGAAATACATTTAAATTGCACTAAATGTACTTAAAGTTGTTCAATTTTAGCACAATGTAATATATTAAAATATATTGCAAATAGCTTAAAATTGATCTTAAGCATGCAGTTAAAATGCACTTAATATACTTAAAGTTGTTTCAAAATAATAAATTTAATATGCATTTAGTATAATGTAATTTAAATATGTCCAAAAAAGCATATATTTCTTTTCGACCTGGGATTTCACAAGTTAAACCAAACTTTTATTTTGACGGGTTGTTGTGAAAACCTTGGAGTTTGTGTTTATGACATGACGGTAGTTTTTCTCAAATGAAACGGTAAAATGCAGAAGAAGTGACTCTCAGAGCGGCTCTGGAGATGACAGACATGTGTTTATGTCCTCGTATGAGATAGAAACACGCGATTGTCACACGCAATTCTATGTGTGTGTGTGTGTGTGTGTGTGTGAGGTAAATAAACTGCGGGTCAGTGCTATTCATTCACACAAACACGCAGGATTCGTGTTTTAACAATCTTGCTGTTTAATATTCACAGACACTAGTCTATAGAACCAGATGTGTTCTCAGGTACCGAGATGTGGTACCAATTGAATTAATGTGAATCAGTACTCGGTAGTACCGACGTAATTCGGTCGGTGCCCTTAAAAGTACCAAGTTCGGTAACTTCCCCAAACCTAATTACAGCGCATCCATACAATTGTTGACTTTTGTGAATTTATGTTCCATTTTTAAAACTACAGCAAACAAAATAAATTTTAGGCAACATTATAATGGTTATGCGTTTAGAGAAATGTTATTCATTTAAAGGATTAAAGTGTAGTCTTGTTTAACATTATGTAACTTAATAGGCCTAATCATCCGAAACGAGGCCATTTTCCCTATAATTTATGTAGCCTGCTGCGTTCCAGGCAGGTTTTTGAGCCCGTAAATTACGACTTCAAACCACAACTTACGACTTTGTAGCGTTCCAGGCAAAGTCACGCCAAACTGCCTGAGCGCAAGGAATTGCGGACAAGAGATGTAAACAAAGCATAGCCGACCGTACGGGACTTATACTCATTTACAATCATTTCTATCGCCAAAGGTGCTTACTCCTTGCTTATTTGAGGGAAAAGGAGGAGAATAAACGGCGCATAAAGCAAAAGAAGCTGTTACACGTTTTATTTTACATTATTTGTATATTTGGAATTGTATTAAAGAGCACCTATTATGGAAAATTCACTTATACAGGTCCTTCTCAAAAAATTTGCATATTGTGATAAAAGTTCATTATTTTCCATATTGTAATGATAAAAATTAAACTTTCATATATTTTAGATTCATTGCACACCAACTGAAATATTTCAAGTCTTTTGTTGTTTTAATACTGATGATTTTGGCATACAGCTCAAAAATTAGCATATCATGAAAAGGTTCTCTAAACGAGCTATTAACCTAATCATCTGAATCAACTAATTAACTCTAAACACCTGCAAAAGATTCCTGAGGCTTTTAAAAACTCCCAGCCTGGTTCATTACTCAAAACCGCAATCATGGGTAAGACTGCAGAGAGAGTATTAGAGGGTACCGGCTGTCACTTTTGATTGATTTATGACTGTCATAAAAATTCCTCCCCCTCCCTCCCCTCCTCCACTTTCGGACTGGACACCTGTTCTGGACACCTGTTTTGGCCACCTGTTTTATAGCCACTTGTTTTATGACAATCTGTTTTATTATCCTTCCCCCTTCCAAAGGAATTTATGACTGTTTAGGATTGTTTGTGTTTTCTAAACTAATCATAGAGTGTTAAAACAATGTGCTTGAAACTTTTAAAATGTGTGACATTGGAATAACAGTGACATGTATAAGATCAGGGAACAGTTTTTATTAAACAAAGTTTGTATTTCACATACATTTGAGTTTTTGAGATGTTTAAAACATAAAAAATGACACCATTAAATACAAAAGCATGGTAGATGTTAAATGTTCAAGTAAATGTTTCCTAGACGTATACGTTTTTTGTTAAAAAGTACATGAAACGAATAATGTTCACTTACACCGTTAAAGTTTTGTTCCTTAGACAAAACATTTTCTCATACGGAGTTCAGGGTAGACACATCCTCTCTCTTTGACTCTTGAAAGCTGAATGAGTTCTGAGAGGCTGCGTAAAGTCACCTCCCAGTCTCCGCCCCTAACACACCCCCTCAATGCAAAACAAAGTTTAAAAATAAATAAAAAATAAAAGCCAAAGGAATAATATTAAGTTTTTCACATTACAAATTACTCTTAAAAGTTTATTTAGTTTATCCAAAAACAATAGTTGCTTACGGAGTTCAGGGTAAACACGTCCTCTCTCCCCAAAGGCTGGACCATTAATGAGTTCTGAGAGGCTGTGCGTAAACCCGCGAGTCTCCGCACCTAACACACTCCTCTCAGAGCTGAAGAATGCACCTGCCCCGCCTCTCCGTCCCTAACACACCCCCTCAATGCAAAACAAAGGTTAAAAATGAATAAAAAATAAAAGCCAAAGGAATAATATTAAGTTTTTCACATTACAAATTACTGTTAAAAGTTTATTTAGTTTATCCAAAAACAATAGTTTCTTACGGAGTTCAGGGTAAACACGTCCTCTCTCCCTGGTGATGAAAAGGTGAATGAGCTCTGAGAGGCTGCGTAAAGCGCCTCCCAGTCTCCGCCCCTAACACATCCCCTCAATGCAAAACAAAGTTTAAAAATAATATTAAAATAAAAGCCAAACGAATAATATTAAGTTTTTCACATTACAAATTACTGTTAAAAGTTTATTTAGTTTAGCCAAAAACAATCAGGGTAAACAATTCAGGGTAAACACGTCTATGGAGTGAAAACAGTATCAAAACCTTTCACAAATGCACAGGAGAGATCCACATGCACGCGCACCAATCCACAAATGCACAGGAAAGATCCACATGCACGTGCACCAATCCACAAATGCAAAGGAGAGATCCACATGCACGCGCACCAATCCACAAATGCACGGGAAAGATCCACATGCACGCACCAATCCACAAACGCACGGGAGAGATCACATGCACGCACCAATCCACATGCACGCACCAATCCACAAATGCACACGAGAGGTCCACACACACACAAAGCAATTTACAAATGCACGCGAGAGATCCACACACACAAAGCAACCCACAAATGCTTTTTCTGTATTCTGTACCTGTAATTTAATGCACAGTACATCACGAGCATTGTTGTTCTGCCTTAGAATATGCGCTTTTGTACCTGTGGAATCTTTTGAGACTGTCGTTCCGTGGCCTTGATTCACAAATGCACAGAAGCCTATTTGTATCTGTCCAGCAAAGATGCGATACGGTGTCCTTCCTCCAGAGGGCGCTTACCGGCCTTCGCGCTGAATCTTCCAAAGGGCTAGATTCATTTCGTTTTCTAACTTGGCGAGACAACTGAAGTCTAAACATTTTTCACAAAATATCATATTCATAAATGCAAATACAGAGTAAAAACAAACCCTTTTTTTATTCTTCAACGTGAAATCTGAAAATATATAGCCATTCTGATAACAGGAAAGCATTAAAGTCTTTAACATTATTTCTGTAACTGTTAGCCATTACTAGGCTCTTTTCGTTTGTTTTTTTTAAAAGGATGAATGCTTCCACATAATTTTAACCAACAAAGTAAAATATTTCTTTCAAAAGTATTACCATGGGCGTCGGAAGCAAATAAAATGTGGGTGGGTCCTCTCAGGGTTTTTTTACTGGAGTAATATTAGAGACAATTTACATTAAATACAGATATACTGACGTTTACTAAACGATTGATTGGGATAGACAAAATTACGGAAATCACTAAGTTCATTAATTGTGTTCATGGTGTAGGGGTAAGACGCATAGCATCAAGTTTTGACGCAAATCGATCTGAGGTTCGAATCCAGCTTTTGCCGAACTCGCTCTACTCCCTTTTACCATCACATATCAGATCGGAAAGGCATAAAACTGAAGAAAATATTAGAAAAGTGGAAATAAAGCGTCTAACATGTGTTTACTATTAGTGTTTATCGGTCATTGGTATAGGTAAACAGACATGTGCTGAATTAGAGACGATAAAAGTGAGGGGGTCCAATATCATTGCTCGTATCGTTGCTCTTAAAAAGTCTTGTCCCACCCACACACAATGGTTCCGACGCCCATGAGTATTACCCTCAAGTAAACAATTATGAAGCAAACCTTTACATGCAAAAGTTTAAACGTGTGATTTGCCTCAGTTGCTCCTTTTTTGGTGAATCAGATGAACCGGTTGTTGTTCATCTTTTTTTGATCTGTCCATTTACTAAAAAGCTTTATTAAGAGTTAAATAGTAAAAGTGGAAAAGGGTATATTATTTAAAACAACTAAAAAATGAGACTGAATGATATTCTCATTTCAAGGCAAAATTTATTAGAAACAACATGAAAACCACTTTAAATGTAATGGTTCAATTGCCAAACATGTTTTTTTTCATCTGTGAAAACAGATAAATCTGTGTAACAGATTTGGGTGAAAAAGGCATTGTTCACCCAAAAATGGAAATTCTGACATAATTTACTTGTCTCGCCAAGTTAGAAAACGAAATGAATCTAGCCCTTTGGAAGATTCAGCGCAAAGGCCGGTAAGCGCCCTCTGGAGGAAGGACACCGCATCGCATCTTTGCTGGACAGATACAGATAGGCTTCTGTGCATTTGTGAATCAAGGCCACGGAACGACAGTCTCAAAAGATTCCACAGGTACAAAAGCGCATATTCTAAGGCAGAACAACAATGCAAAAGACTCGTGATGTACTGTGCATTAAACTACAGGTACAGAATACAGATAAAGCATTTGTGGATTGCTTTGTGTGTGTGGATCTCTCGTGTGCATTTGTGGGTTGCTTTGTGTGTGTGGATCTCTCGTGTGCATTTGTAAATTGCTTTGTGTGTGTGAATCTCTCACATGCATTTGTAAATTGCTTTGTGTGTGTGGATCTCTCGTGTGCATTTGTGGATTGGTGCGTGTTTGTGGATCGCTCCCGTGCATTTGTGGATTGGTGCGCGTGCATGTGGATCTCTCCCGTGCATTTGTGGATTAGTGCGTGCGCATGTGGATCTCTCCTTTGCATTTGTGGATTGGTGCGCGTGCATGTGGATCTTTCCCGTGCATTTGTGGATTGGTGCGTGCGGATGTGGATCTCTCCTGTGCATTTGTGGAAGGTTTTGATACTGTTTTCACTCCATACACGTCCTCTCTCTCTGGTGATGAAAAGATGAATGAGTTCTGAGAGGCTGTGCGTAAACCCCGCGAGTCTCCGCCCCCGGACATGCCCCTCTCAGAGCTGAAGAATGCACCTGCCCCGCCTCTCAGCCCCTAACACACCCCCTCAATGCAAAACAAAGGTTAAAAATAAATAAAAAAATAAAAGTCAAAGGAATAATATTAAGTTTTTCACATTACAATTTAGTGTTAAAAGTTTATTTAGTTTATCCAAAAACAATGTTTTCTTACAGAGTTCAGGGCAAAGTGTCCTCTCTCCCCGATGGTTGGACCATCAATGAGTTCTGAGAGGCTGTGCGTAAACCCGCGAGTCTCCGCCCCTAACACACCCCTCTTAGAGCAGAAGAATGCATCAGTTTAGAGTTCAATAATGGTAAATAACGGGGAATAATATTTAAAACAAAAGGACATTCATAAATAATAATTAATTTGATTTTTGTTTAGTTTATAGTAGGCTATCATTTAGTTATTTATTTGCTCTTAGCTCTTTCAAGACTAAGAGTTGTAATTGTTTCAACACACACACACACACACAAAGAGAGAGAGAGAGAGAGAGAGAGAGAGAGAGAGAGAGAGAGAGAGAGAGAGAGAGAGAGAGAGATTTACATGTTGGTAAAATAATAAATAAAATAACATGTATATAGTAATATAGTTCTTTTAACCATTTTAAGTTGATTAGTAATTGATTTATTCAGTTTTTGATACCATTATCCAACCCTTCCAATAGATGAATTTATGCTCCACTGTTTGAGAATATGTTTTGAGGTAAAAACCTGTTAAAAAACCAAAGTGCTTTCAACTTTAAAAACGTGAAACGCTGGTGGTAAACATTGTGATAAAGTTTGAAAAGTTTTTACACATGTAACTTTTTCACATATAGCCTAACTTTAAAACTTTAAAGTGATACAGATCTTTAAATACAAAAATGTAGTATTCTGGCACTGTAAAATGTTATCAGGAAAAGTAAAATGTCTTTCTGAAACAGTATAAAACTTTGTTTTAAAATTATAAAATGTGAAACGTTTTGAGATTAAATTATGGATTTGGGAGGGGTTGTTTTTATTTTAAAAATCTTTTCCTATACATTTGGGATGGTAAACAGTGAGATCAAGGGGTATTTTTATTAAATAACTTTTTTATTAAATACATTTGAAATAAGTTTTTCACACACGTGAAACATTGTAACATAAAACTTTAAAGTGATGCAGATGTTTAAAACAAAATCTTAGTATTCATGCATTGTAAAATGTTATCAGAAAAAAGTCAAATGTATTCTGATTTTTTTTTTTTTTTTGTGAAACTTTTTAGGTTAAACACGGCAATCTGGGGTTGTTTTTATAAAAAAAATATTTTCACATAGGCCTACATTTGAAGAGTGGTCCCCCATTAAAACATTGAAAATGCTAAAAACAAAATAAGTCAAGACGGGGTTCAATGTTTTCACATGATGTAAACAATTTCAGAAGAGGTAAAATGTGTTTCTAAAACACAGCTTCAAACAAGCTGTAACGCAAAACTGAAATGTCCTGTTGCCCAGGGAGAGAAGGTAGGCTCCCGGATGATGCATGAGAGCCGATCTGTTGTGACCATTACAATGCGTAGACAAATCATGTAACAGTAGTTTAAACATGTCCAATGAGCAGTTTTTAACATTTAATATCAAATAGCTTAATCGGCCCCACTTTATATTAGGTGGCCTTAACTACTATGTACTTACATAAAAAAATAAGTACAATGTACTTACTGTGTTCATATTGTGTTGCAAAACACCTTTGGTGATATTGAGGTGGGATACGGGTAGGGTTAGGTACAGGTGTGGTGGGATGGGTCAGTTTAAGGGTAGGGTTAGGTGTAAGGGAAGTGTCAACTGTGTAACTACAAATGTAAGTACAGAAATTAATTACAGATGTAATTACATGCAGGTATTTTTTTAAAGTATGTACACAATAAGTGCAATGTATCAAATTATGAATTAAAATGTTAGTACATAGTAGATAAGGACACCTAATATAAAGTGGGTCCGCTTAATCTGTTCTGTTAGAGAAGTCATCACTCGAAAACGACATATCTGGTGTGTGTATAGACTTACTGTGTCCCACAACCACAGGAAACAAGTAGGCCTACGCATAGAAGACACACATCAGGGTGTAGATTTAAACTTTGGTGAAATAATAAAACAAAGTATTGTTTTTAAAATGAAATTTTAGTTCATTTAGTTATTTACTCATCATTTGATCTTTCAAGCATCTAACCCCTAACACAACATCCCCCACCACACACACACACACACACATGTTTGTTTTTGTGAAATGTGGGGACATTCCATAGGCGTAATGGTTTTTATACCATACAAACCGTATTTTCTATCCCCCTACACTGCCCCTGCCCCTAAACCTACCCATCACAGGAGACTGCGCAGTTTACTTTCTGTGAAAGTGAGGACATGGGGAACATCCTCATATTTCACCCTCTTTTTGTAAAACCTATGTCATACCCATGTCATTATACACATTTGTGTCCTGATATTTCACAAAAACATGCCCACACACACACACACACACACACACACACACACACACACAGACAGTTGAGTGTCTAAACTTTTACGACATCTTACAGAATGTAAATTCTTGGCATGCTGTTTTGGATAACGAGAAAGGATGTCTGGTCGGGATATAGAATCAGTAACGCGTCAAAGGCTGTAAAACATGTTCTAAAGATGTTTCACAACACAGCTCTGGTAAATCTGCAAGGGTCTGACATTGTGAACTCAAGATGGCATTGTGAACTGTGGCTGCCATTGTAAACCTACCTTTACATATAGCCTATATAAAATGTAGGTTTCTCTCAAGAAATTGATAAAACACTATAAAACATTAATACAGCTCTTGCTCTCCCAAATACTGTTATTTTACTAAAACAAGACAAAACATATTAGGATATTTCACTTACACACACAGTTATTTACCCCAGTTAACAATGTAGTTATTCCTTTAATTCTTTATTATCTTGTATTTTCAAAAACTCAAATTATGATGCCTTAAAGCATGGATTCAAATTAAATGCCGATTTAAACATTTATACAAGTGGTGCATGTCACAAAAGCAGAAATCCACTCAAAAATTAAAAAATACATTTAATAATAATTACCACAGGGAACACCTTTTGATACCTAAGTAGTTGTGCTAAAATCTTTGTTCTACTCGATATGTTGTCAGGGCCACATCACACCGTTGTGGTGCGAAGATCCACACTCTTGTGGAACTTTAAGATAAAGTTTGTGATACTCTAAGATAACTTTCAAACTTAAACTTTATACAGGAATTATGTGTATCTAGACCATCCATGTAAAATTCAAAAGACCAAATAACTACGAAAAGAGGGCACAGCACATATTGTGAAGTACCGATTATAATAAATAGACTAAATCCATTCGCGAGTAACTGTGAAAGTTTGTAAATGTGATTTTGTAAATCATGTTTTTTATTTGTCAAGTTTGACAAGTTTTTGTCATTTTGTTCAGAAAGCAGATGCCACTGTTCACATTTGTATGTTTTTAGGTGAAGACTCTTTTTGAGAGCTGTCATTCAGTGTTTATAGGAACAAATAAAATAAAGAATTTAAGTAGTATAGTCTTTCTGTTTTGGGAACATTTGATCAGATTAATATTTCTTTTAGGGCAACTTTACAGCTATCTATATGATGTGGGATCGCATGAAGCATCAGCAGGGAAGGAATTTGGGCTGTTTACAGCAATTACAACTGAATCACATCTGACTATTGCACTGAAGCTGCACATTCACTGAAGGTCCACACTCTGGTAAAACCCAAAATTAGACTAAATTAAACAAAATATGTAAATTCAAGAGCCCAAATAACAAAATATAGCTGAAGTATACACCATACAAGAAAATAACTGTTTATAATGCATACAGAAAATCCATTTATGAGCAATTTGTTAGTTTGGTACAAGTTTGCAAAAGTGGATTTACAAATGAGTGGTGTTTGTGTTGTTGTTTTTTCACTATGTTTTAGCCATCTTATCCAGATAGCATGACACTGTTCAAGTTTCTTTGTTTGTTGGAGTGTGTTCTGTTTTAGTTGAAGACGCTTCTCTGTTCATACTATTCCTTTCGTGAACACAGACCTTTCATTTAAGAAACTTTTAAATAAATGACTGAACTTTCTCTTTTGACAATCCAAACCTTTTCCTAAGGTGTTTAATGTACACAGAATAGTTTCTTTCAACGTTTCACTTGACATTAAAGGTTATAGTATGTTTTCAACTATTATCACCATCTTACCACCATCATCACACAAATAAAACGACCATATGTGTTAAAAATCTTTGTACATTTTCCTTTTTTTGCTCTTCTGCTTCTGAACTATATGCCCCCCACCGTTGTAATGCAAACATTTAAGAACTATGCTCCACACTCTTTTAAATGCTATGGATAAGATTCACACATAATCTGTATACAGAAATTATGTTTGCACAAAAGTAAATTCAAGAGAGCAACTTACTAAAAAATAAATATCATGAACCATTTAAAATGAATACAGAAATCTTCTCTCCTTGTCTATTGTGAAAGTTTATGCTGATTTGTCAATTACATTTTTTTTGTTCACTAGCCAATTACACTGTTTACATTTTTTTTTTTTGCTTTTGTACAATTGTTAATACGTTTGTAAAGACTACTCACTGAGCATGGTCAAACATGTTCATCAATTAAAAAACATGACCAAATACAGTCTTTCTACATGAGAGAGTGTTTAAGACTAAACAAATGATATGTCAGTTTTAGGGCATCTTCCTGGTCTGTCTATAATGTGGACATGACACCTCAACATGAAAAGTGAGTCCAACCCTAACTATACATCTAATACTTTTCAAACTTTTCTAACTGTTACACAATCATAGATGCACATTTATTTTGTGAACTTCTCTAAACAACGGTTAAGTAAATTAATTACAGTTGATAAGTTGTCATTTTAGGTAAAAGGTGGGGTGATTCATGACTCTTTAAATTTGCCCGCATCAGTACTGTGACACCAGTGTTTTACTCGTCTGTCTATTAGGTCTTGTCCAAAATCAGATGCTTTGTTTTATGTCTTAACAATTAGTTTTTCCTTTATAAGAAAACACATGGTAAGCAGTTTTTGTCTTCATCAGCAAAATACCAAAATGTTTTTAACATATCGTACATTTCAATAGTTAGCTAGCAACTGCAAGTGAGATAATTTACAGTTATGTGAAACAAACTCAGTCCCATCAGAGTTGGGTTATAGTTTATATTGCCTCCTAGCATGTTTATCAGTGTTTGCTTGCTTAACAAAGTTTACACAAGTCACAAAGTTTTCATTGTAATATACTGACTCTGAAACTTTATGCGTGTAACAGTTTGGAGACATTTGTGTTTCATGCATCTGATAATGTTTGCATTTCTCCTGAAACACACTGCTTTTGAAATATTTCACCAATTTTTAACATCACTATTTTCAGTGTGTGTGTGTGTGTGTGTGTGTGTGTGTGTGTGTGTGTGTGTGTGTGTGTGTGTGTGTGTGTGTGTGTGTGTGTGTGTGTGTGTGTGTGTGTGTGTGTGTGTGTGTGTGTGTGTGTGTGTGTGTGTGTGGTAATGGACAAAATGTCCCCACAAAGATGGCAATATCCAAATTTTTGTCCTTGTGGGGACATTTTTTTGGTCCCCATGAGGAAAACATCTTATAAATCACACTAAGTGATGTTTTTTGAAAAAGTAAAAATGCAGAATTTCTCCTGTGATGGGTAGGTTTAGGGGCAGGGCAGTGTAGGGGATAGAAAATACGGTTTGTACGGTATAAAATGCATTACGCCTATGGAATGTCCCACAAAACATGGAAACACAACATGTGTGTGTGTGTGTGTGTGTGTGTGTGTGTGTGTGTGTGAGCGTGTGTTTTTTCTTACACTTTGTCCAGAAGAAACATCTTTGTAGCGTTTGAACTCGTTTAAGATCATTCTTTTATTATTCAGATCATTAAGATTGTATCATGATTTATTCTTGTATTTATTTTATTTAAATTTGTACCTCCTAAGAATCAGGGTTGCACGCTGTGTAATATAATTTTTGAGCTCAGACATGACCACAAAAGAATAACAAGTTAAGATGAAACTTTATTATTTCATGCACATACAATATATTGATGAATACATTTTGACGTAATAAAGTAAACTGGCATTAGATACAACAGTTAAGCAATAATAAGAACATTACAGGTGGTCTAGCCAGAAAATAAAATATCTGCAGACTGTCATGTTTTGCTCTAGTAGCTGACTAGAGTTGCAACTATTTCATCAATGTCTGTTTTCTCATTTGTTAAAAACAGTGAAACACATAGATCTGTTACAAATGTACACATACAAAAAGTCAGTAACTTCTAACTCATCGCTACATTCATGTATCACACTCAGAATTTTTCTGAGGATTGAATTGAATTCATGAATTTGTACTTACAAACTTTGTTTCTCTTACAACATCCATTTTTGAGATTTCTTACACGCCTGGTGTACAATCGTTATTTGAATCACATGCAGCATCGATGATCTTATGCATCAAGCCAACCATCTGTACTCTAAAATGATCTTTGGAAATGCTGTTTAATGTAGCTTTTAAACGATGGCACCGGCGCTGCTTGTGTTCAGCATCAACAAAACCCCTGTCCTCCATCAGTTTTTGCATAGCCATTCCAGAACTCCACACGGCATTTGTACCCATTTGAGGCCAAATGATTTTAATAGTTCCTGTAATCTCCAGTAAATAAGATCTTGCAGCTAAATTTTCCAGGCCTTCAACACTTTGAAGCTTGGGTTTATGGGTCAGAGCCCCCAAAGTATTATTAGTTGAAGAAGCTCTGTTTGCATCAGGCTCAGACAAACAGGAATGTCGAAGATGACTTTGGCAGTCCATGTAACAACAGACAATGCTCCTTCAACCAAAATGTTGCAGTAGCACAGGAGTCCACGCTGTCAAACCTGATATTGGTAGTAGCGCCCACAGAACAGATAGGACAACTCGGTTAAGAGATCAACTGAGCTCTGTGTGTCTCTGTGAGATTATCAGGATGGTAAATGGACTGCATTTATATAGCGCTTTTAACAGACCAATGGCCATCCAAAGCGCTTCACATCTTGCCTCACATTCACCCATTTACACACTCACTCATACACCGACGGCAGTGTCAACCATGCAAGGCGACCATCCAGCGCGTCGGGAGCAGCTGGGGTTAGGTGTCTTGCTCATGGACACCTCGACACTTGGTCAGGTGGAACCGGGGATCGAACCACCAACCTTCTGGTTTGTAGACGACCTACATGAACCACTGAACCACTGCCGCCCCATCTTTAAGTTTTAATTTTACTCAATATATTTTAACGTGCTTAAGGTCTGAACTTTAACATCTCTTTTAAAAATGAGGTAAAAGTTAACTTAAAGCCTGCACAAAATGAAATACATATTTTTGGATCTTATTGTAATCCTTGTAATCTTTAACCAAAATATGTCAACTAAATCTTTTGGTGAAATTAATAGACATGTTTCTGGTGACAAAAGCAGAAATTCTCCATGATGCTACTTCTGCTTCATTGAGGCCATTTTCCAACAGTTGTTTATGACTTCGTGATGATCACCCCCAAACTCCAGTGGGGGAGGGCTGAGCCAATCGGTCATCCTGATAATCTCACAGAGACACACAGAGCTCAGTTGATCTCTTAACCGAGTTGTCCTATCTGTTCTGTGGGCGCTACTACCAATATCAGGTTTGACAGCGTGGACTCCTGTGCTACTGCAACATTTTGGTTGAAGGAGCATTGTCTGTTGTTACATGGACTGCCAAAGTCATCTTCGACATTCCTGTTTGTCTGAGCCTGATGCAAACAGAGCTTCTTCAACTAATAATACTTTGGGGGCTCTGACCCATAAACCCAAGCTTCAAAGTGTTGAAGGCCTGGGAAATTTAGCTGCAAGATCTTATTTACTGGAGATTACAGGAACTATTAAAATCATTTGGCATCAAATGGGTACAAATGCCGTGTGGAGTTCTGGAATGGCTATGCAAAAACTGATGGAGGACAGGGGTTTTGTTGATGCTGAACACAAGCAGCGCCGGTGCCATCGTTTAAAAGCTACATTAAACGGCATTTCCAAAGATCATTTTAGAGTATAGATGGTTGGCTTGATGCATAAGATCATCGATGCTGCATGTGATTCAAATAACGATTGTACACCAGGCATGTAAGAAATCTCAAAAATGGATGTTGTAAGAGAAACTAAGTTTGTAAGTACAAATTCATGAATTCAATTCAATCCTCAGAAAAATTCTGAGTGTGATACATGAATGTAGCGATGAGTTAGAAGTTACTGACTTTTTGTATGTGTACATTTGTAACAGATCTATGTGTTTCACTGTTTTTAACAAATGAGAAAACAGACATTGATGAAATAGTTGCAACTCTAGTCAGCTACTAGAGCAAAACATGACAGTCTGCAGATATTTTATTTTCTGGCTAGACCACCTGTAATGTTCTTATTATTGCTTAACTGTTGTATCTAATGCCAGTTTACTTTATTACGTCAAAATGTATTCATCAATATATTGTATGTGCATGAAATAATAAAGTTTCATCTTAACTTGTTATTCTTTTGTGGTCATGTCTGAGCTCAAAAATTATATTACACATCGTGCAACCCTGGTTCTTAGGAGGTACAAATTTAAATAAAATAAATACATGAATGAATCATGATACAATCTTAATGATCTGAATAATAAAAGAATGATCTTAAACGAGTTCAAACGCTACAAAGATGTTTCTTCTGGACAAAGTGTAAGGAAAAAACACACGCGCTCACACACACACACACACACACACACACACACACACACACACACACACACACACACACACACACACACACTGGGACATAGTGATGTTAAAAATTGGTGAAATATTTCAAAAGCAGTGTGTTTCAGGAGAAATGCAAACATTATCAGATGCATGAAACACAAATGTCTCCAAACTGTTACATGCATAAAGTTTCAGAGTCAGTATATTACAATGAAAACTTTGTGACTTGTGTAAACTTTGTTAAGCAAGCAAACACTGATAAACATGCTAGGAGGCAATATAAACTATAACCCAACTCTGATGGGACTGAGTTTGTTTCACATAACTGTAAATTATCTCACTTGCAGTTGCTAGCTAACTATTGAAATGTACGATATGTTAAAAACATTTTGGTATTTTGCTGATGAAGACAAAACTGCTTAACAATTAGTTTTTCCTTTATAAGAAAACACATGGTAAGACATAAAACAAAGCATCTGATTTTGGACAAGACCTAATAGACAGACGAGTAAAACACTGGTGTCACAGTACTGGTGCGGGCAAATTTAAAGAGTCATGAATCACCCCACCTTTTACCTAAAATGACAACTTATCAACTGTAATTAATTTACTTAACCGTTGTTTAGAGAAGTTCACAAAATAAATGTGCATCTATGATTGTGTAACAGTTAGAAAAGTTTGAAAAGTATTAGATGTATAGTTAGGGTTGGACTCACTTTTCATGATGAGGTGTCATGTCCACATTATAGACAGACCAGGAAGATGCCCTAAAACTGACATATCATTTGTTTAGTCTTAAACACTCTCTCATGTAGAAATACTGTATTTGGTCATGTTTTTTAATTGATGAACATGTTTGACCATGCTCAGTGAGTAGTCTTTACAAACGTAACAATTGTACAAAAGCAAAAGAAACAAAAATGTAAACAGTGTCATTGGCTAGTGAACAAAAAAAATGTAATTGACAAATCAGCATAAACTTTCACAATAGACCAGGAGAGAAGATTTCTGTATTCATTTTAAATGGTTCATGATATTTATTTTTTAGTAAGTTGCTCTCTTGAATTTACTTTTGTGCAAACATAATTTCTGTATACAGATTATGTGTGAATCTTATCCATAGCATTTAAAAGAGTGTGGAGCATAGTTCTTAAATGTTTGCATTACAACGGTGGGGGGCATATAGTTCAGAAGCAGAAGAGCAAAAAAAAGGAAAATGTACAAAGATTTTTAACACATATGGTCGTTTTATTTGTGTGATGATGGTGGTAAGATGGTGATAATAGTTGAAAACATACTATAACCTTTAATGTCAAGTGAGACGTTGAAAGAAACTATTCTGTGTACATTAAACACCTTAGGAAAAGGTTTGGATTGTCAAAGAGAAAGTTCAGTCATTTATTTAAAAAGTTTCTTAAATGAAAGGTCTGTGTTCACGAAAGGAATAGTATGAACAGAGAAGCGTCTTCAACTAAAACAGAACACACTCCAACAAACAAAGAAACTTGAACAGTGTCATGCTATCTGGATAAGATGGCTAAAACATAGTGAAAAACAACAACACAAACACCACTCATTTGTAAATCCACTTTTGCAAACTTGTACCAAACTAACAAATTGCTCATAAATGGATTTTCTGTATGCATTATAAACAGTTATTTTCTTGTATGGTGTATACTTCAGCTATATTTTGTTATTTGGGCTCTTGAATTTACATATTTTGTTTAATTTAGTCTAATTTTGGGTTTTACCAGAGTGTGGACCTTCAGTGAATGTGCAGCTTCAGTGCAATAGTCAGATGTGATTCAGTTGTAATTGCTGTAAACAGCCCAAATTCCTTCCCTGCTGATGCTTCATGCGATCCCACATCATATAGATAGCTGTAAAGTTGCCCTAAAAGAAATATTAATCTGATCAAATGTTCCCAAAACAGAAAGACTATACTACTTAAATTCTTTATTTTATTTGTTCCTATAAACACTGAATGTTGACAGCTCTCAAAAAGAGTCTTCACCTAAAAACATACAAATGTGAACAGTGGCATCTGCTTTCTGAACAAAATGACAAAAACTTGTCAAACTTGACTAATAAAAAACATGATTTACAAAATCACATTTACAAACTTTCAGTTACTCAATGGATTTTGTCTATTTATTATAATCGGTACTTCACAATATGTGCTGTGCCCTCTTTTCGTAGTTATTTGGTCTTTTGAATTTTACATGGATGGTCTAGATACACATAATTCCTGTATAAAGTTTAAGTTTGAAAGTTATCTTAGAGTATCACAAACTTTATCTTAAAGTTCCACAAGAGTGTGGATCTTCGCACCACAACGGTGTGACGTGGCCCTGACAACATATGTAGGCGAGTAGAACAAAGATTTTAGCACAACTACTTAGGTATCAAAAGGTGTTCCCTGTGGTAATTATTATTAAATGTATTTTTTAATTTTTGAGTGGATTTCTGCTTTTGTGACATGCACCACTTGTATAAATGTTTAAATCGGCATTTAATTTGAATCCATGCTTTAAGGCATCATAATTTGAGTTTTTGAATATACAAGATAATAAAGAATTAAAGGAATAACTACATTGTTAACTGGGGTAAATAACTGTGTGTGTAAGTGAAATATCCTAATATGTTTTGTCTTGTTTTAGTAAAATAACAGTATTTGGGAGAGCAAGAGCTGTATTAATGTTTTATAGTGTTTTATCAATTTCTTGAGAGAAACCTACATTTTATATAGGCTATATGTAAAGGTAGGTTTACAATGGCAGCCACAGTTCACAATGCCATCTTGAGTTCACAATGTCAGACCCTTGCAGATTTACCAGAGCTGTGTTGTGAAACATCTTTAGAACATGTTTTACAGCCTTTGACGCGTTACTGATTCTATATCCCGACCAGACATCCTTTCTCGTTATCCAAAACAGCATGCCAAGAATTTACATTCTGTAAGATGTCGTAAAAGTTTAGACACTCAACTGTCTGTGTGTGTGTGTGTGTGTGTGTGTGTGTGTGTGTGTGTGTGTGTGTGTGTGTGTGTGTGTGTGTGTGTGTGTGTGTGTGTGTGTGTGTGTGTGTGTGTGTGTGTGTGTGTGTGTGTGTGTGTGTGTGTGGTGGGGGATGTTGTGCTAGGGGTTAGATGCTTGAAAGATCAAATGATGAGTAAATAACTAAATGAACTAAAATTTCATTTTAAAAACAATACTTTGTTTTATTATTTCACCAAAGTTTAAATCTACACCCTGATGTGTGTCTTCTATGCGTAGGCCTACTTGTTTCCTGTGGTTGTGGGACAGTAAGTCTATACACACACCAGATATGTCGTTTTCGAGTGATGACTTCTCTAACAGAACAGATTAAGCTATTTGATATTAAATGTTAAAAACTGCTCATTGGACATGTTTAAACTACTGTTACATGATTTGTCTACGCATTGTAATGGTCAGTGTGTGTGTGTGTGTGTGTGTGTGTGTGTGTAGGTGTGTGTGTGTGTGTGTGTGTGTGTGTGTGTGTGTGTGAAGCAGTGTTTTAGAAACACATTTTACCTCTTGTTTACATCATGTGAAAACATTGAACCCTGTCTTGACTTATTTTGTTTTTAGCATTTTCAATGTTTTAATGGGGACTCACTCTTCAAATGTAGGCCTATGTGAAAATATTTTTATAAAAACAACCCCAGATTGCCGTGTTTAACCTAAAAAGTTTCACAATAAAAAAAAAAAATAAAAAAAATCAGAATACATTTGACTTTTTTCTGATAACATTTTACAATGCATGAATACTAATTTTTTGTTTTAAACATCTGCATCACTTTAAAGTTTTATGTTACAATGTTTCACGTGTGTGAAAAACTTATTTCAAATGTATTTAATAAAAAAGTTATTTAATAAAAATACCCCTTGATCTCACTGTTTACCATCCCAAATGTATAGGAAAAGATTTTTAAAATAAAAACAACCCCTCCCAAATCCATAATTTAATCTCAAAACGTTTCACATTTTATAATTTTAAAACAAAGATTTATACTGTTTCAGAAACACATTTTACTTTTCCTGATAACATTTTACAGTGCCAGAATACTACATTTTTGTATTTAAAGATCTGCATCACTTTAAAGTTTTAAAGTTAGGCTATATGTGAAAAAGTTACATTTCAAACTTTATCACAATGTTTACCACCAGCGTTTCACGTTTTTAAAGTTGAAAGCACTTTGGTTTTTTAACAGGTTTTTACCTCAAAACATATTCTCAAACAGTGGAGCATAAATTCATCTATTGGAAGGGTTGGATAATGGTATCAAAAACTGAATAAATCAATTACTAATCAACTTAAAATGGTTAAAAGAACTATATTACTATATACATGTTATTTTATTTATTATTTTACCAACATGTAAATCTCTCTCTCTCTCTCTCTCTCTCTCTCTCTCTCTCTCTCTCTCTCTCTGTGTGTGTGTGTGTGTGTGTGTGTGTGTGTGTTGAAACAATTACAACTCTTAGTCTTGAAAGAGCTAAGAGCAAATAAATAACTAAATGATAGCCTTCTATAAACTAAACAAAAATCAAATTAATTATTATTTATTATGCATTCTTCTCTCTCTCTCTCTCTCTCTCTCTCTCTCTCTCTCTCAGAACTCATTGATGGTCCTCTCTCTCTCTCTCTCTCTCTAACTCTGTAAGAAAACATTGTTTTTGGATAAACTAAATAAACTTTTAACACTAAATTGTAATGTGAAAAACTTAATATTATTCCTTTGGCTTTTATTTTTTTATTTATTTTTAACCTTTGTTTTGCATTGAGGGAGTGTGTTAGGGGCTGAGAGGCGGGGCAGGTGCATTCTTCAGCTCTGAGAGGGGCATGTCCGGGGGCGGAGACTCGCGGGGTTTACGCACAGCCTCTCAGAACTCATTCATCTTTTCATCACCAGAGAGAGAGGACGTGTTTACCCTGAACTCCGTAAGAAACTATTGTTTTTGGCTAAACTAAATAAACTTTTAACAGTAATTTGTAATGTGAAAAACGTAATATTATTCGTTTGGCTTTTATTTTAATTTTATTTTTAAACTTTGTTTTGCATTGAGGGGGTGTGTTAGGGGCGGAGACTGGGAGGCGCTTTACGCAGCCTCTCAGAGCTCATTCACCTTTTCATCACCAGGGAGAGAGGACGTGTTTACCCTGAACTCCGTAAGAAACTATTGTTTTCGGATAAACTAAATAAACTTTTAACAGTAATTTGTAATGTGAAAAACTTAATATTATTCCTTTGGCTTTTATTTTTTATTCATTTTTAACCTTTGTTTTGCATTGAGGGGGTGTGTTAGGGACGGAGAGGCGGGGCAGGTGCATTCTTCAGCTCTGAGAGGGGTGTGTTAGGGGCGGAGACTCACGGGTTTACGCACAGCCTCTCAGAACTCATTAATGGTCCAGCCTTTGGGGAGAGAGGACGTGTTTACCCTGAACTCCGTAAGAAACTATTGTTTTTGGATAAACTAAATAAACTTTTAAGAGTAATTTGTAATGTGAAAAACGTAATATTATTCCTTTGGCTTTTATTTTTTATTTATTTTTAAACTTTGTTTTGCATTGAGGGGGTGTGTTCAGAACTCATTCAGCTTTCGAGAGTCAAAGAGAGAGGATGTGTCTACCCTGAACTCCGTATGAGAAAATGTTTTGTCTAAGGAACAAAACTTTAACGGCGTAAGTGAACATTATTCGTTTCATGTACTTTTTAACAAAAAATGTATACGTCTAGGAAACATTTACTTGAACATTTAACATCTACCATGCTTTTGTATTTAATGGTGTCATTTTTTATGTTTTAAACATCTCAAAAACTCAAATGTATGTGAAATACAAACTTTGTTTAATAAAAACTGTTCCCTGATCTTATACATGTCACTGTTATTCCAATGTCACACATTTTAAAAGTTTCAAGCACATTGTTTTAACACTCTATGATTAGTTTAGAAAACACAAACAATCCTAAACAGTCATAAATTCCTTTGGAAGGGGGAAGGATAATAAAACAGATAGTCATAAAACAAGTGGCTATAAAACAGGTGGCCAAAACAGGTGTCCAGAACAGGTGTCCAGTCCGAAAGTGGGAGGGAGGGGAGGGAGGGGGAGGAATTTTTATGACAGTCATAAATCAATCAAAAGTAACAGCGGGTACCCTCTAATACTCTCTCTGACTGCCGACCTGACTGCTGTCCAGAAGCCCATCATTGACACCCTCAAGCGAGAGGGTAAGACACAAAGAAATTTCTGAACGAATAGGCTGTTCCCAGAGTGCTGTATCAAGGCACCTCAGTGGGAAGTCTGTGGGAAGGAAAAAGTGTGAAAAAAAAACGCTGCACAACGAGAAGAGGTGACCGGACCCTGAGGAAGATTGTGGAGAAGGACCGATTCCAGATCTTGGGGGACCTGCATAAGCAGTGAACTGAGTCTGGAGTAGAAACATCCAGAGCCACCGTGCACAGGCGTGTGCAGGAAATGGGCTACAGGTGCCGCATTCCCCAGGTCCAAATAACTTTTTTCGGATGAAAGCAAATTTTGCATGTAATTCGGAAATCAAGGTGCCAGAGTCTGGAGGAAGACTGGGGAGAAGGAAATGCCAAAATGCCTTAAGTCCAGTGTCAAGTACCCACAGTCAGTGATGGTCAGGGGTGCCATGTCAGCTGATGGTGTTGGTCCACCGTGTTTTATCAAGGGCAGGGTCAATGCAGCTAGCTATCAGGAGATTTTGGAGCACTTCATGCTTCCATCTGCTGAAAAGCTTTATGGAGATGAAGATTTCGTTTTTCAGCACGACCTGGCACCTGCTCACAGTGCCAAAACCACTGGTAAATGGTTTACTGACCATGGAATTACTGTGCTCAATTGGCCTGCCAACTCTCCTGACCTGAACCCCATAGAGAATCTGTGGGATATTGTGAAGAGAAAGTTGAGAGACGCAAGACCCAACACTCTGGATGAGCTTAAGGCTGCTATCGAAGCATCCTGGTCCTCCATAACACCTCAGCAGTGCCACAGGCTGATTGCCTCCATGCCACACTGCATTGAAGCAGACATTTCTGCAAAAGGATTCCCGACCAAGTATTGAGTGCATAACTGAACATAATTATTTGAAGGTTGACTTTTTTGTATTAAAAACACTTTTCTTTTAGTGGTCGGATGAAATATGCTAATTTTTTGAGATAGGAATTTTGGGTTTTCATGAGCTGTATGCCAAAATCATCAGTATTAAAACAATAAAAGACCTGACATATATCATTGGGTGTGCAATTAATCTAAAATATATGAAAGTTTAATTTGTATCATTACATTATGGAAAATAATGAACTTTTATCACAATATGCTAATCTTTTGAGAAGGACCTGTATAAGGTGTTTGAACATAAATGTGTGTTGGCAGTGTGTGTACACAACCACCCTATAATGGTAAAAATCCACCCACTCCTTTTTTTTAATCCCCATATATCATAAGCAGTGTCTCAGAACAAGCCGTTTCCAGATTCCTGCAGTGTGACGTCGCACTGCAGAGGCCCCGCCCACACGTGTTGATGGACACTGAAATACTAGCACAGACCCTTCCCTCAGAGAGCTGTAGCTGAGCTGTTCACAGTCCGCCATGTTTATCTCCTTGCCAGAGAATTAACAGCAACATTCAAGTAAGAAATGTCTTCTTATTAACGGGGTCATGAACTGGCTTTTTAATTTTTTTATACTGTTGTCTGAGGTCAACTAATGACGTTTGTGTGGTTTTTACATTCAAAAACATCATGATGAATAAGTAATAGGCTATTTTCTAGACTTGTTTTGAGGCTTTCTCCTGAACGCTGGGTTTCGATGGGCGTGCCGCACTGGAGACTTGGAAGTAAACGCCCATGGCTAGGATTGGATAATATTTGCATATTTAATGAGCTTCAGCTCCCCTGTCAGTTCAGTTCACATTAGGGAGGAATCGCTTTGAAAGCTGCAACCGGAATGATTCTCTCGATCACAGGGCTTGTAAACATCTTTATCAAACAAACACAAAGAGATATTTCTAAGCACGAAGCATGTGTAAATGATTTACAGATTACAGTTCAGAAAAACAGACAGTAAGTGAGATTTTGTGAGAGGTGGCTTCTTAAAAGAGCTGTTGGATTTAAGGTTGTTGTGGGAGATGGAGGAGTAGGTGATCTGAAGTAACTGCAAAAAATATTAAATTACAATGACATAAATATTGAATTACAAAAGAGCATTAAAGGCATGGCAAGTTTTGTAGTCATTGTTATAAAACTATGGTAAGGTGTTGTTAGTATTACTATGCTTTTACTACAACTACCACATTAAAACTATGGTTACTGAGGTAAAACCATGGAAAGAGGTGTTTAATGTGCTTTAACAACAAGTACCACAGTAAAACTATGGTTACTGTGGTAAAAGCATGGTAAGTGTTGTGGTTACTGTGCTTTAACAACAAATCGCACAGTAAAACTATGGTTAATGAGGTAAAACAATTATAAGTGTTGTGTTACCATGCTTTATAATAGCTAGTACACAGTGTACAGCTAGTACAAGCATTGTATAATTAGTTACTGTGTTTTAACTACAAATACCACAGTAAAACAACACTGTTAAAAGCATGATGCTTTGTAACTATTATTTAAATACAAATACCACAACAAAACTACAGCTACTGTGGTAAAAAAAAAAAAAAGGGTAAGCTTTGTGGCCACTGGGCTTTTAATAACAGGATTGAGCTACAGTTGCCATGGTAAAATCGCATTGTTCAGTGACATTCGCAAATGATTTGTAAACGTCAAACTGCACTTAAACATGAATTGCAGACAATCAGAAAGATAACTTACAAAGAACATAAAATAAAACCCACCTGGATTATGAGGGTCAGGGTCACTCCTTCTTCTCATTGCATTTTTTATTGAAAACCGTGGTCAAAGTTCATTTGATGATGACACACCCGACAAACGAGACTGTCATTATGTATTAGACCGCTAGAGGGCGCTCAATTTCAAAACGTGAATATAGGTCGTAATATGCTGCATGCACAAACGACCTATGGTGTCGTTTTTCGGAGGAGGACAGGCTGAACATAACGTATATTTCCATGATATACTATTTTCGTTATCCTCGCTCGACACTTGTTTATTCACAATACCTGCAGAACTTCGAGTGATTCGGCTGCAAAGTTCCGCCTGGCCTTAAACATATGTTATGTTGAGATTTGCCTATTTTTCTGTGGAGTTTTTCTCACATGAGATTTACATATATAAAGTAGGAAGCAATGGTGTTTGTATGTACTGAGCTCTTGTTATTCAACTATGAAAATGTAAAGAGGCAGAGTGGTGTTTTATAACATTTTGTTTTATTGTTGCCTAAAATATACATACAGAGATAACTGGAATAGCCAGAGCAAGCTGAGTGACGCTATCAAGAATGCAGCTGTTGCATTTGCAGAATTACTGGACTTGCGTCCTCCAGTCCAAAGTCTGAATTACCTGCCTGACCACTGTCATCTTGAGACTCATAGCACTTTAATTTTATTACAGTTTATTTTGCATCATAGCACTTAAATTTATTACAGCTGCGACACAGGTTTGGCCAATCAGTATCCAGGAACAGAACTATCCATTATCTAATTGATGAATGAGGAAATACATTTTCCCCCATCTGCTGTAATACGTACTGATTAATTTTTTTATTTAAGTGTATGTGTATACATTAGAAGAGGTTGTTGAAACATCTTTGACTGGTTGCCCATCTGGGATTCTTCATACACTGCAGAATGATCAGTGTCCTGTTTAGAAAAGATACAGGAAAAAAGTTAATGTTAGCCATTATGTTAATTGTATATAATTGCATTACCATCAATATCATGTATGTATGTTTCATGGAGTAAATGAGAATACAGAGGTAACACAGAACTTGGTTTGTATGCGCTTCATGAGCCATCCAGCCCTTTTTCCATATACCCCAGTCCATGCGTAGCACATCTTGTCAAGAAATACCATCAGGGTTTGCTGTGAGGCAGGATGACTAACCCAAAACCCTATAACCTAATCCTAAAACAATGCAAATTTGAGAGGTTGGCTACATTTTCAGGGCACCAGCCTTGTGTTTCCAATGAACCCAAAATGGGTTTGTTTACAATGTTGTTTATGTAACATGTTTAGAAAAAAAACATGGCACATCACATTGTTTGTGTACAGCTTTTAAGTTTTGTTTGGCATAATTTTAATGGAGGATTATGTCATGAACTGCAATCTGAGTTGGCCTGTCATGAGGGGAGAGATTTAGATCAGTTTATCGAATTCACCATTCAAATTGATAACCTCATCAAATCACGAAGGTCAAACATCCATAGCACTCTCCAAGTCCCTGTATCTGCTGTTACAGACGAAACTGAACCCATGCAAGTGAATTCATACCATCATCAGCTGAAGAAAGAGATCATTGTCTAGCTCAACATCTATGTTTGTACTGTGGTCAAGCTGGTCACTTACAAATCTACTGTCCCTCACAGCCACACCCTGAATCCCAGAAGTCTGTGAGTTTTTCCATTAACACTTTAAATCCATACCTGTGTGTTACTGTGCCTATCGCTATCACTGACAATAGACATCAAATCTCCACTACTGCTCTATTGGATTTTGGAGCGGCTGGAAACTTTATGTTTAAAGAATTTACTCATCAAAACAACATTGCTTTGGAACAGTGGAAGCGACATATAGACATATGTTGGGCTCTGGACAGGTGTCATTGGTTACACAAAATCTCTTGATGCAGACTGGAATACTTCATACTGAAAAGATTAAATTCTACATCCTTCCTACACTGCACACGCCTGTCATCCTTGGTTAACCCTGGCTTCGCAGACATGATCCTTATGTCTCCTGGAAAGAGGGTCAGGTCTCCCAGTGGATTTAAGTTGTTACCTCGAATGTCTCTCCCATGTCTCACACTGCAAAAAATGCTCTTCTTACTTAGTAATTTTTTCTTGTTGCCGGTCCAAATATCTAAACATTCTTAAATTAAGATTAATTTACTAGATAAGTAAAATGACATAGGATATTTTTTCTTGTTTTCTTGAAAAAATTTTTTTGCTTAAAACAAGCAAAATTATCTGCCAATGGGGTGAGAAAAATAATCTTGTTTTTCATTGAAATCTTGTTTCTTTTTTTTGTCCCAAACAGAAATAAGATTATTTTTCTCACCCCATTGGCAGATAATTTAGCTTGTTTTAAGCAAAAACTCACTTAATTTTTATATTTTTACCCATAAAACAAGAAAAAATGTTCGATCATTTTATTTATCGTGTAAATCAATCTTTATTTAAGAATCTTTAGATATTTGGACTGGAAACAAGAAAAAATTACTAAGTAAGAAGAGCATTTTTTGCATGTGCACCCCTGCCTGTCCGAGCAATTACTCAGAAGAGAAACCCCTAAATTTCAACCTCCCAAACATATACGCCGACATGTCAGTGACATTCAGTAAAGCTAAAGTGTCCAAACTGCCTTCTCACAGTGCCTGCGATTGTGTCATTGATTGTTCCATCAATCTACTTCCTGGTTCTATGCCTCCTAAGGGTTGAATATTTCTCCTCTATCAGCCTGAATCGGAAGCCATGAAGAAGTTTATTGAGGAGGAACTAACCAAGGGCATTATACGACCCTCTAAGTCTCCTGCGTCTGTTGGATTCTTCTTCGTTCAGAAGAAAGATGGAGATCTTCGGCCATGCATTGATTATTGAGGTTTAAAATGAAATAATTGTCAAGTTCTGACATTCCCTACCTCTGGTCCCTGAAGACCTGAACAACTTTGAATGGCCAAATACAACCCCAAATCAGAAAAAGTTGGGACAATATGGAAATCGCAAATAAAAAAAGAAAGTATTGATTTCTAAATTTACTTTGACTTGTATTTCATTGCAGACAATATGAACACAAAATATTTCATGTTTTGTCTGGTCAACTTCATGTCATTTGTAAATATGCATCCTTTCCTGTTATTCAGACCTGCAACACATTTCAAAAAAAGTTGGGACAGGAGCAATTTAGGGCTGGTAATGAGGTAAAATGGTTAAATAATGATGTGATTTGACATCATGTTGACATGGTGATGTCAACAGGGGATTGTTATTATGATTTGGTACAAAAGCAGCATCCAAGAAAGGTCTAATCCTTTAGGAGCAAAGATGGGCCGAGGATCGCCAGTTTGCCAACAAATACGTGAGAAAATTATTGAAATGTTTAAAACAATGTTCCTCAAAGAAAGATAGGATCATTTGCATATTTGAGATTCAACAGTGCATAACATAATTAAAAGATTCAAGGAATCTGGAGGAATTTCAGTGCGTAAAGGACAAGGGCGCAAGCCTAAGCTGAACAACCGTGATCTCCGATCCCTCAGGTGGCACTGCATCAAGAATCGTCATTCATCTATAAGCGTGAAAGGCTGTAACGCCAGATTGTCTGGGAGGACAAGGGACATTTTTTGCAAATGACATCACGCTGAGTGTATCAATGAATGGGTCTAATTTACATGTATTTCCTTCACCTGAAACTCCCCCACCCTTTAGACCCTCATGCATTGATCACATGGAACACCTAAAAGAGGACAAAGGACACTTTTTGCAGACGCCGTCACACTGAGTGAATCAACTTAGAATGGCTCTAATTTACATGTATTTATTTCTCCCCCCATCCTACTTCCCCTCAGGCTATGACCATTGGAAATATACCCAAAATCTATATGATCTAAAAATGAACAAATACTAAACAATATATATGTGTTTGATATCATTGGAAATGTCTTAGTGCGACTGGTACAAATATCTCATCCCCAAAGAAATATTCAAGAAGATAACAATGGTTTTAAGATTTTAAAGAGATGTTGCATAGTATGGTAGGTGTGGCTTTCAACCATTTGGTCTTTTTTCAATACAGGTCTGAGACAGTGATTAAATTTAAATTCCCTTTGTTAACATATGTTACCATTTGAAAGAAGTTATTGTCAGGTCTGAATACTTAAGGCAGCGTAGCAGAAGAGTCAGGGCGCAATATTGTATTCAGATTCACCCGTAACGTTGTGTCCAGCCAACGTTACCTAGCCTATGGAAAGTCAGGAATGCATCTCTCACTCTTTACTTAAGAGTATTCGATGTTTTGAGGATCTTTGAATTGATTATGTAATTGGAATTATACCTGACTGTTTAATAAATTGTTACATTTTGATTTATTCTGACTTACTCTGGAATTATTAACGATCTCTATGAGATCATGAATGGGTACTTTCCACAAAGGGTTAAACGGAATAATTAAATGTGTGTCTAACTATTAAACATAAATGACCAAATAACCAAATTGGCATTCTAATCTAAATTCTAAATTATGATAAAATGGAGTCAGATAAAGAGGAATTGGAATTAGATCCATTTTGCCCTGCTGAGAACACCGAACGCGCAAATCCCTTCACCCGCTCTTCGCTGCCGCCATTGGAGCGATTTCAGCGGCCTTACAAGCGATATCACCACATGGGCTCAGGACTACTTTGGCAAACCTTTGCAAAGTACCACAATACGTAGTTACATCCACAAATGGCAGTTAAAACTGTACTGTGCCAAAAGGAAGCCCTATGTTAACATCCAGAAGCGCCGTTGACTTCTCTGGGCTTAGGAGGCATCTGGGATGGACCAATCACACAGTGGAAACGTGTACTGTAGTCAGATGAATCAGTATTTCAGGTATTTTTTGGGAGGAATGGACGCCGTGTGCTCCGGACCAAAGAAGAAAAGGATCATTCAGACTGTTACCAGCAACAAGTCCAAAAGCCAGGGTCTGTCATGGTTGTGTCAGTGCCCTTGGCAAAGGTAACTTGCACTTCTGTGAAGGCACCATTAATGCTGAAAAGTACATAGAGATTTTGGAGCATAATATGCCGCCTTCAAGAAGACTTTTTTTCCATGGACGTCCATGCATATTTCAACAAGACAATTCAAAACCACATTCTGCACACATTACAAAGTCCTGGCTGCGGAGGAAGAGGGTACGGGTACTTGACTGGCCTGCCTGCAGTCCTGACCTGTCTCCAATAGAGAATGTGTGGCGCATTTTGAAGCGCAAAATGAGACAACGAAGACCCCGTACTGTTGCCCACCTTAAGACTTGTTTGCAGGAAGAATGGGACAAAATTACAACTGAAACACTTCTTCACTTGGTGTCTTCAATCCCTAAATATCTTTTAAGTGTTGTGAAAAGGAATGTCAACATTACAAAGTGGTAAATGCTTTACTGTCCCAACTTTTTTTTAAATGTGCAGGTCTGAATTACAGGAAAGGATGCATAGTTACAAGTGATATGAAGTTGACCAGACAAAACATGAAATATTTTTTGTTCATATTGTCTGCAATGAAATACAAGTCAAAGTAAATTTAGAAATCACTTCTTTTTTTTTTTTTGCGTTTTCCATATTGTCCCAACTTTTTCTGATTTGGGGTTGTACTACACCAAGCTTGATCTACAGAGTACTTATAATCTTATTTGCATCTGAGAGGGGGATGAATGGAAAACAGCTTTTTCAACGAGTTTCTAAGAAGAGTAGTGCCTGTGCTTCAGTCCAGGATGGGCCAGGAAACATTGGTGTTATGCTGTATGATGCTTTATTTAAGAGGCAGTAATTATATAGTTGCTGATGCAGTGACATACTGTATATATAGTTACATTATTTCATGCTTGTAGTTAATTCAGTATACCTGCAGAATAACTGTTATGTAAAAAGTTAAATTTCTGTGTTTTTTTTTTTTTTTAATTTAAGTTTTTTTGTTTGTTTGTGTGGCAGCCGTAGCTGACAGTCTTTAAGGTTTTTTGTTATTTATTTTTTTTACAGTGTAGATAAGGCTCAGTCGTGGTTCAGTTTTGGGGTTTCTGGTTTACTTAAGGCTGAGAATCAGTACCAACACTAAAACCTATTCAGGCCTAGTGCAGGGCCAGTTATGGGTTAGTAATTGGCTAAGACTACCAGTTATGGCCCATGTGTGGCCCTTGTCTTTAATTTAGATATGTGCCACTCCAGGGCCATCTTTCTTTGCGGTATGTGGACCGAGGGAAAAGGGGCTGTGTGGACTGGAGGTGGGCCAGAAAAACATTGCTATGTAGGGCTGGTCCGAATACGATTTTTTGAGCTTTGAATATTCGGTGGTATTCAACATAGAATATTCAGAGGGAGGGGCTGAGCATATTCTTCTCTCTAATAAAGGCAGGAATCTGGAGATTCTCAGCGGCGCGCCTCACGTGGGCAGGGCATATATGCTCAGAGAACGGACTGCACTAGTGATACAAAACACACAGGTCTGCTACGTCCCAGTAACAAGCTCCTATATTACACCGTAGATTCATTTAGATTGATAATAACGGGTATTAGGCTTGCTGCGATAGTCGGTGTTACCGGTGTCCATCATTTGCCTACCGTGGCACCGTCGTTTTGATATTTTATAGTAGTAAAATGTTTTGTTCAGTATGAACTAAAATTTATGTGATGAATAGATTTACTACAATTAAAAACTGAACATGCAGCTTGAGCCGAACGAGGATCGCAGCACAAACTGCAGCAGGAGTCAGATTTCATTCCTCACGAGCGGATTTCATTCCTCACGATCGTGAGAAGCTGAATAACAAAATGATCATGGAAGGTTTGGTTTCAAAGCGAAATGTGAAAGCACCTATTTAAGGGAGTCTGTCATTTTGTTGTTGTGTTTTTATTAAGAATGATAGGCTAATGAACCCACCATCCAAGCAACCCACCACATGTGTTCACTTTACATTAAGGTGCAATTCACAGGTTACTAATGTTTTAATTCATTAATAAATGGTTAAAATATGATCACTTTACATTAAGGTGCAATTCACAGGTTACTAATAATTGTAACTCATTAATATATGGTTCACAGGTGTTTACTTTACTTTAACGTTCACTTTTACAGGTTTTTAATGTTTGTAACTCATTAATAAATGGTTCACATCTGATTACTTTACATTAAGGTGCAATTCAGTTTACCAATGTTTTAACAGAATATTACTGTTTAAGCATTTTACAAGATGTAGCTGAAGTTCACAATGGATTATGGGCCAAATGTTGTCTTACAGTTGTTAACAGTATATTTTCATGTCAACTGTAATTCATTTACAAGAAGGAGGTGTTGTTCCTGTAGTTTATGCGTTTTCACAATAACTTACTGTGGTGTGGCATTATGGGATTGCGCAGGCTTGGACAAATTTGAAATCCAGTTGAATGCAGCGCGAGAATGATTGAAGATCAGAGGCAATATTCATAATTCCTGGTAAATTCTTTAGAAGTATACTCTTTTATATTTATTTAATTAATTTGATGTATAAGCAATATCATGTCACTATATCTAAGGTGCTAGCACAACATTTAGAAGTTAACGTTAGCCTACATATAAAAGTTGTCAAATCCAATATGACGAACATGAACAAGGTAAAAAGCATCGACGAAAAATGACATTATATAACATTATTTAACATGGATGAATACTGCAGTTTATGGTTTCATTTCGCTATACAGTAATTTAACTTGTTGTAGAGAGAGCACTCGTTAAGTCGTTCTCAAATGAGAGGAGAAAATGCCGTGCGGTTAGCTTCATTTGAAGAAAAACATCAGAAAATGCGATCATATGATGCACTCTCATTTCGCCGGTTTAATTTTCTTATTGAGCAAGTCACACAGGTGCTCAGGTGAATAAAATAATAGATCAACCGTTCAGCGAGTCTCTCATCTTCCTTGTTCGTCACCGTATCTTTTTTCGAAATAACTGACGAGCAAAACGTGTGACTTTTCTACATGTCGATCTCAAATTAGAACGTAAAAGAGAAATTGTGTCTACACGAGAGCAATAACATTCTATGCGTCTATTCTATGCAATGTATCACTGTTGCTAAACTGTACAAGAATGTGCATGCATTTTTCTGGAGTGTATTTTGATCTAATAATATGTAAATGCATTAAAAAATAATCACAAATGGCCCATCTTTTGTCTTTATTTCTTGTAGGTGCAAAGAACAGCAGATGATGTGGAGAAAAGTTGGACATTTTAAGTTTCTGAAACTGATGAAAGGTAGGCTAGTGTAAAATATTCTGTTGTAAATTCTGTTGTAAATCTGTTGTAAATTCTGTTGTTAAATTCTGTTGTAAATCTTTTAATAAGATGTATTTTAGATTACATTTTATATTGAAGTACCACTGTTAAATTGTAGGTTAAATTATTGATTATATTTATTCATTTCAGGTGAACTCCGCAGATTTGACGATTCGAGGTGGTTGTGACTTCATCTCAACACTGTGGCTGGATTTGCAGTCTTTTTGCAACCTCAGTCTGGTGTCGTGGGAGCAGGCATCTTTTGCACACTTAACAGGTAACATGCTTTACTTGACTAAATTTGTTTCTGAAAAAGGTTATTTGGTTTTATTACTGGTACATTTAAATGTGTGTTTTGTATGTTAAATGGTTAGAAAAATGAAAATTCTGTCAATAATTCCTCTCCCACATGTCGTTCCAAACATGTAAGACTTTCGTTCGTCTTCAGAACAAAAATTAAGATATTTTTGATTAAATGTGAGATCTTTCTGTCCCAAAATTGACAGCTACACAACTATCCCTTTCAAACCTCAGAAAGGTAGTAAAGACCTCATTAAAGTATCCATGTGACTTCAGTGGTTAAACCTCAATTTTATGAAGCGATGCAAGTGCTTTGTTTGCGCAAAAAAACCCCAACATAATTTACCCCTTTAAATTCATGTAACAACGTCCACTCTCATGTCAACACAACACACATGCGTAATAATGCTCTTGTGAGCATGCGTTGGAGATTAAAAAATTTTAAGGAAAGATATTTTTTATTTTCTTATTTCATTTTTGCACAAACAGAGCACTTGATTCACTTAATAAAATTGAGGCTAAACCACTGGATTCATGGATTACTTTAAAGATGTCCTTACTATCTTTCTGGGACTTGAAAGTGGTAGTTGCGTAGACTATCAATGGAGGAGTCAGAGAGATCTCAGATTTCATCAAAAACCATCTTCATTTGTGTTCTGAAGATGAAGGAAAGACTTATGGGTTTGGACCAACATGATGGTGAGTAAATTACAGAATTTTCATTTTTGGGTGAACTAACCATTTAACAGTACTTCATAGATTAGTAGTGCAACAAATGCTGATTGTATTGTATAAGTGGCATTTGATTTTGAGCTAGTTTTATTCAATTTTGAGAATTTTTCTAAAGTTTCTGCTTTTATTTTTGTGCAGATGTTTTGTTGGAATCACATCACTGAGTGGAGCCAAGACAACAAGCACAGACTGAGGCAAAACAAGTGGAAAGGTCTCAGTAAAGGAACAAGTCAACCCTCATGTGTTTGCTCATCTCAGTGAGTGTGTATATATTAAGTTGTGTTTTGATGAATTAGTCTTAGTTTAATAGATAAACTCAAACAACAGAATTTGTGGAATAATGTTGATTTTAGCATTTTATTTCAATGCTTTTCTTTTTATAAAAAAAATAAATAAATCTGAGTTGCAGTGAGTTTCAATAGGAGCCAAAATGCCACAAATTCTGTTGATTGACTTACATTTATATTGAAAGTTAATTTTCTACTCAGAATATTTCTTAAAATGGCTTTTTTTTATTTGTGGTTATTTTGTAACACTATGTAATTTTTTATAATAAGATTTTAACAGTTGGAAGACTGAAAATGTTACCTTGCAATGTTTTAATAAATGCAATGTCTTGCTGATAGTTTTAATAAATATTGACTTATTCATTTGTAAATGTATTCAGATAGTGTTCATTCTGCATTTAAATCAGTAATTTACAGTTTTACGGTTAAAGTTATTCTTTTCAGCATTTCTAATGTTAAACTATTACAAACATACATCTTGGATTATGGGGGTATTTACAGGATTTTATTGGCAACTTTAGTTGCCAGGTAAATACTGTACTTTAGTGAAATTACAAAAAAATGCTGTAAAACATATGTACAGGATATTATTGGCAACTTTATTGCCAGGTAAATATTGTACTTAAGTAAAATGACAAAAAATTGCTGTAAAACACATTTACAGGATTTTATTGGCAACTTTATTGCCAGGTAAATACTGCACTTAAGTGAAATGACAAAATATTGCTGTAAAACACATTTACAGGATTTTATTGGCAACTTTATTGCCAGGTAAATACTGCACTTAAGTGAAATGACAAAATATTGCTGTAAAACACATTTACAGGATTTTATTGGCAACTTTATTGCCAGGTAAATACTGTACTTAAGTGAGATTACAAAATATTGCTGTAAAACAAAATACAAGTTTAATTCAATGTTATTGTAAAAAACACTTCAAATGACTGTATTTCACATACAATAATTAACTGTAAATTGATTTGCGGTATTTTACTGTAATCAATTTTACAGCAGTGAACAACATTTTTACAGGATTTTATTGGCAACTTTTTTGCCAGTAAAATCCTGTAAATTCTACAGTACATTTTTTACAGTGTATGGTTCAAAGGTGTTCACTTTACATTAAGGTGCAATTCACAGGTTATTAATGTTTATAACTCATTGATAAATGGTTTACATGTGATCACTTTACATTAAGGTTCACTTTCACAGGTTATTAATGTTTGTAACTCGTTAATAAATGGTTCACATGTGATCACTTTACATTAAGGTGAAATTCACAGGTTACTAATGTTTGTAACTCATTGATAAATGGTTCACATGTGATCACTTTACATTAAGGTGCAATTCATAGGTTATTAATGTTTTTAACTCATAAATAAATGGTCCAACGGTGTTCACTTTACATTAAGGTGCAATTCACAGGTTATTAATGTTTATAATGATCTCGATAAAAAATCGACAAAAAATGCTCATATCAGTCGAAATCGATAATCAATTTCGATAAATGTCAAATATTTCTTTCTTTCAAATTTAAAGGCAGGTTTTTGCTCCCAATTGAAAGTTGTAGACACCAGTTAATTGAGGTTTTAAGCTACTCTTTATAGTCAGAATACATTTTCACTTTTTTGAATTCCTTAGTTTCTGCATGTGCTAACGGGTGATATTGTTTCTAGTCATGAAACGGGTTTGTGTTGCCTGATATATCTTCGGCACAGTTTGCAGTGCAGGCTGCAGTATTAATAATATTACATTTTGTCTTAGAAATGCACATTTTACAGTGAGTTGACAGTAGTAGTAGCTTGAGTTATGGAGGATGCAGATGTAAATGTATGGTCATTAACAAAAACATGGACATCTGTAAAAATTGTAACAACTTCATTTCTATATGGTAAAATTTTTATATTCTGAGTTCATATATCAGGTCTTCCATATTATCATACATTTATATCATGATGATAACCACAGTTAAAACCATGCATATACAGGTCCTTCTCAAAAAATTTCATATTGTGATAAAAGTTCATTATTTTCTATACTTTCATATATTTTAGATTCATTGCACACCAACTGAAATATTTCAGGTCTTTTATTGTTTTAATACTATATATAAACATGCACGCATACACACACACACACACACACACGCACACACACACACACACACACACACACACACACATACATGCGCACACAGATCGCACCCAGCACACACACACAGCACACACACATACATGCAACATTCATTAATTACGCGCCCAGTCTGAGAGGAAAACACACAGCCCGCAGATGGCATCTATTACACATAAAAAGACGTTTTAACTCACTTTAAGTTTGTTGCACCATTCCTGTCGAATCCAATATAGAAGGCACAACACTGTGTCTGCAAATCCAGCACCAACACAGACGACTTGTGACAAACGATCCAGTGACTTTATCACGTGAGTCTGAACTGGCTGGAACTTCATTAAAAAACAAATGAAGTATCACACATTCCTAATATTAGTATCCGAAGGAAGCTTATGTAGCGACTGAGTTCTTCAACAATATCTTGCTGTCACATTATTATGTGACAGCAAGATATTATGTATCACATTAAGAAACACAATGTGATACATAATGTGGTCAGTCAATAATCTTAGATCAGATTCCAATCGGATACACAAATAATCGGATTTGGACTGACAGTGTGAATGTAGCCTTTGACCTCTGCCATGGTCAGGAGCCGCAATTTGGTTCAACAATTATTAGCAATTGTATTAAACATTTAAAAAAATAAATCAAACATACAAGTCATTGTCTGTGCAGGTCCAATGGAACCCTCGTTTTTTTAAAACCTCTATAAGTCCCGGGATCGATCCCTGAGTGCAAGACTCCCTAGATAGACAAAAAGAAAAGATATGGTTATAGATTAGTGTCATATATAAATATGACTATACAATGCTCATTATCCTTCTCTTGGTCTGTGTTCTTTTTACAGTGGTAATTAATTGCACCATTCACACAGAAATTGTATCACTGGAGGTCACCAGGTCACTGTACTGTTGTTCATTAAAGCCATGCGCACACTGTGCAATTTCAGCAAGGTTGTCGTCAAATATCAGCTCTCACTGTACAAGTAAATCGCATGCGAAGTCAAACCAAAGCTAACGACTTATGTGGTCAGACTATGCGGTCTGATTGTCGAGCTGTGACTTGACTACTCACACTATACGTGTCACGATCACCAGCTGGAATGCCCTATAGTGAACAACCTGACTATTGTCATTCCCTCATAGACTATATTTCCCATTACTCAATGCCAGGATTCATCATCCCTGTGTTTCATCCACATCCACCTGTATTTCATTAACCTTGTTAGCTCACCCTATAAAAACCTGGTCAATTCTGTAACTCATTGCTAAGTCTTGTATGTGTCTTCACTGCATTTCTGAGCACTTCATTGTTTATCTGTTCCCTGGTTTTGACCCTTTTGCCCGTTTCCTGGATTTACCCTGTCTTCCTGTGTTCCTGCCTTGTTTTATGTTTAAACCTGTGTTTTGACCTTTGATGTTTTTGGACTTTGATTATGGATTATCCTTTCAATAAATACTGCGTTTGGATCCTCAACCTTCGTATTTCGGCGCAGTATGGGACAGTACATGTTAAATATGTACCGTATATACCCGAATATAAGACGGTTTGTGTCCTAAAAATAGACAGAAAAAAATGGGGGTCGTCTTATATATATCAACCCCACAGTTTGGTTTGTTTCAAGACTTTAATGTTAGATGTGTTTGATTAAAAGCAGATGGTTATTTTACATCTATCGTCACAGTACCACAATTACAAACATACACAATTATTGTATTTTTGTGAAAAGGTTATTCATTTTTGTCACTCATTCATTCATTCATTTCTGAACTCATTGACAGAGTGCACATTATTTTGTGACAAATTAATCCAAGTATTTAATGAATGGTGTTAAAAAAAAGATTTTTAACTTTGACACGTTGCCATGGTAACAATATTTCAAATATCAGGAATTCATTCCTATGTCTATATCTGCCATGTTTTGACATTATAATGATGAAGTTTGAAGTAAAACGGGTGAAAAAAATACAGTGATTCAAGGCATTTTTGAAATTGACACACTTCCTGCCAGTTGGTGATTCAACTTTGATTCACAAAAGTCACATCCATGTGATCGGCATCTTGCAACAAACACACTGATTTGTTTCATCCAAATCAGTCAATGTATGCAGAAGTTATAACACACTTCCTGTTTCCCTTTTCTCAGCATAAATTTGTTGCTTGGCCACGGCCAAACCATTTGAGATTTCAAAATACTGCTGGAAATTTAGCATCCTCAATGCCTTGACCTCACGCTGACTGAGTCGCTTAGGAGGAGTATATCAAATTCCAGAGCATGCGTTTTCCGAAACAACCCATAATAGCTCACTTCCTGTTGGTGTGACGCGTAATTTAGAGCACGAAAGTTTTTTGGCCTGATGAGCCTATATGTGTACCGAGTTTCATACATGTACGTGCAAGTGTGTTTGATACAGGTCCTTCTCAAAAAATTAGCATATTGTGATAAAAGTTCATTATTTTCCATAATGTAATGATAAAATTAAAATTTCATATATTTTAGATTCATTGCACACCAACTGAAATATTTCAGGTCTTTTAATGTTTTAATACTGATGATTTTGGCATACAGCTCACGAAAACCTCAAAACGAGCTATTAACCTAATCATCTGAATCAACTAATTAACTCTAAACACCTGCAAAAGATTCCTGAGGCTTTTAAAAACTCCCTGCCTGGTTCATTACTCAAAACCGCAATCATGGGTAAGACTGCCGACCTGACTGCTGTCCAGAAGGCCATCATTGACACCCTCAAGCGAGAGGGTAAGACACAGAAAGAAATTTCTGAACGAATAGGCTGTTCCCAGAGTGCTGTATCAAGGCACCTCAGTGGGAAGTCTGTGGGAAGGAAAAAGTGTGGCAAAAAATGCTGCACAACGAGAAGAGGTGACCGGACCCTGAGGAAGATTGTGGAGAAGGACTGATTCCAGACCTTGGGGGACCTGCGGAAGCAGTGGACTGAGTCTGGAGTAGAAACATCAAGAGCCACCGTGCACAGGCGTGTGCAGGAAATGGGCTACAGGTCAAGCCACTTTTGAACCAGAAACAGCGGCAGAGGTGCCTGACCTGGGCTACAGAGAAGCAGCACTGGACTGTCGCTCAAATTTTGCATGTCATTCGGAAATCAAGGTGCCAGAATCTGGAGAAAGACTGGGGAGAAGGAAATGCCAAAATGCCTGAAGTCCAGTGTCAAGTACCCACAGTCAGTGATGGTCTGGGGTGCCATGTCAGCTGCTGGTGTTGGTCCACTGTGTTTTATCAAGGGCAGGGTCAATGCAGCTAGCTATCAGGAGATTTTGGAGCACTTCATGCTTCCATCTGCTGAAAAGCTTTATGGAGATTAAGATTTCGTTTTTCAGCATGACCTGGCACCTGCTCACAGTGCCAAAACCACTGGTAAATGGTTTACTGACCAAGGTATTACTGTGCTCAATTGGCCTGCCAACTCTCCTGACCTGAACCCCATAGAGAATCTGTGGGATATTGTGAAGAGAAAGTTGAGAGACGCAAGACCCAACACTCTGGATGAGCTTAAGGCCGCTATCGAAGCATCCTGGGCCTCCATAAAACCTCAGCAGTGCCATAGGCTGATTGCCTCCATGCCACGCCGCAGTGAAGCATTCATTTCTGCAAAAGGATTCCATACCAAGTATTGAGTGCATAACTGAACATAAATATTTGAAGGTTGACTTTTTTTGTATTAAAAACACTTTTCTTTTATTGGTCGGATGAAATATGCTAATTTTTTGAGATAGGAATTTTGGGTTTTTATGAGCTGTATGCTAAAATCATCAGTACTAAAACAATAAAAGACCTGAAATATTTAAGTTGGTGTGCAATGAATCTAAAATATATGAAATTTTAATTTTATCATTACATTATGGAAAATAATGAACTTTTATCACAAAATGCTAATTTTTTGAGAAGTACCCTCGCACATGCACCGCCACCCGGTGGCCTCAGGGAAACAGTGAATAGTGGGGACATGCATTTAAGTGGGTCAATATAGGAGAAATATGGCAAACTCACTTCAATGTGTCACACTTCCTTCTGCCAGCAGGTGGCTTTTTTGCCTATAACTGAATATTGCCATGTTGATGTCTTCAGGTCAGGACTATTATCAAACATTTGAAGGTTTGAGGCAGATCAGACATTGTATACCTGACTTACAACAGCTTCCTGTTTCATGGCAAAAAAATTCATTTCTGAGGCCGCCAGGGACACACCCTTCAGTGAAAACTCAAGATCTTCGCAATTTAACATCACCAAGGCCTTTAAATCAGACTGACCTAATATGATGTTGATCTGGTTAAATCTCAATGAGGAGTAAATCACAATGTAAAACAAGGCATTTCCTGTTGCCCTCAGGTGGCGCTATGACTGTCACTGAATATTGGCATGTTGATGTCTTCAGGCAAGGATTCTAATAAAACATGTGAAGTTTGGTGCAGATCGGACATTGTATGTCCGAGTTACAACAGCTTCCTGTTTCATGGCTGTGGTGTATTTGATACTATTAATATGTGCATTAAGGTTGACCCTGAAGACTTGCCGTAGTTAGTTTTGGGTACCCTCTGCGCATGCTATAGGAAGTCGAGTCTGTAATACCCTCATGTTGAGTTTCTGTTGTTCGCCAGTACTCACGGATAAAGTAGTAAAACGCTTGCCTGGCCTCGTTATTGATGTACACCACATAATTGGCGACGAGGAAAATCGGTTGAGTTCGTGGAAATGGCGTACTTTTCCCAAAGACCGGACGAGTTCAAGCCTGAACATGAAATGTGGTCTGCATACGTCGAGCGCATGGAGTTGCTGTTCGAAGCTCATGATGTCAATGATGGAAAGAAAGTTCCAATATTGTTGAGCTCGGTCGGCGCAGCAACATATGGCCTTCTACGCAACCTAGTCCAGCCTGACAAGCCAAAGGACAAAACTTTTAATCAGATTGTGACCATTCTAAAAGATTACTATGAACCTAAACCATTGGTCATCGCCGAGCGTTTCAGGTACCGTAAATGTGTCCAGAAAAGCGGCCAGACAGTGACGGAGTATGCTGCTGAGCTGCGCCAACTCGCTGCGAACTGTGACTTCGGGGACAGGCTGGATGAAGCTCTACGTGATGGATTTGTCAGCGGAGTCAGTTCTGAGGCATGCCAGCGCAAATTACTCTCAGAGGATAGGCTAACTTTTGCGAGAGCTGTGGAGCTAGCTGTTAACATGGAGACAGCCAAACGAGATGCGCAGCAGTTGCGGAAAGGTGATGATGTCACCGCTGTTCACCAGGTAAAGGGGAGATGGCGTTCGCCGGCAAAACAAGAAGGATGCTATAGATGTAAAGGAAAGAATCATAGCGCCAGTGATTGTTACTACAAAAGTATAAAGTGTCATAAATGTGGCAAAGTCGGGCATATTCAGAAAGCATGCAGGACTGGGGGGCGGACACGTGAGAGGCTGGAGAAAAGGGAAAGAGGAACAGTGAGCAAAAAGATGCAATGACAGGCTACGTACAAGCTGACGAGATATAAGATGACATTCTGATGTTTTCAGTGTTCAGTGCAAGTGGTGCTGGCCGACGGCCATACAGGGCCATTTTTGATGTAAATGGAAAAAAAGTGCCGATGGAAATTGACACAGGAGCAGGAGTCAGCATTATCTCAGAAAATGTGTATGAGCAGTCATTCTCACATGTGCCACTGGAGGGCAGCAGCGTCACGCTGAAGGGTTATTCAGGAGAGACCATTCCAGTGAAAGGACAGTTCATTGCAAAAGTGACTTATGGAAATCAGATTGCTGATCTACCACTCGTAGTTGTGGCTGGTGGAGGTCCTTCGCTGTGTGGGCGTGAATGGCTGGATCAAATCAAGCTGAACTGGAAAATGATTAAAAAAGTCACAGAAAGCGTTTCGCACCCAACAACTAAACTCAAGTCAATTCAAGGTGTGTTAGATAAATATGCTGACGTTTTCAAGGACGAGTTGGGGACATTAAAGGGTATTAAAGCAGCAATTTCTGTAAAGCCTGACGCAGTTCCAAGGTTCCACAAAGCCCGTGTCCTGCCCTTCGCAATGAAGGTAAGGGTAGAAAAAGAATTGGAGCGCCTGGAAAGAGATGGTGTCATCAGCCCTGTGAAGCACAGCGAGTGGGCTGCTCCAGTGGTCCCTGTAACCAAACGGGACGGTGGACTCCGCTTGTGTGGCGATTATAAGGTAACTGTGAACATGGCTACAAACACTGAAACATACCCACTACCACGCATTGAAGAGGTTCTGGCAGCATTGTGTGGGGGAAAGATATTTTCCAAAATTGACCTGGCAGCTGCTTACCAACAAGTCCTTCTGGATGACGAGTCAAAAAAATATACAACGGTGAACACGCATAAAGGACTGTTTGTGTACAATCGGCTTTGCTTTGGCATTAATTCTGCTGTCAGTATTTTCCAAAGGATCATGGAGAACGTGATGAAGGACCTCAACGTCGTGGTCTATTTGGATGACCTGCTGGTGATGGGCAAGGACGAAACTGAGCATCTGATGAACCTGGACAGAGTTCTACAGCGGTTGCAGGAGAATGGCCTGAGAGTAAAAAAGGTGAAGTGTGATTTTGGGAAAACACAAATCGAATACCTAGGTCACATGTTGGATGGAAAAGGAGTTTACCCTTCTAAAGACAAGGTCAGAGCCGTGCATGATGCTCCAACACCCACAAACATCAAAGAGCTCAGAGCTTTCCTGGGGTTAGTGAACTATTATGGTCGTTTTTTGCCGCAGCAAAGTACTGTTTTGGCCCCACTTTACAGACTGCTGAAGGACCAAACAAAATGGAGTTGGAGTAAAGTGGAGCAGAGCGCTTTTAATAGGTGCAAAGAAATGTTAGCCAGTGACCAGGTGTTAGTTCACAATGATCCGAGCCTGCCGCTTTCTCTAGCATGTGATGCTTCAGCGTACGGAATTGGAGCCGTGATTCAGCACACAGCACCTGATGGACAAGAACATCCGATAGCCTATGCTTCTCGTACACTCTCACCGGCAGAGAAGAACTATTCACAAATTGAAAAAGAGGCGTTGAGCCTGGTGTACGGAGTGAAGAAATTCCACCAGTATCTGTGGGGGCGGAAGTTTAACTTAATCACCGACCACAAACCCCTGCTTACGCTGTTTGGGGAACATAAAGGACTTCCAACAATGGCTGCAGCACGTATACAGAGGTGGGCTATTATATTGTCTGCTTATGATTATCATATAATCTACCGCCAGTCAGAAGATCATGGCAACGCAGATGGTCTGTCTCGTGTCCCACTGCCGGAGACTACGGACGCAGGAACAGAGACAGTGACAGCATACCTACATGCACTAATCTGTGAACACCTGGAAGATGTGCCACTGAGTGCAAAACAGATTTCCAAGGCAACACGCAGGGATGCAGAGCTATCTAGGTTGCACAGATACATCATGGAAGGGTGGCCAAGAGAAGTATCAGAAGAACTGAAAGTGTTCTACAAAAAAAAAGAGGAACTGTCTGTTGAGCAAGGTTGTGTTCTATGGGGGACAAGAGTCGTGGTGCCTACAAAGTTGAGAGCAGCAGTGCTTAGTGAGATCCACAGCGGACACCCTGTCATTGTAAAGATGAAGACCATTGCAAGGCAATATGTTTGGTGGCCACATGTAGACATGGACGTTGAAAAGACCTGTAAGCAGTGTGACAGGTGCCAGTTGGAGCAGCGTATGCCCCGCCTAGTTCCTCTGCACCCATGGGAGTTTCCGGGAGAGGTTTGGAAAAGGCTCCACATTGACTTTGCAGGTCCGTTCATGGGTCACATGTTCATGATCGTTGTGGACGCATACTCTAAGTGGCTGGAGGTTTTCAGGATGGCAAAAATAACATCCTCCGCTACCATTTCAAGGCTTCGGAGACTTTTTGCGTCATATGGATTACCAGAGCAAATTGTCACAGACAATGCCACAACCTTCATGTCAGATGAGTTTCAACTGTTCATGAAAAGGAATGGTATTCTTCACACAACTGGGGCACCGAGGCATCCAGCTACCAATGGCCTCGCTGAGAGGTATGTTGCCACATTCAAAGCAGGCATGAAGAAGCTGGATGAAGAGGATTTGAGTGTTGAGGACAAAGTCTCACTTTTTCTACTGCGATATCGTATAACTCCCAATAGTGCAACTGGAGAGTCACCCGCAGATTTGCACCTGAAGAGACATGTGCGTTCGCGGCTGGACTTCCTAAAGCCAAACATTGCCATGAGAGTGAGGAGGAGGCAGTATCAGCAGAAGGAAGAACATGACAGTCGGGCTGCCGAGAGACAGTTTGATGTGGATGATCCTGTGTATCTACGCAATACTGCAGGGGATAAACCCAAATGGATCCCAGGGGTAGTTACACAGCAGACAGGTCCGGTGTCGTACCGGGTGCAGGGAAGGATAACTGACCAAGTGTACAGGCGCCACGGAGACCAGTTGCGACCTCGATACCCTCAGGGCGTTTCAGACCCAGAGCCTCAAGATGCAACACAGTCAGCTGAGCGGGAGGGTGAATGTGATGCGCCAGTCTCCGCAGCACCTGCCATACCACCTTTTACGTTGGACCAGCCCAAGTTGTCTGATCCAGAGACAGTGACTTTGAGGCGCTCGGAGCGCATAACTAAGCGACCATCACGTTACAGAGATTGAATATGGTATAATGCTGGACTTGTGCAGTTATTAAAGAGGGTTGAGTTTATTGTAAGGTTAAACATGTTTCATTGAGTAACCGGAGTGAAATTACAATTAGGTGTAAGAGGTGTAGTTAAAGTTGGTGTTATGTTATGTACTATGTGGAGATTACCTTTAATTTTAAAAGGGGGAGGTAATGTGGTGTATTTGATACTATTAATATGTGCATTAAGGTTGACCCTGAAGACTTGCCGTAGTTAGTTTTGGGTACCCTCTGCGCATGCTATAGGAAGTCGAGTCTGTAATACCCTCATGTTGAGTTTCTGTTGTTCGCCAGTACTCACGGATAAAGTAGTAAAACGCGTGCCTGGCCTCGTTATTGATGTACACCACAATGGCGAAACAAATACATTTCTGAGGCCGCCACGGACACGCCCTTCAGTGAAAACTCAAGATCTTCACAATTTAACATCGCACAGGCCTTTAGATTAGACCTACCAAATATGATGTTGATTTGATTAAATCTCTTGGCGGAGTTGATTAAAGTACAACATCTGGAAATGGCAAAATTTGCAACAATTTAACAAAGAAAAAGAAAAAAATGTTCACTTCCTGTTGTTTTTTTAGATATCGTACCAAGAGACTTTTTTGTAGGTATTGGGCTGTTACATGTGTCTATCGAATTTCATAGCTGAACGTGAAACGTAGCGGGAGGGGAATTTCTTTGAAATTTTGTAGGTGGCGCTGTCGAGCCATTTTGCCACGCCTAATTCTGAATCCCATAACAGATGTACATTTTCACCACTTCTGATACGTGTGCAAAGTTTCGTGAGTTGTGAAGTTTGAGGCAGATCGGGCATTGTATGCATGAGTTACAACAACTTCCTGTTTAATGGCGAGAATCACATACATTAGCACGTAGCCAGTAGTTCCAAGATTTAATGTGTTTCTAGCATGTTTGGGATTTCATGGTATATTTAAAAGTGTTTCTGGGAGTGAATTATAGTATAAAGCATGCCATTTCCTGTTGCCAGCAGGTGGCGCTATGACTGTCACTGAATATTGGCATGTATATGTGTTTTGTTCAGGACTCTTATCAAACATGTGAAGTTTGAGGCAGATCGGACATTGTATGCCCGACTTACAACAGCTCCCTGTATCATGGCGAAACATCAGACTTTGTGAGGCCGCCACGGACACGCCCTTCAGGGAAAACTCAAGATTTTCACAATATAACATCACCAAGGCCTTTAGATTAGACTGACCTAATATTATGTTGTTCTGGTTAAATCTCAATGAGGAGTTAATCACAACGTAAAACAAGGCATTTCCTGTTGCCCACAGGTGGCGCCAGACTGTCACTGAATATTGCCATGTTGATGTCTTCAGGCAAGGACTCTAATAAAACATGTGAAGTTTGGGGCAGATCGGACATTGTATGTTCAAGTTACAACAACTTCCTGTTTCATGGCGAAACAACGAAATTTGTGAGACCGCCACGGACACGCAATTTAACGACGCAAAGGCCTTTAGATTAGACTGACCAAATATGATGATGATCTGATTAAATATCTAGGCGGAGTTGATTAAAGTACAACGTCTGGTAATGGCAAAATTTGCAACAATTTTGTGAAGAAAATTAAAAATATCTCACTTCCTGTTGGTTTTCAGATTTCATCCCAGGAGACTTTTTAGTATGTATTTGGCTGTTACATGTGTCTACCGAATTTCATAGCTGTACGTGAAATGTAGCGGGAGGGGCACTACGTTAGGTTGTGCTGTCGAGCCATTTTGCCACGCCTAATTCTGAATCCCATAACAGATGTAAATTTTCGCCACTTCTGACGCGTGTGCAAAGTTTTGTGAGTTTTCGAGCGTGTTTAGGCCCCCAAAAAAGCGTTTTATTTGGGAGAAGAATAATAATAATTAAAGCTGCGAGCAGCGATAATGGTCCAAAGCCGATGGCACCGCCACCCTGGTGGCTTCAGGGCAACGACAGGCAAATTGCATTTAAACAGGAGAAAATGTTAAAAACGCTCAAATATGCTGCATTTACCACAGCAGCTGGTGCCACTATGACCACAAGGCACACCTATGATGTCATTTAAATATAGATTCATTTTAATGTCATAGGATATAATCTTCTGGACGTGTGTCGAGTTTCAGAATATCAGGAATCCCTTCCTATGTCTATATCTGCCATGTTTTGACATTATAATGATGAAATTTGAAGTGAATCAGGTGAAAATAAAATGGTGATTGAAGGCATTTTTGAAAGTGACACACTTCCTGCTGCCAGTTGGTGGCGCTATAGCTTTGACTCACAAAAGTCATATCCATGTGATCGGCCTCTTACAACGAACACACAGCTGAAGTTTCATCCAAATCGGTCAATGTTTGCAGAAGTTATTACATACTTCCTGTTTCCCTTTTCTCGCCATAAATTTGTCTCCTCGCCACGGCCAAAACGTTCAACATATCAAAAATCAGTTCGCATTTTAGCATCCTCATTGCCTTGAGTTCATGCTGACGGAGTTTGGCGCTGATCGGGTGAATCGCCTAGGAGGAGTATATCAAATTCCAGAGCATGCTTTTTCCAAACAACCCATAATAGCTCACTTCCTGTTGGGCTGACGCATAACTTAGAGCACGAAAGTTGTTCGCCCGATGAGCTCTATATGTGTAGTGAGGTTCATATATGTATGTGCAAGCGTTTTTGATTTATGGACCAAATTTTATATCGCATTCAAGGGGGCGCTGTCGAGCCCCCCTGCCACGCCCGGGTACCATCTTCAGCCCGGCTCTGATGGCCGCGCATTCTGATGCGTGTGAAAAGTTTCAAGAGTTTTCGAGCATGGTAAGGGCCCCAAAAGTACCCAAATAGTCGGAAAAAATAATAATAATAATTAAAGCTGTGAGCAGCGATGGCGGGCCCAAGCCGGTGGCACCGCCACCCTGGTGGCTTCAGGGCAACTGTGCACGACAGGCAATATGCATTTAAACATGAGAAATTTTAAACACGCTCGAATATGCCACATTTACCGCAGCAGCTGGTGCCACTTAGACCACAAGGCACACCTATGGTGTCATTTAAATATAGATTCATTTTAATGTCATAGGATATAATCTTCTGGACGCGTGTCGAGTTTCATGCAATTTGAAGCATGCTAAGAGTCTCAAAAACACCCAAAAAGATAATTAAACTTTGACACGTTGCCATGACAATAGTATTTAAAGTATCAGAAATCCATCCATGTGTCTATATCTGTCATGTTTTCACATTAAACTGATGAAGTTTGAAGTAAATCGGGTTAAAATAAGACGGTGATTCAAAACATTTTTGAAAGTGACACACTTCCTGCTGCCAGTTGGTGGCGCTATAACTTTGACTGAATATTGGCATGTAGATGTCTTCAGGCCCGGACTCTTATCAAACATGTGAAGTTTGGGGCAGATTGGACATTGTATGCCTGAGTTAAAACAACTTCCTCTGTCATGGTGAAACATAAAAATTTGTGAGGCCGCCACGGACACGCCCTTCAGCGAAAAATACTAAGGTCAGTCATGAAACTCTATTAATCGCCGATTGGTTCCTTTTAGTTCTACGACACCAACCAATCGGAGGTACTTCCTCATCTACGTGGCTTTACTTATACCGTATCCTAGCAGCTATCCGCATGCTGCACAATTATGAGAACTCAGATAATATTTTTTCTGCTATTACAATTCACAATCTACTTACTGGGAATAATGTCTCATCTGGAGGTCGATGAGATTTTATCCTTAGTAGACCAAGCTTTTGATCCAGACCCTGATTCTGATATAGAGAACCCAAACTCTCCTTTCGCTGGAACGATCCAGGCAGCTCCTCACAGTTCCATACGCCAGAGCGCTCGCCTGGCGCAACGCCAGGCTTCTATTAATGACTGGCCAGTACATAAGATTCTGGAGTACCTCTTCAATCATAACATCACACCAAAAACCGGGTTATCCCATCAAGAACATTTCGCTCTCTTCCTCTCTGTTCCCGAAGCCACTCCAAGCCAGCTTCCTCCTCCATCGGGAAACTGGAGAACAGAGTATCAACTCTGGAAAATAACGGCCCTTCTACTTCGACATCCAGCGCTCTCCCAAAAGAGACGGTCGACGTAACACCATGCATCAAATCAGCTTCACGGCACACCCTCGCTTCAGCACTGCCAGCTCCACCAAACGGATCTCTGTTTATTTCTCCAGCAGCAGCAATCCCTCACAACCTGAGAAACCAGATCATTGCATAAATTTCGCTCCCTCTGCCCAGACGCCCTTCCTTTCAGCGCTCTATGCCCTCCTTTTTGCCTAACGATTCTAGATTGAATAGCCTCGCCTCAAATCTGGCGGAAGCAAAAGAATTCATGAGAAAGGGAATGGCTAAATCCACCCTTAAATCTTACGACTCAGCCTGGTCTCATTTTTCTCTGTTTTGTGCAGCCTTCGCATTTTCCCCTTTACCAATACATTTCAAAGTTCTAGCCGCTTTCATGGTCTATTGTGTCAATTCCCGCAAATTACAACCCGCTTCCATCAACGCTACACTGGCAGGCATTCAGTTCCATCTTCATTGCATGGACCCAAACGCACCAAGCCTCTTCAAACATCCAGCTATTCGTCTGCTATTGAACGGTATCGTGAAGACTTCTTCTGCAACCAAAGACAAACGGTTACCCATAACTCTACCCCTTTTGCACAAAATGCTTCTCTGTCTAAAAAAGGAAATTGCTTCTCTGTTTTCGATCTTTATACAAACACACTCCTAGAGGCAGTTTTTCTTACAGGCTTTTATGGGTTTTTAAGGTGCGGGGAATTCACATGCAAATCCTTATCATTTAATCCTGATGTAGATCTTACTATAGCCGATCTCACCTTCTTCAAAAACCCTTTTTCTTTACTATTAAAACACTCAAAAACCGACAAATCCAATAAAGGGTTGCATATCTTAGTATCCAGAATTAATTCTGTTTTTTGCCCTTTTTCTTCTATGTCACGATATCTGTGATCCCGGAGAAACGCCGCCCCCCAAGACCCGCTGTTCCTCGCAGCAGACGGCAAACCTATGACCAGCGCCTGGTTCTCCGCTAAACTGAAACGGCTATGCCATCTTTGTGGATTAAACGGCGAACTATACACCCCTCATTTTTTCAGAATCGGCGCAGTAACGACAGCCGCTCCGAGAGTGCCATCCGCTACCCTTAAAGAGATGGGGCGCTGGAAATCGTCAGCATACGAACATTACATTAGACCTAATTCTAAAGACATCTTGGAAAGTCAAAAGCAAATGAGCATTGAATAATACAAATAAAATAAAATCAGGTGGCGCGGGGTTTGGGCTTCAGTAATTCCGTACTCAAAAAAATAAATAAACACACACACACACACACCAATGCAATTGGTAAGAGGCACAATTACAGGTAAGTCCATTAGTGTTAAGACATTCGGCAAAGCAGGCCTAGGCACACATAGATAGCCAGACACACGCTTATAGCTCTAATGAGCAGCAGCAGTATACATATTTTGGTGTACAGATCTGCAGGGTGGGGGGGTTTTAGGCCATAGTAATTCGGCCTCCTCCTTTATGCAGCATGGACCAGTAGGTCCACTGCCTTGAGAGGGTTACATCATTCTGTAGCAGCCTTCCTTGTTGTTATCTTGACTAAGCTGAACATTATGTATTTGCTCAGCAGCAACAGAAGCAGCAGCATAGCAGATCTCGTCCGCCAAAATCAAGCCTATGTACATTCCATGCTCTATGCTAATAAAATGTTGTTTGAATCTATTTCACACAGAGTTGTCATGATTGGAATACTAAGTTCAGTCATGAAACTCTATTAATCGCAGATTGGTTCCTTCAGTTCTACGACACCAACCAATCGGAGTTACTTCCTCATCTATGTGGCTTTACTTATACCATATCCTAGCAGCTATCCACTTGATGCGCAATTATGAGAACTCTGATAATCCCACCTCCTCCCCAGCGCCACCTGTAGAGATCTGCTTGGGGGGTTAAATCATTCTGTAGCAGCCTTCCTTGTTGTTATCTTGACTAAGCTGAACATTATGTATTTGCTCAGCAGCAGCAGCAGTAGCGTAGCAGATCTTGTCCGCCAAAATCAAGCCTACATTCCATGCTCTATGCTAATAAAATTTTGGTTGAATCTATTTCACTCCGAGAGTTGTCATGATTGAACTAAAGATCTTCACAATGTAACATAGCAAAGGCCTTTAGTTTAGACTGTGCAAATATGATGTTGATGTGATTAAATCTCTAGGAAAAAAATGGCGCCGCCGTGTTCGGTCGCCGTTCAGGTCGCTCCGCTAAGACTTTGCTTTTATTTATTATTCTACTCTCTTTTATTCTCTATTTTTCCAACGGATCATCTGCTTTGATCTGTTACGACAGCAAAACACTTCTGGAAATTGGTTACCGCTACACTGACCTGTTTCAGGACACTTTCTCCAATCTTCCATCTGTGATTCGCCGACGCCGAGTTGAACAATGGCCACTCGAGTCGACGGCGAAGATTCAAAACACCGCGGGAAACGCGCTGGGATCCGCAACAGACTGAGAAAAGAGCATTCAGTCCTCCTCTCCCGAGCATTTTGCTTGCAAATGTCCAATCCTTGGAGAATAAGATGGACGATCTTAGAGCCAGGATAAGTTTTCAACGGGACATGAGAGACTGTAACATCTATTGTTTGTCCGAACATGGCTCACTTCCGCGGTCCCGGATACAGCCGTGACGCCGTCCCGAGAACTTCTCTGTTTTTCGGATGGACAGAACAGCCGATGCCGGTAAATCCAAAGGCGGTGGAGTGTGTTTATGATAAACAAGAAATGGTGCGATCCTAGGAACATCTCCATTATTTCGCGATCCTGCTCGCCTCACCTGGAACATTTAACTATCATTTGCCGTCCATTCTATCTGCCGAGGAGTTTTCTCAGTCATCGCCACTGCCGCTTATATTCCACCACAGGCGGACACGGGCTGGCATTATCTGGCCTCCATGATGTGACCAGCGGCTTAATAAACAAACACCCGACGCTGCTTTCATCGTCGCGGGTGATTTTAACAAAGCAAACTTAAAGAAAGTATTGCCAAACTTTCACCAGCATGTCTCCTGCCCCACACGAGGAGCAAACACACTGGATCATTGCTACTCTCCGCTTTAAGAACGCCTACAAAGCTCGTTCACAGCCAGCTTTTGGCAAATCGGACCATGCCGCCATTTTCCTCACACCGAATATAAACAAAGGCTCGCTCAAGAACCCCGGTGAGGAGGGAAGTTAAACGCTGGTCATCCCATTCAGAGTTCGCGCTACAGGCAGCTCTTGATGACGTCGACTGGGACATGTTTCGCGCGAGTTCTGATGGCGTCAGCGAGTTCACGGATGTGGCGCTCTGCTTTATCAACACACTGACAGAGCAAGCCACACAAACAATAACTTTAACGTCCTTCCCTAATCAGAAACCGTGGGTGGACAGTTCTATCCGCGCTGCAGTAAACACACGCACTGCAGCCTATAATGCCGGTCTCCTAACAGGGGATATGAGGGAGTACAAAGCATCATGTTACGCCCTCCGGCGCCGTCAAAGCCGCAAAGCTCCGTTATAAAGACCGAGTGGAATCTCATTTCCAACTCAACGACTCGGATGTGGCAGGGACTTAGGACCATCTGTGCTTTTGGAACTAAATCCTGCAGAGGTGAGAGCTGATCCGCTGCTTGTGAACGAGTTAAACTCTTTCTACGCCGCTTTGATTGTAATCGCGGCAGCGCGACTCCGCCGAGTGACGCTGCGTCAGAGAGAGTCCTCAGAGCAGCAACAGTCACGTGATCTCTGTCTCGGAGGACGAGGTTCGGAGGGCACTCAAACGTGTGGATGTCAGGAAAGCTCCTGGGCCAGATGGTATTTCAGGTCGTGTTCTACGGTCCTGTGCTGATCAGCTCGCTGGGCTCTTTACATCCATATTTAATGAGTCCCTTGCCACATCCGTTGTCCCCACCTCCTTCAAAAATCCACCATCATCCCTGTACCTAAGAACAGTAAACCCTCTTGCCTAAATGACTATCGTCCAGTGGCTCTCACATCTATAGTCATGAAGGTCTTTGAGAGACTCATTAAAAACAACATTTGCTCCTCCATTCCTGACACTTTGGACCCTCTTCAGTTTGCCTATCGTCCCAATAGATCGACTGAAGATGCCATCTCTCACGCCCTTCACTCCTGCCTCACTCACATCCAAAAGTGGGAACTACGTCAGGCTGCTATTTATTGACTATAGCTCAGCCTTTAACACCATAGTTCCCATTAAGCTAACACACAAACTCCTGGATCTCGGCCTGAATTCTTCTCTCTGCCTCTGGATTGAAGATTTCCTCACTGGCAGACCCCAGGCGGTGAGAGTAGGCCAGTTCACCTCCACCTCCATCACCCTGAGTGTGGGAGCTCCACAGGGCTGTGTGCTGAGTCCCCTGCTCTACTCTCTACACCCATGACTGTTTGTCCACACACAGCTCCACCTCTATCATCAAGTTTGCTGATGATACTGTTGTCCTGGGTCTCATTTCCAACAACAATGAGACGGCATACTTGGACGAGGTGGAGCAACTGACATCATGGTGCCAGGACAACTGTCTCTCTCTGAATGTTAGCAAGACCAAAGAACTGATTGTGGACTTCAGGAAGAGACAGCAACGGTCATACTCCCTCTCATGATCAGCGGGACACCGGTAGAGAGAGTGAACAGCTTCAAATACCTGGGTGTGAACATCTCCGAGGACCTGACCTGGACTGCACACATCCAGGCACAGGTGAAAAAAGCCAGGCAAAGACTGTACCACCTGCGCCAGCTGAGGAAATTCAGGGTTCTACCAGATATCCTGAAAACTTTCTATCGAGCGATAGAAAGTGTCCTGACTCAGTGCATCACAGCGTGGTACGGGAACAGCACCAGTCATGACTGCAAAGCCCTGCAAAGAGTGGTGCGCTTATCCGGCGCATCTCAGGGTCAGCTCTCCCGTCTCTGCAGGACATTTACACCAAACGCTGCAGAGGTAGAGCTACTAAAATAATCAAAGACATTACCCACCCTGCGAACTCTCATTTCACCCTGCTGCCATCTGGTAAGCGCTTTGAAGCCTGATGGCAAAAACTGAAAGAGCTCAGGAGGAGTTTCTTCCCCCAGGCCATCAGACTCCTGAACTCAGTCACGTGACTGCACTTCACCCGCACACACATAAACATCCGGTTTTAACATTAACATCCACATACTGTCATTGCACTGCACTTTATGTTCTTATTGTTACTGTGTAACAACCTGTTATAAACCTGTTTGCACATTATACTTCTGTTTGCACATTACATTATACCTATTGTTTGCACATTATACTTTATATATATATTTTTATGCTAACCAGTTATTTAAGTCTACAGTTTATCCCACTTATCATATTCCACTTATTTTTATCTTTATTTCCTATTTTTATCTTTTACTTGATTATTTATAATTCTACATATGTTTAGTACTTTTTATTCTATTTTATTCTATTTCTATTTTAATCTCCTCTTGTGTTTTCTTGTAACTGTTATTTGCACTGTCTTTAGAGCGGACCTGTTTACATTTCACTGCCAGTTGTATATTCTGTATATAACTGTGTATGTGACAAATAAAACTCTTGAATCTTGAATCTTGAAGGAGAGTTTGTTAAAGTACAACGTCTGGCAATGGCAAAAACTCTACCAATTTACCAAAGAAAATTAAAAATATCTAATTTCCTGTTGGTTTTGCAGATTAGATGCCGAGGGCTTTTTTGTAGGTATTGGGCTGTTGAATGCATCTACCAAATTTTCATACTCATACATGAAACGTAGCACGAATGACGCTTAATTAAAATTTTGTAGGTGGCACTATCGAAACCATTTCGCCATGCCTAATTCTGAAACCCATATCAGATGTAAATTTTCACCACTTCTGATGAAAAGTTTCATGAGTTTTTGTACCTGTTTACACCCTAAAAAAATCAATTTATTTGGGAGAAGAAGAATGATGGGCTGAGCAATTAAAATAGGGTCCTCACACATCTGGCCCTAAATATCTGACTTCCTGTTTGTTGGAGCTAATGACTGTAAATTAGAAAGTTGTCCGGCTCAAAGAGAACAATATAGATACAGAGTTTGGTGACTGTAGATAAAACTAACCCACCCACTTTTGTCAAAAGATGGCACTACTTTTGTCAAAAGATGGTGCTACTGAGCCCCTCCACTACGCCCGTTTAAGTCTTTGCCCATATATCTACTGGACAGCATGTCTGATGTGTGTGTTGAGTTTCATGCAATTTCAAGAGTCTCAAAAACACCCCAAAAGATTTTTAACTTTGACACGTTGCCATGGCAACAGTATTTTAAATATTCATATGTCTATATCTGCCATGTTTTGACATTATAATTATGAAGTTTAAAGTAAATCGGGTGAAAATAAGATGGTGTTTCAAGGCATTTTTGAAAGTGACACACTTCCTGCTGCCAGTTGGTGGCGCTATAGCTTTGACTCACAAAAGTCATATCCATGTGATCGGCCTCTTACAACGAACACACAGCTGAAGTTTCATCTAAATCGGTCAATGTTTGCAGAAGTTATAACACACTTCCTGTTTCCCTTTTCTCGCCATAAATTTGTTTCTTCGCCACGGCCAAACCGTTTGAGATATCAAAATGCCGCTGGAAATTTAGCATCCTCAATGCCTTGATCTCATGCTGACTGAGTTTGGCGTTGATCGGGTGAATCGCCTAGGAGGAGTATATCAAATTCCAGAGCATGCGCTTTCTGAACAACCCATAATAGCTCACTTCCTGTTGGGCTGACGCATAACTTAGAGCACGAAAGTTGTTCGACCCGACGAGATCTACATGTGCACCGAGTTTCACACATGTACGTGCAAGTGTGTTTGATACATGGACAAAGTTTTCAGACCCCACTTAAGGGGGCGCTGTTGAGCTCCCCTGCCACGCCCGGGTACCAGCTTTGGCATTCTGACATATGTGCATAGTTTTCGAGCCCTTTTCTGAGGCTTTGGCCATGTCTTCAGACTGACATCTCTGTGTCGAGTTTCATGCAACTTCAAGCAGACTAAGATTTTTAACTTTGACACGTTGCCATGGCAACAGTATTTAAAATATCAGGAATCCATTCATATGTCTATATCTGCCATGTTTTGACATTATGCTGATGTTTGAAGTAAATCGGGTGAAAATAAGATGGTGATTCAAGGCATTTTTGAAAGTGACACTTCCTGCTGCCAGTTTGTGGCGCTATAACTTTGACTCACAAAAGTCATATCCATGTGATCGGCCTCTTACAACAAATACACAGCTGAAGTTTCATCCAGATCGGTCAATGTATGCTTATAATACACAGAAGTTATAACAGACTTCCTGTTTCCCTTTTCTCGCCATAAATTCATCTCCTCGCCACGGACAAACCGTTTAAGATATCAAAATGCCGCTGGCAATTTAGCATCCTCAATGCCTTGACCTCATGCTGACTGAGTTTGGCGCTGATCGGGTGAATCACCTAGGAGGAGTATATCAAATTACAGAGCATGCGTTTTCCGAACAACCCATAATAGCTCACTTCCTGTTGGGCTGACGCATAATTTAGAGCATGAAAGTTATTCAGCCCGATGAGCTCTATATGTGTACTGAGTTTCATATATGTACGTGCAAGCGTTTTTGATTTATGGACCAAGTTTCATATTTCATTCAAGGGGGCGCTGTTGAGCCCCCCTGCCACGCCCGGGTACCGCCTTCAGCCTGGCTCTGATGGCCGCGCATTCTGATGCGTGTGCAAAGTTTCAAGAGTTTTCGAGCATGGTAAGGGCCCCAAAAAAGCCAAAAAGGCAAAAGAAAAATAATAATAAAGAAGAAGAAGAAGAAGTAGAATCCTTAGAAAAACAATAGGGCCTTCGCCCTTCGGGCTTGGACCCTAATAAGAAGAAGAATCCTTAGAAGAACAATAGGGCCTTCGCCCTAATAATAATCCTTGGAAAAACAATAGGGCTCTGCGCCCTTTCAGGGCTTGGGCCCTAATAATAATCCTTAGTAGAACAATAGGGATCTCTGCCCTTTCAGGGCTTGGGCTCTAATAATCCTTAGAAGAACAATAGGGCTCTGCGCCCTTTGGGCTTGGGCCCTAATAATAATAATCCTTAGAAGAACAATAGGGTTCTGCGCCCTTTGGACTTGGGCCCTAATAATCCTTTGAAGTACAATAGGGCTCTTCGCCATTTCAGGGCTTGGGCCCTAACAAGCAAACATTAAGACAGGAGACAGCTTCATACTGTATTACTTTCACATAACGGGCCAGGCCCGTGGGTTTTAACAATGACTTAAACCCACGGGCCTGGCCCGTTATGTGAAAGTAATACTGCTGCTCTGACAGAGTGTGGGAGGTCATTCCACAGTTTAGGACCGACTCGAGAAAATGCCTTTACGTTTAAAATTTGTTCTTACAGTCACAAGGAGATTTAGATTTTCCGATCTCAATGACCTGAACGGGATGTATACAGACAACAACTCACTTACTGCATCTTAAAGTCTTCCAGGTTATTATTGGCAACATGCTTGTTGCTTAAGGCAACAGGCAGGTTGTAATAAAAAAAAAAAAGCTTAAGCTTATAACTACATTTAAAGAGACATGCCGCTCTCTTCTCAGCTGCTTGTCAAGTCAAGTCACCTTTATTTATATAGTGCTTTTAACAAGTCCAATTGTTTCAAAGCAACTTCACAGTGTTACCAGGAAAATAATGCAACATAATTTGTAAAGCCGCTCCGGTGAAAATGGTGATGTTATCCAGCTAATTTCAATTATCATATAGTGTCAATGCAGGCAGATCGGTAATATAATTCAGGTGTCCCCTTAGCAGCCATTCTCCTCCTTTAAGCGGCATTCTGCATGTAAATGCATCTGGCTGTGTAAATTTCACTCCTCTCAAAATAGTAAACAGAGAGCGTGTTATATGTTACCAGCTCCAGTAGCCAGATATGACACCGCTACTGCAACACGCATCGCCACAGATATTGCCCGAGATGAGTAGCTAAGTATCTTTTCAGAAAGCAAAACTGTGAAAAGTTGTTTGGCAGCGGTGCCAAACTATGAAAGTTTGGCACTGCGGTTACAAACAGAGAGGACACGGAGAACTGGAGACAGTGAAACACAGAGTTTATTTAACACAACCAGGATATTGAGCAGAAGAGGTGAGTGATGGCAAGTCGAATCCAAGGAGATAGACACAAGGGTGATACTGTACATCTCTGTTGTAGGAGTTTGGCTGATCGGAATACTGGAGCGATGGAGACAGGGAACCAGGAGACAAGACGAGGAGACACTCGGGAGACGAGGAGACACAGGTAAGTATTCAGGTGAGTCCGTAGAAGCAAGCATGAGCGTGTGCAAACGAGACCAGACAGTGACTGAGTGAATGCGTGGGGCTTAAGTGCAGGAGGTGATTGCTGTGATGATGACGTGCAGGTGCATGCAATCATTACTCTGGTGACAATGATTGTTGTGGCTGGGAGAGGGTGGAGCCTGGCGTGCTTGTAACAACTGCATCCTTTAGCTCAACACACAATTATCCTTATTAAAAGTATAGTGAGACTAATTTATCTTTTGATGCTACTTTCACTCCTATTGTGGTATTTGATCTTAGCTAATGATAAATAAAATGCTCCTATCTGTTGGTTTCACTGACATGAACTGTTAAATTTGCATACAGCATGGGAATTGAAGATCAGTTTTATATTAATTCTGTGGAGACACATTTATGTGGCTATGTGTAAATGTATAAATGTATGGATAGCTAACGCATGACGACCACATTATGGAAGAGAAAGTGTTTGTATATTAATCGAAGTGTAAGTGCATCACATTGTGAACAAGAAGAAATGTACTCTTACACAAAGGGTCCCTCCAGGTTGTACACAACTTTAATGTAAACATGGGTGACCATCCTTGGATTTAGATTGTCCAGTTCCACACTGCCAAACATGCTGAGAAATAAAGACTTGAAAATATGCTTATATGTTTATAATGCATAATTATGTCCAATGAAAAAAAAAAATGAAGAAATTTAGGGTGAACATGCAAACAATGTTCTATATCAGGGGTGTCCAAACTTTTTCTGTTGGGGGCCAGGTGCAAAAAAAAAAGTCTTGTCTCGGGCCGCATGTGTGTAATAATAATTTTTTACAAAAACTTAGACCAGCTAATTGATTATTGCCATTAAACTGTCTTTGTCTACTTATATTTTAAATATGCTATTTTCTAAAAATGTTATGTGTGCTAAATATATTTTTATATATGACCCATGATATCATATACATGTTTAACCTAGAAATCATTTCAATATATTGCTTTCAATATTTATTTTCAATATAGGAAAAGTCTTGAAAACGCTGATTAAATTCTGTGATTAGGGATGTGAGCACTGCCGAATATTTATCCATTTTGAAAAACTCAATTTTGGACAAACTAGGAAAGTGCATAATATTGCGGTAACTGATTTGTCTCTAAAAAAGTCTTAGCTTCACAGCAAAGGATTTCAAGTGAGCATACATTTCTGAAATCAGCTGGTCCTTGCCTTGCAGGCTTTTATTCAGTGCGTTCAGGTGACTGGTCAAATCAACTAAAAAAAGCAAGGTCTGCCATCCAGTCAGGGTCATTGAGATCACATCGTCCATCTGGATGGCTTTGGCAGTGTGCTTCCTGGTGTATGATACAGTGCATTTTTACAGCCTCACCTCCACTTTCACGAACTTTTTTACACACCATGGAAGCCATTTCTTTCCGCTCGCTGATCATGGATCATACACCATGTAATGCCACAGAGCTTGGCCCAAGGGAGATTCATGTTTTCAATTGCACATAACACGGCTTCAAAAATATATTTTCCTGTTGTTGTAAACATATCAAGAAGCTCTTCTGAAATGCAAAAATCGCAAAAAAATTAACAGCTGTGCAGTGTCTGTCGAGTAAATGCTGTCATCACACGCAATTGAGTAAAAATCAAAAGTCTTCAATTCGTCATCCTCGTGGAGCTTGAGGGCTGGTAAGGGAGGTGAATTTAATTGACTTTTTTGGAGAGGTTGTATCCAGTTCCCCTGTATCTCCAGCGCCCCCTTTAGCTCCAAAGGCTTCAGAACTCCCGCCCAGCCTCCCTCTCCCAACTCCTCTGTCTACCAGTTCCCCAGCCCTGCCTCCACTGCTATCCTTCAGCCCCTCTGCACTGCCCACATGCAGTGTGGACCCGCCTCGTGTCATCAGTCCATCAGCTTCAGCCAGCAAAGAGGATCCCCTGTTGTCACCGCCAGTCTCTTCACCCTACACTCCACCACGGCCCATCGACACTTCGGCTTCACCATGGCTCCTCCCTCCCTCGGCTCCACCGGACACCTTCGGCCATTCGGCTCCCTCGTCTCTCCGGCTCCGCCCTTGGTCAGTCGTCGACCTGCCCGCACCTTCGGCTCCATCTGGCTCCTCCTTCCCCTCTGCTCCGCCTTTGTCCTCGGTCCCACCGGCTCAACCTTTGTCCTGCAGTCATCCGGCTCCACCTTTCTGGGAGGGGGCATTATGTTACATGTCTAGTCTGTTTTGCTTGTTATTTAGTTTGTTCCTTTGTTCAGTTTACCCGCCACTCCTGTGTTCCCATGGTCACCATCATAATGAATTCATTGCATCACCTGTGTTCTGTTAATTAGTAATGTCTATCACCTGTGTCTTGTTACCTCATTTGCCCCTGTGTATTTAGTTCTCAGTTCTCCCTCAGTGTTTGTCGGTTCTCGTTCGTGTATACTGGTGTGTTTGTGTGTTCCTGAGAGTATTGTCTATTAAAGTTCCTGTTCCAAGTTCTTCTTCGACTTCGTGAGTTTGGCCTACACACTAGATCTGTAACAGCTGCCAGTTGTTTCACCTTTTGATCACACTCGGCACTAGTGTAAGATTTGAAAGATTGTTTTGTTTCATAATATTTTTTAATTAGTTTTTTAATTAGTTTTTTAATTAGTTTTAATTATATTCCTTTATCACCCCAACGGACGCCTGGCAAATTAAGCAGACGCATTTCCCGCTGACCTCAGTGAAGAAGTATTCATTTCCCCAACATGAATACTGAATATTTATTTCATAAATATGTAACAGTATTAGTTCAGTGGTTCCCGATCCAGGTCCTTGTGTTGCAAACTTAATTGAAGTGTATTTGCAGAAGCCTCAGGAGTAACAGTTGGAATAAAATAAAAGCAGACTGATTGAACTGAATTTAATTAATTAATTTAACTGTATTTAATTAAACTTATCTTTACTGTTAGATAGTAGTTACCAAGCCTTTATAGTGTGGACTATTGTCACAATGGACCAGTGTGAGTGCCCGCGATCACCAGAGGGCACTCCAACCCAGACTGTCATTCTACCATAGACTACATCTCCCATAATCCTTTGCCCGGACTCATCATCACTCATTGATTACATCCACCTGCACCCCATTACCTTGTTAGCTCACACTATAAAAACCATGTTCACTCTGTCAGTCACGGCGAAGTCTTGTTTTGTGTTTCACTGCATTTCTGAGCGTTTACCCTGGTTTCATGTCTCTTGGTCTTGGATTTCTTGCCTTCTCCGTGGATTACCCTTTTGCCTGTCTCCTCTGTTTTGTTTGCTTGATTGGACTGATTGCTTGTGTATGACCTTCTGCCTGTTTTCTGACTACGATTGTGGATTACCCTCTAATAAAGCTGCATTTGGATCTTCAACCCTCTGTCTCAGAGCAGTCGTGACAGAAGACTTCGCCAGCATGGATCCAGCAGCAGTCACCCTTGTTCGACTACGCCAAGGAACTTACACACTCGAGGAACACATCAGAGACTTTCTGATCATCTCAAACACCACCAACCTCCCGGACTTTATGTTGATTGACTTTTTTTGCCATGGACTCAACAAAGAGTTACAAACCCAACTCGTCCGTGATGGTCCTCGAGGTCCCTCAGTGAGCTCCTTGATTATGCCCTTCAGGTAAGTGGCTCTGCTTTCACAGTGGGTGTCATGGATGAGGTCATGACATTTCCACCGCATCTGCCACGCTTGTGTCTTTGGACAAAATGGCTGCCGAGCCTGTGTCCTCGAAAAAGATGTCCGCCGAGCCCATGTCTTCAGACAAGATGGCCACCGAGCCTGTGTCGTTGGACAAGATGGCCGTCTTCTCAGCAGACCTTCCAGAGCCTCGTGTCGTCTCAGCAGACCTTCCAGAGCCTTGTGCCGTCTCAGCAGACCTTCCAGAGAGCGGCTCCAGCCCCCTTACCAGCGTCAGAGATGGCTCCAGCCCTGACCAGCGTCCAGAGACTGCTCCAGCCCTGACCAGCGTCCAGAGACGGCTCCAGCCCCTGACCAGCGTCCAGAGGCGGCTCCAGCCCCTGACCAGCGTCCAGAGACGGCTCCAGCCCCTGACCAGCGTCCAGACGGCTCCAGCCCCTGACCAGCGTCCAGAGACGGCTCCAGCCCCTGACCAGCGTCCAGAGCGGCTCCAGCCCCTGACCAGCGTCCAGAGACGGCTCCAGCCCCTGACCAGCGTCCAGAGACGGCTCCAGCCCTGACCAGCGTCCAGAGGCGGCTCCAGCCCCTGACCAGCGTCCAGAGACGGCTCCAGCCCTGACCAGCGTCCAGAGACGGCTCCAGCCCTGACCAGCGTCCAGAGGCGGCTCCAGCCCCTGACCAGCGTCAGAGGCGGCTCCAACCCCTGACCAGCGTCCAGAGGCGGCTCCAGCCCCTGACCAGCGTCCGAGAGGCTCCTGCCACTGACCAGCGTCCAGAGGCGGCTCCTGCCACTGACCAGCGTCCAGAGACGGCTCCTGCCACTGACCAGCGTCCAGAGGCGGCTCCGGCCCGTCTGCGAGTCGAGAGGGCTCCGGCCCGTCTGCGAGTCGAGAGGGCTCCGGCCCGTCTGCCGAGTCGAGAGGGCTCCGGCCCGTCTGCCGAGTCCGAGAGGGCTCCGGCCCGTCTGCCGAGTCGAGAGGGCTCTGGCCCGTCTGCCGAGTCAGAGAGGGCTCCGGCTCCGCCTTGTGTCCCGAGTCCGAGAGGGCTCCGGCCCGTCTGCCGTGTCAGAGAGGGCTCCGGCCCGTCTGCGAGTCAGAGAGGGCTCCGGCCCGTCTGCCGAGTCAGAGAGGGCTCCGGCCCGTCTGCCGAGTCCAGAGAGGGCTCCGGCCCGTCTGCCGAGTCAGAGAGGGCTCCGGCCGTCTGCCGAGTCAGAGAGGCTCCGGCCCGTCTGCGAGTCAGAGAGGGCTCCGGCCCGTCTGCGAGTCAGAGAGGGCTCGGCCCGTCTGCGAGTCCAGAGAGGGCTCCGGCCGTCTGCGAGTCCAGAGAGGGCTCCGGCGCGTCTGCCGAGTCCAGAGGGCTCGGCACGTCTGCCGAGTCCAGAGAGGGCTCCGGCACGTCTGCCGAGTCAGAGAGGGCTCCGGCCGCGTCTGCGAGTCAGAGAGGGCTCCGGCACGTCTGCCGAGTCAGAGGGCTCCTGGCCTGTCGGCCGAGTCCAGAGAGGTCTTCGGCCCGCCTCGAGTCCCGAGTCCAGAGGTCTTGGCCCGCCTCGAGTCCCGAGTCCAGAGAGGGCTCGGCCTCGCCTCGTGTCCCGAGTCCAGAGAGGGCTCCGGCCTCGCCTCGTGTCCCGAGTCCAGAGGGCTCGGCCTCGCCTCGTGTCCCGAGTCAGAGAGGGCTCGGCCTCGCCTCGTGTCCCGAGTCCAGAGAGGGCTCGGCCTCGCCTGCCTCGTGTCCCGAGTCCAGAGAGGGCTCGGCCCGCCTCGTGTCCCGAGTCCAGAGGGCTCCAGCTGGACCACCTGCTTTGCCTGCTCCGCCCTGGCTGCCTGCATCACCCAGGTCATCTGCCCAGCCTGCATCACCTTGGCCACCTGCTCTGCCTGCATCAGCCTGGTCATCAGCTGAGCCTGCTCCGGCCTGGCCACCTGCTCTGCCTCAGTCTCCAGGCCCACTTCACTCCACGGGCCTGGCCCTCCATCCCACCCCAGGTCCGCCTCCGCTCCACCTCCCTCCTGGACAATTTTAGGAGCGTCTGGAAGCCGCTCCTTTGAGGGGGGGCTATGTCACAATGGACCAGTGTGAGTGCCCGCGATCACCAGAGGGCACTCCAACCCAGACTGTCATTCTACCATAGACTACATCTCCCATAATCCTTTGCCCGGACTCATCATCACTCATTGATTACATCCACCTGCACCCCATTACCTTGTTAGCTCACACTATAAAAACCATGTTCACTCTGTCAGTCACGGCGAAGTCTTGTTTTGTGTTTCACTGCATTTCTGAGCGTTTACCCTGGTTTCATGTCTCTTGGTCTTGGATTTCTTGCCTTCTCCGTGGATTACCCTTTTGCCTGTCTCCTCTGTTTTGTTTGCTTGATTGGACTGATTGCTTGTGTATGACCTTCTGCCTGTTTTCTGACTACGATTGTGGATTACCCTCTAATAAAGCTGCATTTGGATCTTCAACCCTCTGTCTCAGAGCAGTCGTGACAACTATGTTCCAATTTACACTGGATTGCCCCCAGCTCTGCACAAATTATTTATCTTGAACTGTCATGGAAACTATGTTTAAATCTTAATTAAACAATATAATAATCAAAAGGAATTTATACCAGTGTGATTACACTGTACCTACATTGTACCATTGTTTTGGAAAATGGATAAATATATGATTCAGCTGTCCCTTACAGTGAATAATGGGTATTATATAGCTGCTCAGTGTACAACAGTTGTACAAAAAATAGTTTTTGCAGTGCATTACAACTATTCCTCTGTAGCGCACTATTTAAGGGAACAGCCATTTGTAGTAGTGTCAGAAACCATGATGGTCATTATGGAGTGCACTCATTCAATCTGTTTGTGTGTTCCTGATAGTATTGTCTATTAAAGTTCCTGTTCCAAGTTCTCCTTCGCCTTCGTGAGTTTGGCCTACACACTAGATCTGTAACAGCTGCCAGTTGTTTCACCTTTTGATCACACTCGGCACTAGTGTAAGATTTGAAAGATTGTTTTGTTTCATAATGTTTTTTAACATTATATTCCTTCATCACCCCAACGGATGCCTGGCAAATTAAGCAGACGCATTTCCCGCTGACCTCAGTGAAGAAGTATTCATTTCCCCAACATGAATACTGAAATCTCCTGCATTCACTTTCGATTTTCCGTTTTCTTTCTTTCCTTCCGACTAAACAAAATGTGATCAACTATAAATTTGGTTTTGTTTTTTAGCCCGATTACATACATCTTACATAATAACTGCCTTGGCTGGATGTGATAGTGACATCCAATGGTTATTTATTGAATTGCATCTATTTTTCCCAATAACGGGTCAGATTCTTTATTTTATTTATTTATATATATTTTTTTAAATCACCCGTAGTTTGGACACCCCTGTTCAATATAATTCAAAATGGTTTTGAATAAATACATTTATTTAATCATATTTATTTCATAAATATGTAACAGTATTAGTTCAGTGGTTCCCGATCCAGGTCCTTGTGTTGCAAACTTAATTGAAGTGTATTTGCAGAAGCCTCTGATCAGGATTAACAGTTGGAATAAAATAAAAGCAGACTGATTGAACTGAATTTAATTAATTAATTTAACTGTATTTAATTAAACTTATCTTTACTGTTAGATAGTAGTTACCAAGCCTTTATAGTGTGGACTATGTTCCAATTTACACTGGATTGCCCCCAGCTCTGCACAAATTATTTATCTTGAACTGTCATGGAAACTATGTTTAAATCTTAATTAAACAATATAATAATCAAAAGGAATTTATACCAGTATGATTACACTGTACCTACATTGAACCATTGTTTTGGAAAAAATGGATAAATATATGATTCAGCTGTCCCTTACAGTGAATTATAGGTATTATATAGCTGTTCAGTGTACAACAGTTGTACAAAAAATAGTTTTTGCAGTGCATTACAACTATTGCTCTGTAGCGCACTAATTACGGGAACAGCCATTTGTAGTAGTGTCAGAAACCATGGTGGTCATTATGGAGTGCACTCATTCAATCCGTTAAATATGGGGCGATTTAAAACACAGCCCTCAAATATGTAGATAAAAGAGACAGTTTGAAAAATAAGCAGTTTTACTGGTACTACAGGACCAGTATTGGGAACCACTATACTAGTTCAATGGTTAAAGTGAGGCACTAATTCAGACATTCATGATTTAATAAGAAAAACAATTGAGTCTCTCTCTCGCTCTTTAATATAAGATGTCTCAAAATCATTACATTACAGACATTCATGAAACACTGGATATGTATACTTTTGAAGGTTTTTTTTTTTTTTTTCAAAGTAAAAATCAAGGTTATTGTGAGTTTTTGATGGATTCATCCAATTTGAAAGTTGTAAATAATCATTAGTTATTTACTTTGGAGTGACTTACACAACATCATTTTCAACCAAAACAGAAAACGTCTCCGTTACATATGGTAACCCTTGTTCCCTAAAGGAGGGAACGGAGACGTACGTCAGACATCATCAACGAATTGGGATCACTTCAGGGAGCCCCTATCAGCTTCGAGATATAGAGAACAGGCCAATGAAAATTGGTGTGCGAGATTTGCATCTTGCGCTCCGCCCCACAGCGCGGGTATAAAGTGGAAGCGAAATGCAGCTCGCATTTGTTTTTCACTGAGGAGCCGAACTAGTGACTCAGTCCTGCAGTGATGGTACAGCAACTGTGGCAACGGGACGTACGCCTCTGTTCCCTCCTTCAGGAAACGAGGATTAACATACGTAACCGAGACATTCCCTTTCAGTCGGTCACGTTCAACGTACGTCGGACGTCACAGACGAATTGGGATCCCTTTGGAAAACACCAAAGTTACTACCACTTCCAGCGCCCAGCCTCAGACCCTATCTGTACCGGGCGGGAAAATTCACGCAGGGAGAGTCACACTGCTGTTCCGCAAGACCCACTCAGCAGACTATTGGATAATGCTGGAAAAGCCACATGCCCGTAGGGAGTTACCATGAGGAGAATACACGTATGGACTGACCTTGGCAGTACAGCATACGGAAGTCCCAGGAGTTGCCCGGCCACTGGAGGCGGGGGACAACACCGTACTGAGAGGACAGAGAAGCTCTGCCGAGGGAAAGACACAAGCTCGCCATAGGGAGCTGTACCGTGGAGAAATACACATATGGGACCATTGTGGGGGTCACAACATATGGAACTCAGCCTAACACAAGTTCCACCAATGCATACAAGTGTTAGACCTGGCGCCAGACGCTCCGCCACGTCCAACTGCCGCAGGTTGCGGAGGACTCGACAGGGTTAACCATTCTGGGGAACTCGACTGGAGCATATAAGCGCATGTATCCGTTCCATGGGGAATGGAATGGCGCAGCAAGCCGACACTTGCTGGCACTGACTATGAGAAGTGAGCACACAGGAAGATACCGGCTCTACACGGAGGCTATAAAATTTAGCGAACGTGTTAGATATTTGTGTCACCCAGCCCACAGCTCTACTAGAGAATGCCTGCAGGTCCCCTACCCTCTTAATGGGGACCAATGCAGTCAGGAGTACTGTCTTTAGAGACAGGACTTTTAACTCAGCTGACTGCAGGGGCTCAAAGGGTGGCCTCTGCAGTGCGGTTAGCACCAGAGTCAAGTCCCAAGAGGGTATAGAGGGAGGACGAGGCGGATTTAGTCTCCTCGCCCCCCCTCCGGAACCTGACGAGCAGATCATGCTTCCCCAAGGGCTTACCATCTACCATGTCATGAGACAGCCTTCTCTCCAACTAGTCTTGTAGGAAGGAAAGCACAGAACTGATCAAACATCTTCGGGGGTCTTCTCGGCAAAAAGAGCACCATTCGACAAACAAGTTCCACTTCAACACATAGAGGTGCCTCGTAGAGGGTGCTCTAGCGGAAGTGATGGTGTCTACCACAGCCTGTGGTAGGTCACCTAGAACCTCCATGTCACTTCAACGCATAGAGGTGCCTCGTAGAGGGTGCTCTAGCGGAAGTGATGGTGTCTACCACAGCCTGTGGTAGGTCACCTAGAACCTCCAGGTCACTTCAACGCATAGAGGTGCCTCGTAGAGGGTGCTCTAGCGGAAGTGATGGTGTCTACCACAGCCCAGTGACCAGACATGGAGTTTCCAGAGGTCCAGGGCTTGGTGCACGTGGAGCAACGCCATGGCATGCAAGGTGGACGCAGACTGTCCACAAGACCTGTAAGCCTTGGCAGTTAGACTGGCAGAGAACTTACAGGCCTTGGATGGAAGACGCGGGTCACCACTCCAGTTGGATGCGGTCACCGGACACAGTTGCATCACGGCGGCCCACTCCACTGGTGGGATTGCTGCGTAACCCCTCCGGGAAGAAAGGCACCGGAGCGGGACGCTGAGAACCAGTGCGACCCGACCCGAGAAACCAATCGTCCAACCTTGTAGGTTCAGGGCGTGGTGGAGGGTTCCACTCAAGCCCGACCTTTTCAGCGGCCCGGGAAATCATAGCCGTCAACTCAGAGTCCGACTCAACCGTTGCCACTCTCCCAGAGGGAGGCAGTACACCCGGGTCATCATCTTCTGAGGACTGGAACTCCCCCTCCGATACAGCGATCGACATCTGCTCGTCTGCTCGAGATGTTCTCATTGTGGGAATATAACTATGAGCTATCCACAAAAGTGCTGAACGCCCAGGCACGTGAGACAGCGATTGTGACCGTAAGCAGGCGTCAGGGAACAACTGCATCCAGAAACGCACGGTGAAATGATATCTTGAAAAGACGCAGTGTCACACCGTGTTGCTCTTTTGTAAGGAAACGCTCTCTTAGAAGCGCTGAAGCACCCAGGGAAAGACTGTGCCAGCACACAGGAAATAAGTGCAGCCTGTGTGTTCACTCACTCTATGCAAACGCCCTCGCATCAACAGTATTTGCTGTGAGAACAGCAGTTTGTTTATATGCAGCAGTGAGCATGCGGTTGCACTGATTTTGCCCTCTTGCCAGCACAAGCGTCTCTCTCTCTGTCTCTCGTTATCGCATGAGTAGTCTCATGCTTCATCAACGTCGTTTGGCTCCGAAGTGAATGAAAAATACGCACTGCATTTCGCTTCCACTTTTTACCCGCGCTGCGAGGAGGAGCTGGTGGTTGATAGGGGCTCCCTGAACTGATTCCAATTTGTCCCTGGCATCCGACATACGTCGAACGAGACCGTATGTAAGGGAACTATTTTTGTGTTCCGGCCGCGATATAAGATCTTATATAAACCTGTATAAAGGTATATGTCTGTGATCCTTGTCTCCAAATGGTTGATTGAAAGCTTTGCTGTGATCTCAGAAAATATATCTACTGTTATGAAACAGCCTATTAGAATTCTTATTAGGTTACTAAAAAAGTGTTGTTTTTTTCTGTTTTATGTTGTTCACAACAAAGCAATTCAGTTTATGGTCATTATAATTATTTGAAGAAGCTCAATTTTTACTAAGAACATCTTAAACTGCAGAAATCGAATTATTTAAAGTTCAAAGGGGCAAAAGCATACTTATCACATTTCACATTATAACTTAGAAAAGTACACATACATACCTTTTTTTGTTGAAAGCATGATGAACTGATCCATTTAGCAAGACTGTAATATTTCCGCATGCTGCCATTGCAAACTGTAAAGACAGTTTCAAACCAATAAATTAGTGCATCTTATTTTCATTTTGATAAACTATTAGAAGACCGCCAAATCCTAACCCCACTCTCTAATCCTAACCTCATCTCCACACTTAATCATAAACCTAAAGGAAAACATTTTTTTACATGGATATTGGGACACAAGTGAAGAGCAAACCCTTGTTTATATAATAAATCGTTAAGCCCTTAAATACATGCAGCTATGGAAACATTTGAAAATAAAAATAAAAACCGACAGCATCCGACATACGGGATTACTGTCAACATTGCTGTATGCGCTGTTTGATGCTTTAACTCTTAGAAAACCAAATGAGCTTTCATTAGAAGAGATTATTTCTTCAGATGAACACAGAAAAATAAATAAAGTCGTATACATCTTGGATGGCATGAGGGTAAAAGACGAGTAAACGGTGAGGACATTTCTGCGTGCACTGTATTCAACAGTTACAGAATACTAGCTAGAGACATGGGATTCCTTTTTAAAGGGCTCCTATTATAGCCCTTTTTACAAGATGTAAGTCCCAGGTGTCCCCAGGGTGTGCCTGTGAAGTTTCAGATCAAAATCCCTAACAGATAATTTAATATACCATTTTGAAAATGGCAATTTTGGGTTTGAAGAAAAATGAGCTGTTCTGTGTGTGGCTCCTTTATTGCAAATTAGCTGCTGCTCCCCACCCGAGAGGGCGGAGCCTACACATCTCATTCACAGCAGTGAACAAGCAATGAAAACTGAAACATGATATCTGTTTGTTTTAATGATCATCTCAATCGCAGACACGTTCATGTGACATTGCTGTACTTCATCATCATGAAATATTATCATCTGCATGCGTTTTAAAGCCTTATCCCTCTCAACTTGAATACACACACATGCTCCTGTCGCATGCGCACAGAGCTGGATGTCAGCACATCCATGAGTAGTCTATTAAACTAGACTAGTTCTCTATCAAACAACAGAAGATAAACAGAAATTCACTCACTGCTCTTGACTGACTGAACTTTTGTAGCTTTAATAAGAACGTACTCGGTTACTTTCGTAACCTCGGTTCCCTGAGAGAGGGAACGAGTATTGCGTATGGGAAAACTCCTTTTCTCGAGAATATGAAGCAAAACTTTATCAATAAAGGTATCTATGTAAAGCGCAGTGCAGCTGCACAGCAATAGCCCAGCGCGAGGAGCGCTCTGATTGGCCGGGCCGCGGCAACTGCAGGAACCTATGGTGAGGCGGCTGAGAGGAACGAACCAATGGGGGCGCTCCAGAGAGACAGCCGAAAAAGGGGCTTATATTAGCATACAGGAGGCTATATAAGACCCTGATTCACCATAGGTGTCAGGTTTTAAAAATCGACTGAAGCGACACCTGAGAAGCACAAACACGGCGCGGGACGCAATACTCGTTCCCTCTCTCAGGGAACCGAGGTTACGAAAGTAACCGAGTATGTTCCCTTTCGAGAGGTTCCTCGTATTGTATATGGGAACACAATGTAAAACGCAGTGCGTGCTGATTGACCCAAAATCCCCAACTGAATGAGGGAAAGTCAACACAGGCGGGCTTCATAAGGAGAATGAAAGAACCGGAAGAGTCGGTTCGTTTGAACACCTCACCGGACATAGTCGGATCTATGGTAGAGTGTAGTGGTGCTTATGAACTATTGTGTATAAGCGGAACGCAATATAAGCAATCGTGTTGCCAGGGCTGCAGATAGAGCCCTTAGACGGAGAAAAGCACTGCTTGTAAAGCTGGGACCTCCAAATTGTAGAATCTGATAAAAGTGGGCGGAGAGGCCCAGCCTGCCGCCGCACAGATATCTTTCATGGAAGTGCCACATGACCAAGCCCAAGACGAGGCCATGCCTCTAGTGGAGTGGGCTTAAATGCCTATAGGACAGGTTAGGTTCTAGAGGTCATGCTTCTCACTGAGGGCTCGACCACGGCTTGAATCGGGGGGGGTCTGCGAGCAAAACTGTAGCGAGTAACCTCGTTTTATATGTTCAACACCCAATTTGATATACCAGGAATGGCCTGCCAGGCCTGGGCTCATGAAGCAAGGGGGTGAATTAGATTCAGGGGTGGGCCGCTTAGTAATAGGGGCCTGTAACCCGGTTGCTTGTGCTGTAACACTGAGCTTGTAACACTGAGGGGATAGTGTTTAGGTTTTGGCGGCGCCGGCTTTGCAGTGGACGCGCGCCTCACATTTATATTGCTCGTGGCGCGAGTGCGCTTTGTGAAAAGTGCTTGGGTGCAGGAGTGCAGACTGTAAAGTGGGCACATTTCCTACATAGAAAAAGCTCTTTTGTGTGTTATTGTAAATAATTTGCAGTGGCGCGCCCTGTGTAGTGGGCGCAACCTACGTAGAATACCCACGGCGCAAGCCAGTGAGCAAGTCCACAGGGGTAAACGCACAGCATTATTGTGCAGACGAGCGTGGTTGACACAGGCTAGTTGACTGCAATATCTCATCTCCAGTCACTTAACTAAGGGAACTGGGAGAATGTAAGGAAGTGCGGGTGGTATGGAACCCATTCTACCATGCCGTTCTGCTCTAGTCTAGAAAGCGCGTGTGGAGACAAGCGTGTTTGACCACAGGATAGTTGACTGCAATATTTACATCATCAGTCACCTGAACCAAGGGAACTGGGAGAATGTAAGGAAGTCCATGGTGTAATCTGGCCGCGGCGGGATTTATTTGTGATTTTGTGGGTCTGAATTAACAGTGTATATGTAGGGGTGCACACTGTGTAGTGGACACATTGTCTACAGTGTAAAAACCCCTCCAGCCGCCTGAATAGAGGGGACTGGAAGTGAGAGTGAAAACAGGCTTAGCTTGGCAGCCATATTCCGACGCCGTTATGCTCTGACAGTGAGCGCGTGTATTTGCGCTATACAACATTAGGAAGATTAGACCCTTCCTATCAGAGCAGGCCACTCAACTCCTGGTCCAAGCTCTTGTACTCTCCAGACAGAACTACTGTAATTCTCTTCTAGCGGGCCTTCCAGCATCCACTGTTAAACCCTTGCAGCTGATCCAGAATGCAGCGGCGAGAGTGGTCTTCAACGAGCCGAAGAGAGCACACGTCACGCCTCTCTTCATCAGTCTTCACTGGCTGCCGATAGCCGCGTGAATCAAATTCAAGGGTCTGGTGCTCACCTACAAAGCAACCGCAGGCTCTGCACCAGTATACCTAAACTCACTTGCTCAGACTTACACACCCTCCAGAAGTTTGCGTTCTGCAAGTGAACGACGCCTAGTGGTGCCATCTCAAAGAGGCATGAAATCCCTCACTAGGACCTTTTCTTGGACCGTTCCCACCTGGTGGAATGAACTGCCTGTCTCAGTTCGAGCAGCCCAGTCTGTAGCCATTTTCAAAAAACATCTCAAGACACTTCTTTTCCAGCAGCACTTGACCAATAAAGAATAGCACTTATCACTCTATTAGTTTCTGTTTGTTATTTATAAAAAAAAAATTAAAAATTTTTTAAACTGTCCTATGTGTTTTGTGTTTCGTGAGACTTGTTACAGCGCTTGCATATTGTTGCCCTTGACTGGTCTTGGTTGCTTCTATTACTCTCATTTGAAAGTCGCTTTGGATAAAAGCGTCTGCTAAATGACTAAATGTAAATGTAAATGTAGTTAATTTACTCTAGTATTCTCTGTCCGTGGCACTTCTTCAGCACAGCGGCATAGTGACGAGAGCTCCGGCTTGAGTAGTTAATTTACTCTAGTATTCTCTGTCCGCGGCGCTTCTTAGCACGACTGAACGAGAGAGGATGAAGAGTGAGGAAAAACTCTGTCTGTCCGCGGCGCTTCTTCAGCATAGTGACGAGAGCTTCGGCTGGAATTTGTTTATTTACTCTAGTAACGTTATTCTCTGTCCGCGGCGGTAACACGACTGAACGAGAGAAGATGAAGAGTGAGGAAAACTCTGTCCGTCCGCGGCGCTTCTTCAGCACGGCGGCATAGTGACGAGAGCTTCGGCTCGAGTTTGTTTATTTACTCTAGTATTCTCTGTCCGCGGTGGTAACGCGACTGAACGAGAGAAGATGAAGAGTGAAGAAAACTCTGTCCGTCCACGGCGCTTCTTCAGCACAGCGGCATAGTGACGAGTTTGTTTATTACTCTAGTATTCTCTGTCCGTGGCGGTAATGCGACTGAACGAGAGAAGATGAAGAGTGAGGAAAACTCTGTCTGTCCGCGGCGCTTCTTCAGCACAGCACCATAGTGACGAGAGCTTCGGATCGAGTTTGTTTATTTACTCTAGTAACGTTATTCTCTTTCCGCGGCCGTAACGCGACTGAACGAGAGAAGATGAAGAGTGAGGAAAACTCTGTCCGTCCGCGGCGCTTCTTCAGCACGGCGGCATAGTGATGAGAGCTTCAGATCGAGTAGTTCATTTACTCTTGTATTCTCTGTCCGCATCTTAAGCGACGGAGCGAGAAGAGGAACAGTGAGGAAAAACTCTGCGGCGGCGGCAAAGAAAGAAGCCGCGTCGGCAGAGTGAAGAGAGCTTCGGCTTGAGTTTGCTCATGTCCTCTAACATTCTCTCTCTGCAGCGCTTCTTCAGCACGACAGAACGAGAGTCATAGAACACCTATGGCGAATCAGGGTCTTATATAGCCTCCTGTATGCTAATATATAAGCCTTTTTATTGTTCCTCTCTGGCGCCCCCCGCAGTTTTACGTTCCTCTCCGCCTCTCAGCCAGGTTCCTGCAGTTACGTGGCCCGGCCACTGCGCTTTACATAGATACCTTTATTAATAAAGTTTTGCTTCATATTCTCGAGAAAAGGAGTTTTTCCATACACAATACGAGGAACCTCTCGAAAGGGAACACATTTCTTACTTGAATGCTGCTGTTAATGCCAGAGGTGGAAAGTAATAAATTACATTTATTCGCGTTACTGTAATTGAGTAGTTTTTCTGTGTACTTCTACTTTTTTAAGTAGTTTTAAAAAGCTGTAATTTTACTTTTACTTAAGTACATTTTGATTGAAGTATTGTACTTTGCTACATTTTAAACCACATCCGTTACTGAGTAAAAATAAATCATTAATGCAAAGGGGAGGAAAAAAACGCGATCCGGAAACGACTATATTGAATAGAGGGTGCGGGTCGCGGAAGAGAACAAGCGCGCAAATATCAGATGGAGACGAACAAGACAGACGTCAGTGACGCAGACCCAGCTGAAAGCAAAACGCGTCGTGAGCCCTGGCCAGTATGGAAATACTTTGGATATTGAAAAAAATAACGTGGTGTTGTCTTGGAGGATATCAAATGTGCACAAAATGTGGATGCAAATGAAGAAACACATAGAACATGTTCGGGCACACATCCCTCTGTGCAGATAAAGGTGTGTTTATAACTTAAGGCCGAATGATTTCTGTGATGCAGAGGGAATCCCGGTATCCAGTCATGAACATTACCTTTACATTATAACGTAGGATTCACGTCATATCATGGTCTGTAAATATTAAAGCACAAAACATTGCTATATGAATATATGATCTGCTTGTTCTGTCTCTGTGAATGAGCTGCTCCGTCTACTACATACAGGACTCGAATTCTTAAACATTTTAATGAATTAATGAAAAATTAAGTTGTTAATCTAATTCATAATCATGTATTGAATTTAGTTTATTAGACATGTTTTATAGAATTTTTAATAAACAAAACAAACAAATGGCTTTAAGTTTGTTATGATAAAGCATTTGTTCAACCAAAAAAAAGACCAATCATCTTCATTCATTTAACATCATTTTAATTAACCATAATTTAACAATAGGTACAGTTTATTTATTAAATAATTGTTTAATACCGTGATGTTTTCTGAGATAGTTGTCATATCGTGAAAATCTCATTCTATCACTGAGTATCCCTGAGTACATTTGAAATTAGCTACTTTTTACTTTTACTTGACTACATTTTTAGACCAGTAATTTTACTTGTACTTAAGTAAAATTTAATTGAAGTAACAGTACTTTTACTTGAGTAGAATATTTTGTTACTCTTTCCACCTCTGGTTAATGCTCTGGAGGAGATAAACATGGCGGACTGTGAACATCTCAGCTACAGCTCTGAGGGAGGGGTCTGTGGTTGTATGTCAGTCTCCATCAACACTCTGCAGTGCGACATCACACTGCAGTAATCTGGAAACGGCTTTTTCTGAGACACTGCTTACAATTTATGGGGATTTAAAAAAAAGGAGTGGGTGGATTTTTACCATTATAGGGTGGTTGTGTATACACACTGCCAACACACAATTATGTTCAAACACCTTATAAAAGTGAATTTTGCATAATAGGTGCCCTTTAAGATTCATCTGTGGCAAGGACGATAAAGAAGAGGAACAAGAGGAGGATGAAGCCAAGTTGACTGAACAGTTGACTCTGGATATTAAGTCAGGAATGGACTTATTGCAATCTATCTCAGTACCACGATTGAATTCACTGAGCTCCTGAACGACCCATTCTTTCACAAATGATTGTAGAAGCAGTCTGCATGCCTAGTTGCTTGTTTTTATACACCTGTGGCCATGGATGTGATTGGAACACCTGCATTCCATGGTTTGGAGGGGTGACCAATAATAATTTTGTCAATAGGCTATAGTGTATGTGTGCTCTCTCTCAGAACATATTTTAATCTAAACAAATTCTTACACCAAGGGTTATTTTGTAAAATGTCAAAGGTGTTACCACAGTATCACGCTAAATATATATGTGTGTGTGTGTGGGGTGGTCTAGGGGAGGGGTCTTGAGCTCCTGTCCCTTTGAAAGTGAAAGTGCCCATTTCAATCAACGGCCCATTAATGAAACCACCACCACCCACCCCCGCTTCTAACCCCCACACCGAAGGGATTCTCACCGGCACAAACCCCCACGCAATTCTAATCAGCAATCAATTAAAATTGTGCTGTATTGTTAAAAAGTTTGAGAACCCCGGTTTTAAATAGCATGGAATGAACACAACTTACATTCTGAGAAGCTTGCTTCCATAGTGAGTACACAGGATGGTTCAAACAGGTTGACCATTCTGGACAGGAATGGTAGTCAAAATCTTAGGGCAGGCGGAGAGAAAAAGGACTTATAAGTTATTTACAACTAGGAACAGAAATAAAAATTTGTTCAACATTATCTGTTTTCTGTCCATCTATTCTAACATCATAAAAGCAGTAACTGTACCATCTTTTGATTGTACCTCTGCCTCTCTCCTGCTGTCCACACCAGATCAGATCATTGAACATAAATCCCACGAGTGTGTCTTCTAATGTCCAGAAGGGTCCCATGATGGCTACATAGCTGTGCATGATGTCTCTCGTATTACTCCAGAAGAGCAACTTTAAAATGATCAAAACATATTAAAATCAAAACAATTAAATACATATTTTGAAGTGGGTAATACTTTAGTTCAATATACTACTTTAGACATTATACTAACTATAAGTAACTTTGCAACTACATTTCAACTACCAGTCATTAGAGTATTGGTGGCATGTCTGCCTAATATCTGTTAACAGTTTATTTTTATGGTCGGTAACACTTTACAATACGGGTGCACTAATATGCATTAATTCATGCTTAACTAATGCACAGATAATAATGATTTAATGTATTACTAATGGTTAACCAACCCATTTATAAATGATAACTGCATCAGCAACTAATGAAGATTCGACATGATTAATAGATTAAGTATTAGTTAAATGTGTCATAATGTATTAATTCCTTAATAACATATTTTATGAACTAATAATGTAAATTAACATGTCAATTACCACATCGGGTCAAAGCCATGCATTTCAACTTCCAGTTGTCTGCTTAAATTAATCATTAGCTAATGATTTACTAATGTGTTATTATGTTATGACTTTACTTTTTGAGGCACATGACTGTTAACTAATAAAAAAATTATTCAAAACCCATAACCACAATTACATATTACTTAATCAATTAGTTAATAGTCATGTGCCCCAAACAAGTCGCAGACAGGTTTTGCCTAATCGCAGACAAATGCCCATAATCATAACCAAATCAGTGCTTGTGCACGTGAGTGACAATCACGCAGTGTGAATGAACAAAGACATGATCATAGAGAATCCTGATGTGTGAAATGTGTTCTGACTGAAAATGACATCTGTAATGACAAACAGCCAATGAGAGAGCAGGATACAGGGCAGCAGGAAGTTTGAGGAGGAGTTATAGACCAGAAAATCAGTATTTTAATAGATATATTTACAATTCTTTTAAACAGAAACAAGCCCAAACATTTGCACGTCCAGCCGCAGCAGCAGCACATTGCAAAATTATTTATTTACCGCAAACTCTCTTTGCATTCATTGCAAATCAGCGCACAGACAATTTGGAGCGCAAACTTTCTGCAGTTTATAATTTTTAATAACAATTCCAGTCTCGCGCGAGAACTCCAGTCTGTTTTCACATAGCCATGGTAATGCTTACCTCAAGAACTCCCCTGTGATACTTACCTGCCTTCTCCATGAGTCTCCGTGATTCTCCAAGTCTCCAGCATTTCTCCTCGTCCTGTCTCCAGTCTCCAGTGTCACCCGTGTCTCCCGTGTCACCGACGACTCTTTTCTCCAGTGCCATCTGCAAAGTATTAAGTACAGTATCATCCAGTTATCTGCCTCACTCATCTGAGTTTGCTATTCTCTCACTCACCTGCCCCGCTCAGTTCTGGTTTATCAATAAACTCATTTCACCATCACCTGTTATCCGTGTCTGCCTGTTTTGTAACAGAAGACCGGACCAACACTGCAGAGCACCAGAATGAGCACACCGGATCCCTTTCAATAGTTTGTTGACACTGGTCCTGGAGAAACCACATTTGTACGCAGAACACCAGGGCCATTCGATGCTGTCCATCCCTCCGGCGACCAGAATTTGTCAGCCCTTCAGAACCAGCTAAAGATCCCATGCAAGTCGAGAAGTCCAGATTATCAGTGACTGAGCGGCAGAGATGGCTGACCCTGAATTTATGCCTGTATTGTGGACCGGCTGGGCATTTCATCATTGAATGCCCCATTCGTCCTTCTTGTCCCATGGTGAGTGTCATCATCACCTCTCTGAATAAAATGCAGCCACTTACCACGATTGTAAATCTTACTGCTGCCGGTGTGTCTCTCCCAGTTAATCCTCTCCTTGACTCAGGGTCAGCCGTCAACTTTATCTTGGGCACCCTCTGCCGCCAGCTCAAGCTCCGGACGTCAGCTACCCCAACCATCTACCAAATCCACTCGATAACGGGCAAACCCCTCAGTCGACGTAAAGTGTGCTCCTCCGTGAGTCCTATCCAAATTCAAGTGGATCTCCTTAATGTGGAACATCTTCACCTGCTGGTTCTGGATGAATCCACCAGTGACAGCTGTTTCTCTGCCCTTCCAGTTCCTCTGTGTTCCCAAGACCTGCCAGTCTGCGCCACGTCCGTCGAAAGTCCAATTGAGAAACGTTCGGTGAACATTCCTCCATGCATGTTTAAGCTCCTTCGACTACGTTTTCTGCCCGACGTTTTCGTGGTCAAGAATCCAGCGTATAGCGTTAGTTCTGGCAGGGCACGTTAGTCAAGCTCGCATCAGTGAATGTCAGCTGATCTCCTCTGCCTATAGGAATACGGTGCCTATCACAGCATACATATTTAAGCTCCTTCAGTATTATCAGCTGCTATCGCATTCTCCAGAGCTAATTACCCTCTTCCATCCCCAGCTCCTCCTCTCGCCAGTCAGGATTTTGCATCTGATTCCCCCTGAATCAGACTAAATTCCCCAATTAGGTTGTACATTTTAATATTGACATTAATGCTATCTGCAATACATCATTGCTTCTGTTCTGTTTACCCAGGGGGGTTATCACTGCTCTACCTGCTCTAATCCGTGCTAGGCTGCATGGATGTGCAGGGAGTTCTTAACCAGAACAGAACCATACCGCCAATCTAAACTATGCTAATTGTCTATCACTTTGACGATAGTGATCCTGACAGAAATAGGGTTAGGTACCGAAACCTATTTAACCGGTATGTACCGGACGGAATCAGAACGCAGATTTCGGTGCCTCATTTTGGCGCAGAGTTCAGTGCTTATCACAGATCAAAACTATTCAGTGTTTTTTAACCACATCATGTTTATTTTAGGTTTCAGACATTTAAATGCACATAAGTACTAGCAAAAAACGGCTCGGGTTATGTATATAACCCTTGTTCCCTGAGAAAGGGAACGAGCACTGCGTCGAAACGACGATTTGGGGATGCTCCCTAAGCATCAGCGAATCTGAAGTCTGAATAAACACTAGTCCAATCCGATTGGTCGTGCGTGATGACGTCATTGTGACGGCATACCCGGAAGTATAAAAGGGGAGCCGGCGCGTAATGGCGGCAGCTATTGCTCTGAAGCATGCGCTCCAGGCGTGCCGAGGTGTGGCGACGCGGCGCAGTGCTCGTTCCCTTTCTCAGGGAACAAGGGTTATATACATAACCCGAGCCGTTCCCTTCGAGGAACTCACACTGCGTCGGAGCAGCGATTTGGGGAACGAGTACCCACTAGGCCACACCGAGGTAGCGCCTGTCCTAGTGTGAAGCCGAGACCGGGCACAGCTAGGACTGGAGCACCCTAGCGCCAGGCGTCGTAGGAGATCTAGGCTATAAAACCTAATGAAGGTGTGTGGGGTAGCCCACCCTGCCGCCTCGCAGATATCCTGCAAGGGGACCCCAGAAAGGAGGGCCACCAAGAGGCCATGCCTCTGGTGGAATGAGCCCTCACGGCCATAGGTGAAGGCAAACTGCGCACCTGATAAGCCATGGTTATCGCCTGGACAATCCAATTACTGATTGTCTGAGTAGACAGGCAATCCTTTCTTGGGTGAAACACACCAACAGTTGTTGGGACCTCCTCCACTGTGCTGACTTCTCCAAATACACTCTGAGTGCCCTAACCGGGCAGAGCAGGTGAAGCCTCCCTTCTTCCGCCGTCACGTGAGGCGGAGGATGAAATGCCTGCAGAACCAAAGACCTGACCACCCTTGATGGGACCTTAGGCACGTAGCCTGGCCTAGGGTGTAAGATGGCCTTTACTCCACCCGGGGCAAACTCCAGGCAAGTCGGCGTTACCGCCAAGGCCTGGAGGTCACCCACTCTCCTCAGAGAGGTAATGGCAAGGAGAAAAGCCACCTTAAGGGTCAGGTTCTTTGGTTCAGCCGACTCAATGGCTCGAAGGGGGCCTCAGCCAGCCCTCCGAGAACCACTGCCAGATCCCATGTTGGAACTCTGGATTGAGCCACAGGCCTCATCCTCCGAACCCCACGGAGGAACTGTACAACCAACTGGTGCCTACCCAAAGGCCCATCACCCATAGGAGTGTGGAAAGCCGCAATGGCAGCCACGTACACCTTGAGTGTGGACGGGTTAGACCGCAGAGAAGCGATCTTGGAGGAACTCCAGCACTGAAGCCACCGGGCAGTTAACTGGGTCCACCTCACGCTCTCTACACCAAGTGGAAAATACATTCCACTTGAGGCTGTACAGTCTCCTTGTAGACGGAGCCCTGGAACTGAGTAACGTCTCTACCACCTCTGCCGACAGGCCAGCCTCTAGGTACCTGGCCCCTCAGGGCCAGACCCAAAGGTTCCAAATCTCGGGCCGGGGTAAAATATTGTACCCGCCGCCTGAGACAGGAGATCCCTCCTCAGAGGAATCTGCCATGGATGACCTGCCAGCAGAGCTATGATATCCGAGAACCATACTGGTCGGCCAACAGGGTGCTACCAGAAGTAGGCTGACCCCTTGTTGACGGACCCTCTCCAGGACTCCCGGAGCAGAGCAATCGGGGAAATGCGTACAGGCGCAGCCTCGGCCACGTCTGCACCATGGCATCCAACCCCAGAGGGCTGGATGCGTGAGGAGAACCACAGTGGACAGTGGGACGCGTCTCTCGAGACGCAAATAGGTCCACTTCCACTGGGCCGAACCTCTTGCATATGGCCTCCACCACCTCTGGGTGGAGCCGCCACTCCCCGGGCCTCAGCCCCTGCCTCGACAGGATGTCTGCTCCCTGATTCTGGACCCTCGGGACATACATTGCCCTGATGGACAACAGTTTCCCTTGGGACCACAGGAGGATTAGATGCGCCAATCTGCACAGAGGGCGCGACCTCAACCCTCCCTGACGATTGAGGTACGCTACGACAGCCGTATTGTCTGTCCGTACCAGGACATGTTGGCCGCGGAGGTCCGGGAAAAAGCTCCTGAGAGCTTTGTAGACCGCCAGCATCTCCAGGCAATTTATGTGCCAGGAGGAATGCCGGGCCTCCACAGACCTCGCAAAGTGGCCTTCCATGACCGCAACCAGTAAGGAGGCGTCTGTTGAAACGGATCTCCGGCAACAGGACGCTCCCAATACTGGCCCCTGGGACAGAAACCAAGGTTTCTTCCATATGACTAGGAACAAAGGCATCTGCGCGTTACCCTGATCATATGGAAAGGATTCCCTCTGGGGGAAAACCCCTTGGTTTTCAGCCACCACTGGAGGGGTCTCATGTATAGCAGGCCAAAAGGTATCACGTTGGGCGCTGCTGCCATGTGCCCCAGCACTCTCTGAAAGTGCCTCACAGTGATGCTGTGGCCTAGCCTTATTCCTGAGACCATCGCCCGTATGGTCTCGACTCGCGCGGGAGACAATTGTGCCCGCATCGTTGTCGAGTCCCACACAATTCCCAGGAACGTAGTCCTCTGGGATGGCGTCAACACACTCTTTTTCGTGTTGAGTCTCAGCCCCAAGCGCTTTATGTGGGCCAGAACGACATCTCGATGCCGAACTGCCATCTCGTACGACTGGGCCAATATGAGCCAGTCGTCGATGTAATTCAGCACACAGATGCCCTGAAGCCTCATTTGAGCCAGAGCTGCATCCATGCACTTCGTGAATGTGCGTGGGGAGAGGGCTAAGCCGAAGGGAAGCACTCGATATTGGTACGCCTCGCCCCCGAAAGCGAACCTCAAGAACTTCCTGTGACATGGAAGGATGGAGATGTGAAAATAAGCGTCCTTTAGATCTATCGTGGAACCAGTCCTCGGACTGGATCTGACTCACGATCATGGGGATAGTGAGCATTTTGAATCTGAATCTCCTCAGAGAGACGATTCAAATACCTCAGATCTATGATCGGACGCAACCCTCCGTCCTTTTTGGGAACTATAAAGTACCGGCTGTAGAACCCAGTTCCCTTTCCAGCGGAGGAACCACGCTCTATGGCTTCATCGCCAGTAAGGTTTTACTTCTAGTTCCATTACGGGAGCCGGCTCGGTGCCACTGCAGTGATTCAACCCCTGAACCCTGGAGAGGATGGCCGAACTGCAGTCTGTATTACTACAGTCGATTTCCCCAGAGCGCCGCGGAAGAAGCAACCTCAGTTGCCCTTTCGCGGGAGGACCGCTCTGAGAAGCCCTGCCGTGGCTAGGACTTCTTCCCTGCAGCCTTCCGCGCCTGAAGGACGTTCCTCAGATCGCCCTTAGGTGCTGACGGCTGCTGGTGGCGCCGCCTCTGTTGCCAAGCTCCCGGAGGAGGGCTCTAGAGGCGACGCTCTCTTTCTGCACCTGCCGGTGCGAGGAGCTGGTGGGCGGCTGAGGCTGCCCACTAGGGCCAGCCTTCCCGGGCTTTGAGCGGCGAGGAGGTACTGGTGGAAGGCCGCTGACTGACTCTTCGCCTCCTGGTGCCTGGAGGCAGCGGTATTAACCGCGTCCCCAAACAAACCAGAAGGCGAAATCGGGAGTCAAGGAGAAAGCTCGATCCTCTCCTTTATCCCCGACAGATTCAGCCAGAGATGCCTCTCCACAGTCACCATGGAAGCCATGGAGCGGCCGATGGCACGGGCCGTCTCCTTGGTGATGCGGAGAGACAAATCTGCGGCCTTCCGCAGCTCCAGTATATCCTCCGGAGAGGGACCTCGCCTCATCCAGCTCTTTAAGGAGGTCAGCCTGGTAGGCCTGCAAGATAGAGAGAGTGTGCAGGGAACTACCAGCCCGCCCAGCCGCCATATAAGCCTTGCCCACCAAAGATGAGGTGTCCCTACAGGGTTTGGTGGTCAGCACCGGGCCTTCAGGGGCGACGCCGACTCGGGTGAAAGATAGCTCGCGAGCTCCCTCCACCCGAGGCATCGCCCCATAGCCCGCTCGTGCCCCAGAACGCGTTGGAATAATCCAACACCGGGATTGGAAACACGCGAAGAATAGGGCTTCTTCCACGATCTGCACACCTCGGTGTGCAGATCCGGGAAGAAAGGCAAGCCCCGGCGCGGTGTTTGGACCCGGTGCGAGAGAAACCGGTCGTCCAGCCTACTGGGTGGCTGAACTTCCTCGTCTCTTGTGGCCAATCGATATTTAACTTGGCCACCGCCGGGTCAACACTCGACCAGCTCCTCATGGGCGGGTGGATGAAGCGTTATATTTTGCACTTCATCTCGCCTCGATGCCGCCTCCTCCGGTTCCTCGGAACCGAGAGCACGCTGCATCGGACCCTCCAACCCGGGGAAGATGCCGCCACGGGCTTCCACACGGGAGGAAGATCTCGGAACTGTCAGAGGAGGATTGGGAAAGTGCGCAGCAGTCCCAAAACCTCTGACAAATCCGCTGTGAACCCCATGATCTGCGGCGCGCTGCCTCAGCAACCGCGGGTCCAGAACCATGGGGCTCACGAGGCTGGCCGGCCTCATCAAACACGGCCAGTGTCAGCTTCTCGCAGTGTTCGCAAGCGGCTCCCTCGAGAGCCGCCCGAGCATGCTGAGCACCCAGGCATTGAACACACAGCAGGTGTGTATCCGAGCCCGAAATGTAGCGGGACACGGATGCACACACTGCTTGTATTCCTCACTCTTTCCATACTCATTCACACACTTTTGCAACTGGACAGACAACAGTAAATATGACAGACAGTTTGACAGAGAGCGCTATGCTGAAGAGCAATAACTGCCGCCATTACGCGCCGGCTCCCCTTTTATACTTCCGGGTATGCCGTCACAATGACGTCATCACGCACGACCAATCGGATTGGACTAGTGTTTATTCAGACTTCAGATTCGCTGATGCTTAGGGAGCATCCCCAAATCGTCGTTCCGACGCAGTGTGAGTTCCCTCGAAAGGGAACACACACTGATGTCTATGGAAGTGGCAATAACCATCCTTTTTTTTTAGACAGTTATAATTTGTATACGTGTTTTATTCATCAGATACACATTATATAAATTACTATATAGTTTACTCTATTCTTTTTAGCGGTCACCTACTTTCATGTATTTCGTGATACGATGATGACTTTACGTGATGTAATGTGCTATTGTGCTATTACGTGCGCTATTGTGACTGCTAAAACCTGACGACTACATTACTTTAAATGAGTCCACTCCCCAAGATTATTGTTATAAACACGAGCCGCGTCTGAAAGGAAAAGGGGGAGGTGTTGCTGTAATTTATAATGATAACTTCAGTATTACTCAGAAGTCTAGTTTCAAATATAATTCAAATATAAGTTTTGGTGCTTTATGTAACATTGTGTAGTGTAAATGATAAATCCCGTTTGACATTTGTGTTGGCTACTGTATACAGGCCACCAGGGCACAATACAGACTTTATCAAAGAATTTGCTGGTTTTCTATCAGAGTTAGTACTGGCTGCAGATAAAGTACTAATTGTTGGTGATTTTAATATCCATGTTGACAATGAAAAAGACGCATTGGGATTGGCATTTAAAGACATTATAAACTCTATTGGAGTTAGACAACACGTATCTGAACCCACTCATCGCCTTAATCATACTTTAGATCTAATACTGTCACATGGACTAAATGTTGATACCATTAAAATTCTGCAGCAGAGCGATGACATCTCAGATCATTACCTAATATCATGTATACTTAATATAGCTAAAGCTGCAAAGCCATCCTCGCTGCAAATATGGCAGGACTATAACCGCTGCGACTAAAGATTGCTTTATACATAATCTTCCTCATCAGTTCCATCTCCTCAGAATTACAGATAGCCAAGAGGAACTTGATGTTGCAACAGAAACTACTGACTCTCTCTTTACTAGCATTTTAGACATAGTTGCTCCTCGGCGCTAAAGAAGATTAAAGCAAATAATCCAACGCTGCGTGGTACAACGAGCACACTGGCCCTTAAAACAGCAGCCAGAAAAATGGAGCGCTGGAAGAAAACAAAACTGGAGGTTTTTCAATTTGTGGAAAGAGAGCATGATTGCATACAGAAAGGCCATAAAACTGCTAGATCTGCTTATTTCTCAACTCTTTTAGAAGAAAACAAACACAACCCTAGGTATTTATTCGATACAGTGGCTAAATTAACAAAGGATAAAGCTTCAACTTCTTGACGTTTGTAAACAACACAGCAGTAATGACTTTATGAACTTCTTTACTAGTAAGATTGATAACATTAGGAATAAAATTATAACCATGCAGCCGTCTACTACAGTATCACTTCAGACAGAACATTGTAGTCTCACTGAGGAAAAATTACACTCATTCACTGCTATAGGAGGAGAAGAATTGGCTAAACTTGTTAAATCATCAAAATCAACAACATGTATGCTTGACCCTATACCGACTAGGCTATTAAAAGAGATGCTTCCAGAGGTCATAGATCCTCTGCTTAATATTATTAATTCATCCTTGACATTAGGATATGTACCAAAAACTTTTAAGTTGGCTGTAATTAAACCACTTATTAAAAACAACTTGATCCTAAAGAATTAGTCAATTACAGACCAATCTCGAATCTACGTTTCTATCAAAAATATTAGAAAAGGCTGTGTCTTCACAATTATGTTCCTTTTAGAAAGAAATGGTATATGTGAGGATTTCCAGTCAGGATTTAGGCCGTATCATAGTACTGAGACTGCTCTAATTAGAGTTACAAATGATTTACTCTTATCATCTGATCGTGGTTGTATCTCTCTATTAGTGTTACTCGATCTTAGCGCTGCATTAGATACTATCGATCACAATATTCTTTTGAATAGACTCGAAAATTATGTTGGCATTAGTGGAACTGCATTGGCATGGTTTAAATCTTACTTATCTGACCGTTATCAGTTTGTAGCAGTAAATGAAGAGATGTCACACGATCACAAGTTCAGTATGGAGTACCGCAAGGCTCAGTGTTAGGACCGTTGCTTTTCACCCTGTATATGCTACCACTGGGAGATATCATTAGGAAGCATGGCGTTAGTTTTCATTGTTATGCTGATGATACTCAGCTCTATATTTCTTCACACCCTCGAAACTTACCAATTCACAAGATTAACGGAATGCATAGCTGATATTAAAAATTGGATGAATAGTAATTTCCTGCAACTTAATTCAGATAAAACTGAATTTTTAATTATTGGACAGAAAAGCTCCACAAGTAGTGCCCTAGAATACTGTCTAACCCTCGATGACTGCTCTGTCAAGCCCTTCGTCAGTGAGGAACCTGGGTGTGCTCTTTGATACCAATCTTTCGTTTGAAAGCCACGTTTCTAGCATCTGTAAAACTGCATTTTACCATCTTAAAAATATATCTAAATTACGTCACATGCTTTCAATGCAAAATGCTGAACAATTAGTACATGCGTTCATGAGCTCAAGGCTAGATTATTGTAATGCTCTACTGGGTGGTTGCCCTGCTCGCCTAATAAATAAACTCCAGCTGGTCCAAAACGCAGCAGCTCGAGTTCTTACTAGAACCAGGAAGTACGATCATATTAGTCCAGTTCTGTCAACACTGCACTGGCTCTCTATTAAACATCGCATACATTTTAAAATCTTGCTTATTGTATAATAAGCAAGATTTTAATAGAGAGCCACTGCACTGGCTCTCTATTAAACATCGCATACATTTTAAAATCTTGCTTTATAAGTATAAAGCAATAAATGGTTTAGCTCCCCAGTACTTAAGTGAGCTCTTAACACATTATACTCCATCACGTCAATTGCGGTCTCTAAACTCTGGCCAGTTGAAAATACCTAGAATATCTAAATCAACTGCAGGCGGTCGATCCTTTTCCTATTTAGCACCTAAACTCTGGAACAGTCTTCCTAGCATTGTTCGGGAAGCAGACACACTCTGTCAGTTTAAATCTAGACTAAAAACACATCTCTTTACTATGGCATACACATAGAACATTTTTAACTTTCTTTATTCAAATCAAATGACTGATTGTTAGGCTGCATTAACTAGGTCAGCCGGAACCGAACACTTCCCATAACACCTGATGTACTCGTTACATCATAAAAAGTGGCATCCACACTAATGTTAGTCTCTCTGTTTATCCGAGGTTTACTGCAGTCGGCGGATCAGGCCGTGTCGGATCGGATGGTGGACCTGCATCTGGACATGACCAGCTCATCCTGGAGTGTCTGCTGAGACCGTGTCCATTAGTGTCTCCTCTGAATTTGCCTCACCGGAACGTCATCCTCAATTAACCTGTCTCCGGCGCAATAACCATCCTAAATGAACCCGTCTCGTGCGTCATACCCAACATTTCGAATATTCCTATCTAATATGATTTATGACCTGCAAGGTTGCCAGAGTAATAATTATACACTGTTAATAATAGGCCAGAGGAGAACTGGCACCCCGACTGAGTCTGGTTTCTCCCAAGGTTTATTTTTCTCCATCATGCCCTGATGGAGTTTTGGTTCCTTGCCACTGTCGCCTTTGGCTTGGCTTGCTCAGTTGGGGACACTCAAATTATGATCCAAGTTACTCAACTAAATATACAAATTGAATTTATTAATTTGGTCATATATAATTCTATAAACTATCCAAATTAAACTAGCCAAATCAAATTTTGTTGCAATGTTGTCCTGTTTAACACTGTGAAGCTGCTTTGAAACAATCGTCATTGTAAAAGCGCTATATAAATAAAGTTGATTGATTGATTGATTGATTGCTGTGTGTCATGTGAGAAGCATGACGTGTCGCCATGAAAACAATAAGGCGACAAGTTCTAAAATATTTAGCCAGAGAATATGGTCATATTTCTGCAAAATAATGCTGAACCTTGAAGTTGGTTTGTAGGATACCAAGAAACGAATACAGACTACTTTGCTGTTATTAGTACTGTAACTGTTATTTAGTGTTAAATTAGGCTTAGCTATTGTAGTTGTGTTAGGTGGCAGGTTTTACTGTGAATTTGTTAAGTAAATTGTGTTTTGTATATATTTATTTTAAATATTTAAGTATACTTGAAACTTTTAATAAATTGTTCAATTTAAAGAAAAAAAATCAATGAAAAGCCATTCTTTAATGTCACCCACCGTTGTTTTGTGGCTCTTTTTTTTTTTTAAGTCCACGTCAGAATGTACGTGCAGGTTGCAAGGAATGCGCCATCTCGAAGAGTCCCCGTCATCTTCCCACCGGAAAGCTCTATCCTCTGCCCGCTCCTAACGATCCTGGTCACACCTAGGAGTGGACTTTATCACTGACTTCCCTGTCTCTGATGACTGTACTTGCATCCTCGTTGTGATTGACAGATTCTCTAAATCCTGACGTCTGCTTCCTCTGAAATGTTTGCCAACTGCAATGGAAATCTCTGAATTGATGTTTAACCACATCTTCCATTACTTCAGCATCCCAGAGGACATCGTATCAGACAGAGGCCCCCAGTTCATCTCCAGGGTATGGAAGAGCTTCTTCACCCTCCTAGGTGTGACTGTCACAAGGACAAGGACTCCTGGAACCAGTTCCTGGGTTGGGCCAAGTACGCCCAAAACTCTCTCCGCCAACCTTTCACTGAACTCACTCTTTTTTAGTGCGTACTTGACTACCAACCCCCCTCTGTTCCCCTGGTCTGGGAATCCTTCGGACGTCCCAGCAGTAGACTACTGGTTCCAGGAGATTGAGAGGGCCTGGGACTTGGCACATCACCAACTCATTCATTGGCCCCTTCCACATCATCCAACGGATCAACCTAGTCATGTACAAACTCCAGCTCCCACCTCAATATCGCATTCACCCCACTTTCCATGTGTCACTCCTCAAACCTTACCACCCTTCTGTTGCTGTTTCCACAGAGCCTGGCAAAACTGCAGAACCCCACCTTCCTCTCATCCTGGAAGATGGCGCAACCTATCAGGTCCAGGAGATCTTGGACTACCTGCATTGTGGTGGTCTCTTAGCGTATCTGGTGGACTGGGAGGGCTACGGTCCCGAAGAACGCTCATGGGTACACAGAAACGACATATTAGACCCTAACCTGCTTGACTCTTTCCATATCTCTCATCCTGACAGACCGGTGCCGCAAGGTAGAGGACGCCCACAACAATGTCGGTGTCCTCGGCCCTCAGGAGCGGGCCGTGGAGGGTGGGTTAATGTTACAAGCATGACAGGCTCCACCCTCCCCCAGTCACAGCACACTCCATCTCCAGAGTACTAATCACACACACCTGCACGTCATTATCATCTGCAATCACTGCGATGTCTCCGACTCCTTTCTCCAGTGCCATCTGCAAAGTTTTTTTTTTTTTGATACATTTTTTATTGATTTTTGCATAGACAGGGTCACATACATTTGTTCGTAGTTTTCTTCAGAATAAAACAAACAGAGAGGACCCCACCCCACCCCACCCCACCCCAGCGGTCCCCAAGGTCCAGCCACTGATCCTTTCCATAAAATTGCAATCAAAACAAAAACATTCAAGTATACACCACCTGCATAAAAAATAATAATAATAATAACATAACGTTAAACAAACAGAATAATAAGTACAGATACAGCCTGCAATATGAGAAACTTGTAAGGAAAAGTAGTATAACAAAGATCATCAGAGGATTAAGTGTCCAACCCGTATCACAAATTAGATTCTGCCATCTTGAAACTTTTCTGTCAACTCATTTGCTGCAGCTTCCCAGGCCTCAAGGGTTGAGGCTCTGGCTTTATTTATTCTGGCCGTTGAAAGTTCTAACATTACTATATCATGAAATTGAAATAGCCAGTGTCGCACAGATAAATTGTTGGGAGGGAGCCATCTTTGCGCAATTATCTTTTGGCAGATGTTTGCCCTGCCAGTTAGATCTTCCTTTGTAGCTCTGTGAAACCTATATTAGAGTCATCGTTTAGAAGGAACACAACTGGTTGCAGTGGTATCTCTTTTCCTATCATATCAGACAGTATTAAAGAAATCTTTTCCCAAAACTCATAGACCTTCTCACATTCCCAAACCATATGCAGGAATGTACCCTCTTGTTGGTTGGGACAGAAGCTGCAGTAGGGGTTTGCTGATAATTTAATGAGGAAGCGTTTCTTTGGTGTCCAGTACAGTCTGTGACAGAATTTGAAATTAATTAATTGATGGTTTGGATTTTTTGATGCACAAAAAATATTTTTCCATACAGTCTCCCAATTAACCTGGTCTACAGATAGATCCTTTATCCAAATTGTGTGCAGTGATAATTGTTTTTCCTGAGCTTCAAGAAGGTGAGGATAGACAGATGACACTACCCTTTGTTGAGAAGGATTAAAGAGCCAACTGTGAACTGGATGTGTTACGAGAGCTGATCCCCATGGGACTCCATATGCTCTGAGGGCTGAGTGCAGTTGTAAAAACAAAAAAAAGGATGATGCCGGTACATTAAAAGATGCAACTATATTTTGAAAGCTAAACATCCCATTATCATTCCAAATGTCAGCAAGAGTCCTTATTCCCTGCTTTGACCACTTTTCTGATGTGAACGGTTCAGAACCACATTTAATATTCCTATTATGCCATAAGGGGGTCTGTAGGTGCCAATTGTTATTGTAACTTAATAATTTCTCCACTGCTATGAAAGTATTAATGGTGTTTGTTACAATGGGACCAAAGGATTGTTTGCAATACTTTAAAGAGAGTCCAGAGAAAAGTACACCTTCAAGTCTAATTGGTCTGACAATTTCTGCTTCTATTTCTCTGCAAGGTGTGGAGGCCATAGAGTCGAACCATGTCTTAACTGCTCGAAGTTGGAATACTTTATGATATAGCTCAAAATTGGGAAGGGAGAGACCTCCCTCCATTTTAGTACGTTGCAACGTCGCCAATTTTAACTTTGGTTGTTTGCCATTCCAAAGAAAAGTGCGGATTAAAGAGTCAAGTCTTTTCCACCATTTTAAAAGAGGTGGCAAAGGAATCATGGCACTAAGAAAATTAACCCTAGGTAATATATTCATCTTCACAGTCGAGACTCTAGATTGCAGTGATGCAGGAAGTGTCCTCCATCTGTCAATATCTCTTTTAATCATTTGAAAGACTTTATCATAATTAATATGAACAATTTCTTTTAGAGAGGGCCGTATAAGTATCCCTAGGTAAGTTATCTGATTCATGATTGGGATAACTGATGGTATCTGGGTCCTTTGAGCTTTTTTGTTTAAAGGTAGAAGAGATGATTTGGACCAATTGATCCTATATCCAGAAAATTTCCCAAAACAGTTAAATGTTTTAAGTATGTTTTGAATTGTATCAAAATCTGAAAAATACAGCAAAATGTCATCTGAGAGATATTGCATGTTGGGTATCCTTAATTGAAATGGAACAGATTTGGTCTTGTCTTATTTTTTGTGCTAAAGGTTCGAGAGACAATGCAAATAACATTGGCGAGAGGGGGCATCCCTGCCTTGTCCCTCTCAAGATATCAAAGGGTTGGGAATGTAAGCCATTTGTTGCTATAATCGCTGATGGATTATAATAAATTATTTGTACCATATTAATAAATTTCTTATCAAAACCAAATTTATCTAACACCATCCATAAATAATCCCAATTTAATCTATCGAAAGCTTTATCTGCATCTAAGGATAAAACTGCACAAGGGGAATTTCTATCTTTACTTTCATGAATTACATGTAGCAGCCGACGTATATTGTCTGCAGCCAAACGATGTGGGATAAAGCCAGACTGATCGTTGTGAACTAATTTACAGATATATTTTCCAAGACGTAAAGCTAAAACCCTAGCATATATTTTTAAATCTGAATTAATTAAAGAAATTGGTCTAAAATTTGAACATTTAGTATGGTCCTTATCTTTTTTTGGAATTAAAGAGATTAGAGCTGTATTCATTTGTTTTTCAAAGTGTCCCTTTTGGATTGCAGCATTTATTGCAGCATGCATAATTGGTCCTAATATATCCCAAAAAGTTAAAATTAATTCTGGTGGGATCCCGTCTGGCCCAGGTGATTTTCCCTTCTTTACCGTTTTTAGTGCTACATTCAGCTCCTCAAGAGTTATAGACTGGCTCATTAATTTTGATTCACTATGCGTTAATTGTGGTAAATCAATGTCATGTAAAAATTTATGACATTCAACCTTATCAGTACTATCCTTTGGCTGATATAGCTCTTTAAAATGTTCTGCAAAAGTATTGTTTATCTCTCTTGGATTTGTTACTAGGCCTTTTGTAGGTGAGTGAATGGTATCGATATTAACCCTAGCTTCACTTTGTCTGAGTTGTAGCTTGCTGGGTCTTGGTCCATTATAATAATACTTCTGCCGGACTCTGTGCATTATGAATTCAGCTTTTCTTCGAAGCAAATCATTTAGCTTGGACCTGGCACTCTTTAAAGCATGTTCAACTGATCTTGAGAATTTCTTCTTCAAATCTTTCTCATGGGAGAGGCAGATTTGTTCTAAATCCTCAATTTGTGATTTTCTTACTTTATTTAAATGTGATGAGAAAGATATAACAAAATCTCTAATAAAGCCCTTTGTAGCCATCCATACCATCATGTGGTTATCCACACTATTAATGTTTATGCTCAGAAAGCCTTTCAGTTTATTTCTAAAATCTATTAAAAATGCAGAATCTTGTAGAAGAGTTATATTAAATTGCCATCTTGGTGACCTCTCATGTGAGCAATAAATAAACTTTGTCAGAAGAGGGTTATGGTCAGATATTATAGCAGGAAGGATTGCGATGCTCTCAAAACACATCCTTAGTTCCCGAGAACATAAAATATAATCTATTCTAGAATGCATCTGATGCCTTGAAGAAAAGAAAGTGTAATCTCGAACCAAGGGATTCTGAACACGCCATACATCTATGAGATTGAAAGCTTGCATAAAGGACTTAAAATTTACTGATGTTATCTCTTGAGATTTGGAGAACATAGTGTTGGATTTATCAAGCATCACGTCAGCAAGTGCATTCATGTCCCCTCCAATAATAAGGGCATATTCATCCAGGAGTAGCAACTGATTAGTTAACCACTGGAAAAAAACTACGTCAAAAACTGTTGGGGCATAGACAGAGACAAAAGCTATTTTCTTGCCTTGAATACTTGTGCAAAAATAGCTCAACCTGGCAGATTTATCATTACTACATCTTTCAATAACAAGAGAAAGGTTTCTTTTAACGAGTATCATAGATCCCTTGGTTTTTGTTCCATCACTAGATGCAGCAATGACTTTATAAAATTTATTTTGTACACGAGCAAAATCGCTTGTTTTTAGATGAGATTCTTGAACTAAAGCCACATCTACGTTGTGTCTGTTTAAACTATACAGAAACTTTGTTCTCTTTACAGGACTATTTAAACCTCTGATGTTTACTGAAATCATTGAGATGTTAACCATAATCAAAGAGACTGTAAACTTTGACTATATTAAATGATAAATACTGAGTTGTCTTAGACAAAATTAGTTTGATTGCACATTTCGCTACTAACATATACAAAGAGATACGCTAGATTTCCCCCAACTTGTGTAGAACCGTGACAATATCATACGTTCCACTGATCTGAAACTCACGCGCTCCCTCCCGTGTGTGGACATCAAAAACCAAGGTTAACCGGAGCAAAAGAACGATTACACTTTCAACTAAAAACACACCTTCTGCGTATATTCTCAAATGTGGCGCTGCCCGGAACAGGAAAAACAATCATAAACGTAAAGATACAGTATGACCTTGAGGATGAAACGGCATTACTTATTGGTAGCCTGTTTATCTATTCTAAAGTAAATGTGGAGTGTCCTTAAGCTTACAGTTACATGGACAGCCGTACCAGTAACGATGGCTGGTTAATTATCAGTTTGATTCGTGTCCATTTCGTATGGATTAACATCGCCGAAAGTCAGCTGCCGTTTTGCCCGCGAACTGTCTGCGATCTGAAGTCGGAACTCCTCTGCTTCTTGTGGCGAAGAGAAAGACAGTTTTTCACCGTTGTGCATAACGCGCAGTATGGCTGGATAGATCAAAAAAGATTGGATTCCTGAAGCTCGCAAATCCTTCCGTGTGTCAGCGAAGCTTCTCCGCCTTTGCGAAGTGTATGCGCTGTAGTCAGCGAAGAATTTCAGCCGATTCTCACCATCCAGAATTGGTCCTCTCTTGCTCACCTCTCTTGCCCCGTCTAAGATAGACTGACGGTCTTGATATCTTAGCACTTTAAAAATCATAGTGCGACCCGTCTCCGTGGACCTCTGCTGTCCATAGATGCGGTGGGCTCTTTCGATCTCTATCGGCCTGCTAGAGAGCGAGGGAATCCACTTCGGAAGCATTTCTGTGAGAAAGCGTATCGCGTCGCCACCCTCACGATTCGGTGCGAGACCAACAATTCGAACATTATTGCGTCTTTCTCGATCTTCCAATTCTGCAAGCTTCGCTTTAAGTTTAGACACATCTGATTTGCAGCCGACTATGTCTTGTTTCAGGCCTCTCGTCTCACGTTGGATATTGTCCATTTTGTCGACAAGTCCTCGTACGACGGCCATCTGTGATTGAAATTCAGTAGTCAGTGACTGCATGCACTGTGTCACATCTTTCATCGCAATATGCACTGCGTTCCGGACAACTTCTTCCAACGTATCCTGTTGTATCGTTAATGCAAGAGAAATGGCGTCCGCCATGTCTTCACTGCACGTTGAAGATTTCATCCGTTTTCCAGTCGGCGTTTTTGCGGGCGAGGATGCAGCCTTCTTGTTGGCACTCATCTGGTTTAAAGGTGTGTTTAAGCTGTTAGAATTGTGAAGTTTAACCTGTTAAATGTCAATAAGAGAGGGAGCTTGCTAGGAGCTCTAAAGATCGGAAGCCATCACGTACGAGGCGTCACGTGATCTCCATCTGCAAAGTATTAAGTACAGTATTGTAGAAACATTAACTGAGTCATTCCACGAAACCGGTACGATTTGGACTTACATATTTTTTGATTTTTTACCAAAATGTATTAATTTTCTGAACACCCCACAACATAATGACATGCTTAACTTGCAGAAAAATATATTTTCCCATCTCAGGCATCAAAACCCTATTATTATTGGTTACTTTTTCAAGATATGGGCGCTATTAATCCTCAACCCCGTTATGGACACTATGGGAGTTCTCTGAATGCGATTATAAAATGTATTTGTAATGAAATCAACATTTTCCTAATAATCAAATGTCCCTCACACTAATTCAGTAATTGCAAATATAAAAGTTGCATAAAATAAAAAGTTTTGCTGTACTAAAGCCTGAAATGGGCCCTTTTGTGACAGGAACCTCATAATTTTTTATCAAAGATGCATTTTAACTTCAGAATTTTAACTAAAATCAGAATTGTTATGATTGCTCTGAACATTTCCGATTGAGTTCAACAAAAATGTATTTACTTTTTTTATACACTTAAAAAAATAAATTAAAAAAATTTAGGTGTGACGGGGTTGAGACTGGGGTAACGGGGTTGAATATGGTAACGGAGTTGAAGAAACAAATACAGCTTGACATATAAATAGTTTCTCAGTTACTCAAATTCAATTAAATATGTTCTACAAATACTATTTCATTATGTAACCAAGAAAGACAACAGATATAAATTGCAAATTGCATTTTATTAACCCAACTGCAGGAAAAAAAATGTACAGTATGTACACAATAACATAGTATACATGAAATAAATTTGTATTATGAAATAGAAGTATATATGAAAACACTCAAGTCAGTCTGCCGCACACTAGAGAAGAAACCTGACATGAAAGAACATTACATGCAGTTCATGCAAAAGATGATTGACAGTCAACATGCAGAGAATGTCCCCGTCCTCCAAGAAGGACAAGAAAGCTGGTATTTGCCATCCTTCGGCACCTACCATCCCAAGAAACCCGAACAGATTCGAATAGTGTTCGATTCAAGTGCTCAGTATGAAGGGATTTCCCTGAACAGTGTCTTGCTCAAAGGCCCAGATCAGAATAATGACCTGTTAGGCGTCCTCATCAGGTTTAGAAAAGAGAAAATTGCTGTGACTGCAGATATTGAACACATGTTTTACTGTTTTGTAGTCAAGGAGGAGCACAGAGACTACCTGAGGTTTCTATGGTTCCGCGACAACAAATGGGACAGTGAAATTGTAGACTACAGAATGCGTGTGCATGTGTTTGGCAACACACCGTCTCCTGCTGTAGCAATCTACTGCCTCAGGAGGGCAGCGAAAGAAGCAGAATCTGAATTCGGCTCTGATGTCAGAGCGTTCATCGAGAGAGACTTTTATGTCGACCGTGCTCTGAAGTCGTTTGCAACAGAGACCGAGGCCATCAACTTGGTGAAGAGGGCACAAGAGATGCTCTTCTACAACAGCCTCCGGTTGCACAAGATTACATCAAAAAGTGCAGCTGTCATGGCAGATTTCCCCCCTGAAGACCTTGCAAACAGCATTAAAGACCTGGACTTTGCCACGGATAACGTCCCTGTGCAACGTAGCCTGGGTATCAGCTGGAACATAGTCACAGACACATTCACCTTTCAAGTACAGCGAGACGACAAACCTTTCACACGCAGAGGCGTGTTCTCAACCATAAACTTTTTAGCATTTTTGATCCGCTCGGCTTTCTCTCACCTGTCACTATACAAGGGAGATCGTTGCTGAGAGAGCTGACCATAGAAAACGGTGAGTGGGACGCTCCATTACCTGGACACCTCCAAGCGGAGTGGGTGAGATGGAAGTCCTCCCTTCAATGCCTTCAAGACATGCAGATTCCCCGCTGCTACACATCTCTCTTCACCTCTGCAGCATGCACGAGATAGTTGTGTGTGTTTGCGGATGCTTCAACCAAAGCAATCGCAGCGGTTGCCTACTTGAAGGTGACCGATGAAAATGGACGCTCCGAAGTCGGATTTGTGTTTGGCAAAGCAAAGCTGGCACCAGTAAAGGAGACTACAATCCCCAGACTCGAACTCTGTGCTGCAGTCCTTGCGGTGGAGATAGCTGAGACTGTTGTGAGTAGCATGGACTCGCACATGAACACTGTCACTCTCTATTCTGACAGCAAAGTTGTGTTAGGTTATATTAATAATGAGCAGAGAAGATTTTATGTTTATGTAAGTAACAGGGTCCAACGCATCAGACAAGCAACGTCACCTCAACAGTGGAAGTATGTCCCCTCAGAGCTCAACCCGGCCGACCATGGTTTCAGATCTGTTACTGCTGCATCATTGAGAGACACGAACTGGCTGACCGGACCGTTCTTGTCTGGTAAGCCTCCAGCTGATCATCAGTCACTGTTTGATCTAGTTGACCCAGAATTAGACTCTGAGATCAGACCTCAGGTCGCAACGCTAGTCACTGAAATCACACAGCCCAGCTTTGGAACTGAACGCTTCAAGATCTTCTCAAAGTGGACTTTTGTGCTAAGAGCACTTGCGGTCCTGATTCACATAGCCCAGTGTTTCAGACAAACGGACAAAGACAACACATGCAGAGGGTGGCATACCTGTAAGAAAGCAATCACGCCGGAGAACCTGGAAAAAGCAAAGAAACTACTGATCAAGAACATGCAGCTGGAAAGATATCCTAGTGAATTCAGTAACATTCAGAGTAAGTCAGGCATTTCAAAACAGAGCAACATTGCAAAGCTGTGCCCAGTGGTTGACAGCTTTGGACTTCTCAGAGTGGGCGGACGCATCACTCAGTCTGGCCTTGAGATAAACCGCACCAATCCCCTCATCATCCCAGTTCCGCACCACCTCACGACTCTCCTTGTGCGCCACTATCATGAGCAGGTAAAACACCAGGGCAGACACTTCACAGAGGGGGCCATCAGGGACGCTGGACTGTGGCTGGTGGGTGGAAAGAGATGTATTAGAGGCACTCTGTCCCAATGTGTCACCTGCAGGAGACTGCGTGGAATAAAAGAGCATCAGCTGATGGCAGATCTGCCTGCAGTTCACGTACGTCACCGTTCGGCTTGGACGTGTTTGGCCCATGGGAGGTTATCAGCCGTCGGACGAGAGGAGGGCAAGCAAACAGCAAAAGGTGGGCGGTAATGTTCACCTGTCTGTGTGTGCGTGCTGTACACATTGAAGTGATAGAGACACTGAGTGCATCTAGTTTCATAAATGCTCTACGGAGATTTTTCTCCATCAGAGGCCCTGCCACACAGATTAGGTCTGACAGAGACACTAACTTTACTGGTGCTTCAAAAGAATTGAATCTGGAAGATGACGCAGACATGCAAGACCAACAATGCACATGGGTTTTCAACCCCCCGCACGCCTCCCATATGGGAGGTGCCTGGGAGCGACTTATCGGAGTGGCCCGTTGCATCCTAGACTCCATGTTCCTGCAGCAACACTTCTCTTCATTGACACACAAGGTCCTCGTCACACTCATGGCAGAGATGTGTGCAATTATGAATGCGAGACCCCTGCTGCCCGTGTCAACTGACCCCGAGAACCCTCTCATACTTACCCCCTCCATGCTTCTGACACAAAAGACAGGAGCCCCATCGTCGCCTCCGCCTGACTTTGGCAAGGCAGAGATCATCCGTCACCAATGGAAGCTGGTACAACATCTCGCAGAGACAGTTTAGCACAAATGGCAACGTGAATACCTGAGCACCCTGCAAAGTTGTGCCAAGTGGCAGGACAAAAAGCCTAACTTGCAAGAAGGAGACGTCATCTTGATGAAAGACAATGCAGTGCCAAGGAACCACTGGCCAATGGCAGTGGTCATCAAAACTTTTCCCAGCAGAGATAAGGTTGTCAGGACTGTAGATATCAGAGTGATTCGTCACGGCACTCCTAAAGTGTTTAAAAGAACTGTAACTGAACTTGTCATACTTTTCTCCCCTAAACAGGACTTTACTTGTGTTTAAGTAAAGTGTGTACTTTTAAAAGGTAACAGATGTGGAATCCTTAAGATACCAGGCAGGGAGTGTGTTGGTCTTAATGAGCATTCATTCATGCATTTTGTGTTTCTTTAGTTATTTGCAGTACATTAACGCCATCTACCGGACACTTGTGGTAACGGCAGGTTTGGTTGACAGTTTCTATTTCCTGTTGTATTCTCGTTTGGAACGAGATTAGTGCAGTTAGTTCACGTCTTTTCCATAGTGAGTTGTACTCAGTGCCGTGTAAATTCTGCTGTCAAGTTTCTTCAAACTACGCTCAGTTGTGTTTCCCCTCGGGGGCAATGCCGGTGAGTAACACTGTGTGTAATATAAGGCGTTTTATATTAGTCGTTCTCTTAAGATGTGTAGTAAGAAAATTAAAGTGTTGCCACAAAGTGTAGATTTCTCTGTGTCCCGTGTAATGTCAGCTCATGCTTAGTAGAAAACGATGTATGTGTTGCATTTGGTTTTGGAAATGATGGAAGAAGGCAATTTGAGTTAATAGGTACTTTTATTTGTGTTTACAGTTTTACAGCTTGTTTTTGCACTGCTGTGTGTAAAATAAAGGAGAGGAGAAAAAGGACCTCGGGATAAAGCATCATCTCTTTTCTTTGTTCACCTCACCTGGCTGTTTATACGCACTGGATAGCTAAATATGCATACGTTTAGTGAGGCCAGTATAATTACACTTTAGTAATTGTTTAATCAATACGGCATCCTCAATAAACCCGTCTCCGGCGTGTTGCCTCAGATCTTTTGAATATTCAGATCGATTATGACCTCTGACCTTTAAAATAATAATTTTAATAATAATAATACGCTGTTTGTTAAATGGCCAGAGGAGAACTGGCACCCCGACTGAGCCTGGTTTCTCCCAAGGTTTATTTTTCTCCATTAGGTCTCCTGATGGGGTTTTGGTTTCCTTGTCACTGTCACCTCTGGCTTGGCTTGCTCAGTTGGGGAAAAAACTATTTTCAAATATATTTCAAAATAAATCTAATTATTCAACCAAATTAACCATATAGACCAAATTACTGATCTAATTACTTATCTAAAGCCCACATTGTTACTGTATGATAATCGAAATATATTCTGTTGCATTATTTTTCTGTTTAACACTGTGAAGCTGCTTTGAAACAATCTGCATTGTTAAAAGCGCTATAAAAATAAAGTTGACTTGACTTGACTTGACTTATTTTCATGCATCTCATGATAAATAATATGGTGCACTCTTAGTTGAGAGCCTGTGTTGCTCAACTCAGGGAAGCATATTATATTATTGCCTTGACCATTGTCATTAGGTTGTCTTTATTTTATTTGTACTATTTCTGTCATTGTGCTATGCAGCAGATTTTATGATACAATATCAAAATGCATTATCTGAGTTACTTTAGTATGGCGGGGCCTGGACTGTTGGCTCTATAGTGTTCCCAAACACAAACACTTAATGTGTGGATTTGTTTTTGAAGGGTATTGTGCTCACCATGTTCATGTAGGTGATATAGGGGGGAGGGGGGTTTATCAGTTTTGTTTACCTACCAGACTTATTCTGTCAGATGTCCATGTTAATTTTCATTTGCTGTCACGGAGCTTCTACAGTTTTCCAATATATAATTATTTTCCCCTAACATGGATGTCATCAATATTTCCAAAGGGTTTAATGGCTGTTCAGTCAACTTTGTGAGCTGGAACGTTAAGTCAAAACGTAAAAAGTTATTTGCACATTTAAAGCAACTAAATGTAGATATCGCATTCCTTCAGGAGACCCATCTACGCACAACAGATCATTTCAGACTTAGAGGGAGTTGGGAAAGACAGATATATCACTCTAGCTTTCATTCAAAAGCTAGAGGTGCTGCCATACTCATCAAGAAAAATGTGCCACTTACTGTGACTAAGGTAGAGGCTGACTCTTTGGGGCAATATGTAATTGTGGTGGGGCAGCTTTATTCTTTTCCAGTCATCCTGGCTAATATTTATGTGCCAAACTGGGACAATCCTGCATTTTTTTCCAATCTTTTTTCTCAGTTACCAAATATGACATCACACCACCTTATTCTTGGTCGTGACACAAATTGTACACTCTCCCCTGTCTCCCCTGTCGCAGTTCGCTTAAAAAAGCTCCCCTGTCCAAATCAGCACGTTCAATTAAACTTTTTCTTAAATTATATGGCATAGCTGACGTTTGGCGGTTTCGCATTCCTACTTCCAGAGAATATTCTTTTTTTCCTCTGTCCATAAGACCTATTCCCGTATAGATCATTTTTTTCTGGATAAAAGACTTCTTCCTCTCATTACCAAGTGTGATTACGGAGCTATAGTTATATCTGATCATGGTCCCCTAATTATGAAAATGCGTATTCCTAATACACAGTCCAGTTACCCTCCCTGGAGACTCAATTCTCTACTTCTATCAGAAGAAACTTTTACTAAATTCATTTCCACTGAGATTACATCATTCCTTGAGATCAACCGAACGCCAGGGATGTCTTCTTCAACTATATGGGAGTCACTTAAGGCATATTTACGTGGCCAGATAATTTCATATTGCGCAAATAAAAATAAAAACAACTGCACGCCTTAAGGAGCTGGCGGATGAAATACTGGAACTAGATAGCTATATAGTCATCTGCCCTCTGCAGATACAATGAAAAAGCGTATACGTTTTCAACAAGGCAGGCTGAGTGTCTCATTTCTAAATCGCGGTATGTGTGTTATAAACATGGGGACAAGGCTGGGCGAATACTTGCACATCAGTTGAGACAACGGATTGCTAACCAGTCCATTCTTGTAATTAATGATGAACAAGGCTTGAAAAATACTGATAGCTTAAAAATTTATTAATTCCTGTTTCCAAAAATTTTACCAATCACTGTATACATCAGATTTGTGTGTCGACCCTCAATCTCTGGAAGATTTTTTTGAAAATATACATACTCCCTCTAAAGACCCAGTGAGGGCTACTGAATTGGAAGAAGACCTCATGGTGGAAGAGATAACATTAGCAATTAGATCTATGCTGAGTGGCAAATCACCGGGACCAAATGGTTTTCCAACAGATTTCCTAAAAAAATTCTCAGAACAGATTACCCCTTTATTTGTATCAGTTTTTAAAAGAGTTCCTTCTTTAACATTAGACGACTTCTGAACACTCTTTATAGCCCCTCTCCACCCGCTACACCAAAGGTAGAGCTTTCACTGGATGTGGAAAAGGCGTATGACCAGGTGTGGTTATCTTTTCAGCACACTGGAGAGGTTCGGATTTGGTCGGAAGCATATATAATGGATCAAACATTTATATACGTCTCCGTTGGCTGCTGTGCGTACTAACAATAATATATCTGCTTATTTTGAACTACAATACGGCACGAGACAGGGTTCCCCTTTGTCCCCACTTCTATTTGCAGTCACAGTGGAACCACTTGCTTTAACTTTGAGACTAAGAGCTGATATCAAGGGCATTCAGCGGGCAGGATTGGAACATAAGGTTTCGCTTTATGCGGATGACATGTTATTATACCTGTCACAACCCCTGTCAAGCCTTCCTAAATAGGTGACCCTACTTACAGAATTTGGCAGAATATCTGGCTATAAAGTTAATATCCAGAAAAGTGAACTAATGCCTGTTGGTGATGGGGTAGGCCTGTTTTCCTTACGCTCAGTTCCCTTCAAAATTAGCATTAGAGAACTGAAGTATCTTGGGGTTTGGGTCACACATAAGTATAAAGACTTTTATTGGGCCAACTCACCTCTCTTAAATAATCTAAAACAAGATTTTGAGCGATGGGATCATCTCCCTCTCTCACTTGGTGGAAGAAAAATCTTTCTTCTCCAAAATAAATAATCAGATATCAACCTTTTTTTTAAACAAAAAAATACCAAGAATTACAAGAAGTATACTGCAGAGACCTCGTACAAAAGGAGGGATGGCACTTCCAAATTTCATTTATTATTATTGGGCAGCCAACATAAGGGCACTGCTGTTCTGGTTAAGGAAGGACATGGCTGTCCCTTCTTGGACGACTCTGGAGGGGGTTTCAGTTGAGTCTACATCTTTAGCAGCTTTATTATGTTCCAAAATGCCATTTGCACAGCCAATTTCCAGCCTGACTTCTAATCCAGTTGTTATACATTCAGTTAAAATTTGGAATCAGTTTAGACGATCATTTTCCCTTAAAAATTTATCACAGGCTGCACCAGTTGTTAAAAATTTTATGTTTGCTCCATCAATGATGGGCGATGCTTTTGAGGTTTGGGCAAGAAAGGGTGTGGTCTCAATGTCCAAACTTTATATTGATGGAAATTTTGCATCATTCGAACAGTTGGCACAGAAATGTAATATTCCAAAGTCACATTCTATAGCTATTTGCAACTTCGAAATTTTGTAGCATTGAATTCTGATTATTTCCCATCGTGCCCTCCAATTTCTTTATTAAACTAAATTTTTGAATGTAAGTCGGTCCAAAAACAGGCTATAAGCAGGATTTATGACTTACTTAGCATGTATGATTCAACACCTTTAAACTCATTCAAAAATAAATGGGAGGCAGATTTGGATGAACTAATCTCAGAGGAAGTCTGGCATAAAATAATACAGGGAATCTTTACATCATCCATTTGCCTAAGACATGCTGTAAAACAGTTTAAAATGGTACACTGTTTGCACTGGTCTAAAGTCAGACATTCTAAGATTTAAGCTAAGATAGATTCCACATGTGATAGATGCAGGCAGGCTCCCGCAACACTACTTCATATGTTCTGGACATGTCCAAAATTTTACATGTTCTGGACTAATATCTTCAAGAGTTTCTCTGGGCTATTTGGAGAAGTTGTAGAGCCATCTTCATTTATTGCATTGTTTGGTGTGGCCCATGAAAATACTAGTTTTACTAAAAGTAAAATTAAAATATTGTCTTTCTGTTCTCTTTTGGCTAGAAGACTGATACTGATTAAATGGAAAGACCCTTTCCCACCTACATTTAGTCAATAAATAAGGGAAGTTATGTACCATCTTAAGCTGGAAAAAAATTGGTATGTAGTCAGAGGGTCTACTGAGGCATTTTATAATATCTGGCAGCCCTTTTTAAATTTTGTGGAGAAAATGAAAGCAGATAATATGACATTATAAAAGAAACCTCATGTTGCTTATTATCACTCTCTCTCTTTATGGACATCTGATCATGTATAATACTTTTATGTTTATGTCTGGTGTTTTGGGGATGGGGAGTTATATTTTTTTATATCTTTGTTCTTTCTGTGTAATTTGAAAACAATAAAAAATACTTTGACCTAAACTAATAAAATGCATCACTAATTACTCAAGAGTTACTTAGTCACTATGCGGGAACTACAAGTGATCTGGACCATTATTTTAAAGAGAAAAAGATAGCTTTTCACTTTAAAATATTGGTGCATTTTATTAGTTTAGGTCAAAGTATTTTTATTGTTTTCAAATTACACAGAAAGAACAAAGATATAAAAATAAATAAAAACTCCCCATCCCCCAAACACCAGACATAAACATAAAAGTATTATACATGATCAGACGTCCATAAAGAGATAAAGAGAGAGAGTGATAATAAATAAGCAACATGAGGTTTCTTTTATAATGTCATATTATTCACTTTAAAATAATGGTCCAGGTCACTAGTAGTTCCTGCATAGTGACTAGGTAACACTTGAGTAATTAGTGATTCATTTTATTACCAGAGTGAGAGTAAAAAAAAAAGACAATTTCTCACATCTCAGACACATTAATGTTGTAATTAGTAATTAATTAGGAATTCTTTATAATTTGTCATAGATTATTAGTTCTGCAAACACACAGGAACTTATAAAGGGAACTAATCAAGGGGGAACACGTGGATGAAATCAAAGTGTAATCAGATAACAAGGGGGAGGGATCAGACAATGACACTAGCACATGGCCTAAACTAACAAAACACCACATGTGCTCCACAAGACAGGGCAGACATGTGACATAGTAACCTAATAATGACAGACCATTATTCTAAAGTGTTACCATAAATTTTTATAAACTAAAATGAATTTTAAAAGATTTCTATTTATTATAAATCTTTTATTTATATGTACATATTTAAGTTAAAAAAAATTATATTTAAAATTAATGTTATATGCTTAATGCATGAAATGCAACCATTGCAACAAACACTGCTTAAACCAATCCAACTTTTTGAGTTTCAAACTAAACTCACGTAGTCACTGAAACCAGCTTTGTGCAACTTGTACCATGTCTATTTCTTTACAAGGTTGGTTTTTGTTGTTGTATTGTTATATTTTTTGTCTTAAAAATATATTCACACTCTGTGCTTGAGCCAACTTCTGAGTTTTATTCTTAGTTTTTAAAGTTCAATCTAAAGATTGAATAAATCATTAGAAAAAAACCTTTATATACTGTAGTTTAGTCTTTTATGTGAAAACACTTGAATGAAATCACCTTGCCACATGGTAAAATCGGAGTGAGGGCCCGGAACATTTTTTGGTAATCTTTAACTCTCACATCGCAGGGTGATCTCCTAACCACAGCCTTTTCAAACTCCAGCCATATCTCCTCACAATTATACCTGTTAGAGAGAAAATTACAACATTTATCCAATTTATAATTATATTTTCAAGGACTTAATGCAATATTAGCTAATGAACATGAAAGTGATGGGGCAGATGCCAGAGCTGAACTGTCTCTGCAAATTATTGCAAATATCTATGAAATCATATGAGACAAACTACATAAATGTAATAATCTAAATGTAATATTATTACAATTTCCTATTTAGATATTTTAAATAAGCAGTATTAGTGTGCAAAAGGTTTATATATTTTACCTGGGGTTGGGATTAACCAGGGTCACATATTCATAACACCGCCCGATGACAATCTGTTTAAGATTTGGGGTGGTCCCAAACTTTGCTGTTACATCCGTGAGAAAAAACAGCATGGCAAATTCTAAAGATTTTATAAACATATGAAGGAAGGGATAAGATAAATGTTGTTATGTGTCTAACAGTAGTCATACATCTTATCACAGATACTAACTGGTGTGCAGAAACAAGAGCACATTATTTCTGTTTTAATTTCTTTACACTCGCTTCCAATTCGCTACAGAATTTATTTTAAAATGTTGCTTCTGGTCTTTAAAACCTTTAGATCCTTTATATCCATTATCCATAACCTTATATTTCAAGTATACTTTATGTAGTATACTAATATCAATGTACTAGACGTATAGGGGAGCGTGGGGCACGTTAATTGTAACACGCATGGTTTAACACTTTCATGCCAGGATGACGAAGCTTTGTGTATTTACTAGTTGCCATATCAACACTATATAGCGGCACTATATATCAACAAAAATAGAGCCAAAATTAAAAAAAAATCTTTGGAAGATATCTCTGAATCATTTATATTACCAGAGCAAAAGTAAATTATCAAGTTTATTTTTCATCTCTTTTTTTTTTTGTGTGTTTATTTAAAATAAGACAAATATGATATTATTGTAATATTATATCTTATTTAACAGTTGAGATGGTTCCCTTTCGTTCAGTCACTCCGAGTAATGTCAGTGACTGACGAATGTGGGGTTTCGCTTAGAAGCCTATCAACTTCGAGATCTAGAAAGCGCCCAATGGCAGTGCCAATGCCATGGGCATGCGGAATTTGCATAGCGGACTCCGCCCCACCGTGTGGGTATATCAGGAAGAACGCTGGCATGATCGCATTATGTTTCTGCTTCGGAGCCAAGAGCACATACACTCGTCACTCCACAAGCCTACTGAGTATATCGTCAGCTTCTTCGAGACGAGCAGCCTTCCAGTCGGTGTTGGTGTTACGGCGCGTTCCAGCGATCGCATTCTTCCTGCCTGCTGATCTGTGCAGTGGTCTGCATCCAGCTGGTGTGTGTTTCCCTGGGCGCTTCGGCATCGACTGCAAGGTTTTCCTCTCATTAAAAGAGCTTACACGTGGCACGTCCTTTTCAGGATGTCTCGCCTGTGTGCTTCTGGGTGCGGTCGGTCTCTGCAGCCTTCTGATGGGCACGAGCACTGTCCGACGTGTTTGGGCTTACAGCACGTTCAGGCAGCACTCGTGGATGAGTCATGTTCCCACTGCGGGAACATGCCCATCTCGGTGCTACGATCGAGACTCCGTGATCTCCGTGCAGCCGCCGGAGTGAGAGTCCCCTCTGCCACACCCCAATTTGCGGTTTCCACGAGAGGCGGCACTTTGGCTGGTGGCCAGGGTGATCTGAGGGTGTTGGTGTGGAATTCAGCTCCGAACACTTGCGCCTCGGCCCACACCTCCCTCTATTACACAGAATGCGCCGTCTGCTCAACCGAGTACATCGGGGCCGTCTCAGTTGGCGACAGGGAAGACGAGGAGATGTCGATCGCCACAACTCAAGGCGGGCTAGAGTCATCTGAGGATGATGATTCGGCTGTGCGGCCGCCTCCGGGTGGTGCAGCATTGCCCGAGTCGGACCCAGAATTGATGGCCATGCTTTCCCGGCTGGACGTTTGGTTTTTGGGGGCGGCGCGTCCGGACACCCGTCCGGCCGTCCCCCCAATTCCTTCTTTCCTGGAAGTAGGAGGTTGCACGGTTCTAGAAGTCCCCATTATCTTCCCGCAACCGTTTTGCGACCTCCGCCGCCTTCACTACCCTCGATGGGGCCACGGCCAAAGGATACACTGGGATTCCCCCGGTCGAACGCTCTGTTGCGATGCAACTGTGTCCGCAGAGTGCTTCGACCTGGAGCGGCGATCCAAGGCACCCCTCCAAAGCCTGTAGGTTCACATCAACCTTGGTGGCAAAATCCTACAGAGCTTTGGGGCAGGCCGCCGCCTCTTTGCATGCCATGGCAGCCCTCCCGGCTTACCAGGCCAAGTTGCTATGTGACATGCACAAGGGTGGTGCTGACCCAGGGCTCAGAGATGAGCTGCCTGCCGCCACCGACCTCGCCCTCCGGGCGACGAAGGTGACCGCGCGCTCCCTGGGTCAGGTGATGTCCACAGCTGTGGTCCAGGAGAGACACCTGTGGCTATTCGGCGGCGCGGTTGAGAACTTCGCCCAACAGTTCTCAGCCGCTCAAAAGCAGACTGAGGCTATTAAGCACATACTGCCCCGGCGGCCAGCTGCTGCCTCCACCCAGCCGCCTGCACAGTCTCAGTCTGCTCGCCGCCGAGGGCGCCCTCCAGTGGCTCCCACCCCTCGTGCGCCACCCCAGCAGCAGCCTTCACCAGGGCCGCGCCGAGGAAGCCGCAGAAAGGTGCCCCAGTCCGCTCCAGCCCCGCAGCCCGCGAAGAAACGCCAGGCTAAGCGGCGCTCCTGACGCGGACAGCTCAGGGATGGGCAGTTCTTTCAGGGAGATGGCGGCAGGGCCACTCCTTTCCCCGGTGGAGAATCTTTTAACCCCAATGTGGTTAAAGAAAGAACTGATAAACCCATCCCTGAGCAGCCAGAGACCGGCGATAACAGTGTGCACCACCCCCGGGTCCCGCCACTCGCATCCCTCTCTGTCGCCAGCCCCCTGGCAGAGCAGACCCCCGTGGAACGCGCGTCCTTCCCTGGTCACCTCTGTCAGGGCGCAGCTGTTAACCGTGCCCCCACACCGGGACGCTACGCCTCCCACGTCCGGGCCGGTAACGCTGCCTCGCTGCCCCACCCGGGGTACGCCTGTCGTCCAAATGACCCCGCTGGTGTAGTACCTGGGAGCCTGGCTTCAGCTTCCGGGTCTGTCCCACTGGGTGGCGAGAACATTCAGGTTCGGCTACACGATTCAGTTCTTGTAGGCTCCTCCCCGCTTCCGAGGAGTCCGCTATACCAGTGGTTTTTAAACCTGTCCTGGAGGACCACCAGCCCTGCACATTTTGTGTGTCTCCCTCATCAATCACACCTGCTTCAACTCATCAGCTCATTACTTGAGACTGGAAGACCTGAAATGGGTGTGTCTGATATAGGGAGACATACAAAATGTGCAGGGCTGGTGGTCCTCCAGGACAGGTTTGAAAACCACTGCGCTACACCATGCTGGGGTCCAATGCCCCAGTCATGCATGTGGAGGTTGCCACCCTGCTGGCGAAGGGTGCGATCGAGCCTGTCCCTCCAGCCGAGATGGAGTCTGGCTTCTACAGCCCCTACTTCATTGTACCCAAGAAAACGGGTGGGTTACAGCCAATCCTGGACCTGCGCATCCTGAACCGTTCCCTTCACATGCTTCTGTTCAGGATGTTGACAGCGAAACGCCTTTTCGAATGCGTTCGTCCAGGGCTAGAGTCGTTGATTGGTTTGCAGTGAACGACCTGAAGGACGCCTACTTCCATGTGTCCATCCTACCACACATGGGTCCGACACAGACCTTTCCTACGGTTTGCCTTCGAGGGACGGGCATATCAGTACGTAGTTCTCCCATTCGGGCTATCTCTGTCCCCTCGCGTCTTCACGAAGGTCGTCGAGGCAGCCCTCGCACCACTCAGGCAGCACGGGTTTCCATCCTGAACTACCTCGACGACTGGCTCATACTGGGCCACTCTCGAGAGCAGGTGTGCGAACACAGAGATCTTGTTCTCCAACATCTAGCCCGTCTGGGCCTTCGGGTCAACTGGGAGAAGAGCAAACTCTGCCCCGCGCAGAGGATCTCTTTTCTCGGTATGGAGATCGACTCGGTCGCCATGTACACCCAGCTTACGAGCGAGCGCGCACAGTCACAGGCTGACTTGCCTCCGTCAAATCGAGAGCAAGAGCGTGGTTCCACTGAAACTATTTCAGAGGCTCCTGGGGCATATGGCATCTGCAGCCGCGGTAACGCCGCTCGTATTCCTTCATATGAGACCGCTTCTGCATTGGCTTCACGATCGAGTTCCGAGATGGGCATGGCAGACAGGCACGCTCCGGGTCCAAGTGACTCGGACCTGTCTTCAAACCTTCACCCCGTGGTCGAACCTCAGTTTTCTAAGGACCGGAGTGCCCTTAGAACGAGTTTCCAGACATGTGGTTTTGTCAACGGATGCATCCGCCACGGGCTGGGGGGCCATGTGCAATGGACATGCGGCCGCGGACCCCAGCGCGCCCTGCATGTCAATTGCCTCGAGTTGCTGGTGGTACGGTTCGCCCTGCACCGCTTCCGAGCGTTGCTCAAGGGTCAACATGTGCTCACGGCCACAGTAGCGTACATCAACCACCAGGGGGGTCTACGCTCCCGCCGGATGTCTCAACTCGCCCGCCATCTCGTCCTATGGAGTCAGAAGCATCTGAGGTCCCTTCCTGCTGTCCATATCCCGGGAGAGAGGAACCGTGCAGCCGACGAGCTCTCACGGTGTCAGCCACTTCCTGGGGAATGGCGACTCCATCCCCAGAAGGTCCAGCTGATTTGGGAACAGTTCGGCGACACGCAGGTAGATCTGTTTGCCTCCCACGACTCTTCCCTCTGCCGCCTGTTTTACTCCCTGACCGAGGGCACGCTCGGCACGGATGCACTGGCGCACAGCTGGCTGCGGGGCCTGCGCATATATAATATGCGTTCTCCCTAGTGAGCCTTCTCGCACAGCTACTGTGCAACATCAGGGAGGACAAGGAGCAGGTCCTTCTGGTCGCCCCGTATTGGCACGGTCGGACCTGATTCCCGGAACTCTTACTCCTTGCGACAGCCCCTCCCTGGCCGATTCCTCTGAGGAAGGACCTCCTATCTCAGAGACGGGGCACCCTTGTTCCGAACTGTGGAACCTCCACGTGTGGCTCCTGGATGGGACGCGGCAGGTTTGAGTACGCTGCTACCTGCAGTGGTGGCTACCATCACTTCGCTAGGGCAGAGTCTACCAGACATGCCTATGCGTTGAAGTGGAACTTCTTCGTCACCTGGTGCTCTTCTCGCCAAGAAGACCCCTGGAAATGCCCAATCGGGTCCGTGCTCTCGTTTCTCCAAGAAGGGTTGGATCGAAGGCTGTCTCCTTCCACCCTTAAAGTATACGTGGCCGCTATATCTGCCCACCACAACCTCCTGGACAACAAAAAGGTAGGTCACCACATCAGTGGACCTTAAGTTCCTGTCTATGAAGACGGCGCTCCTGATCGCTTTGGCCTCCATCAAGAGGGTAGGGGACCTGCACGCATTTTCGGTTGACGAAGCGTGCCTGGAATTCGGGCCGGCTTACTCTCACGTGATCCTGAGACCCCGGCCTGGATATGTGCCCAAGGTTCCCACCACTCCATTCAGGGACCAGGAGGTGAACCTGCAAGCACTGCCCTTGGAGGAGGCAGACCCAGCCTTGGCACTGCTCTGTCCAGTATGCGCCCTCCGTGATTACATAGACAGAACGCAGTGTTTCAGGACCTGAGACCAGCTCTTTGTCTGTTATGGTGGGAAGCTGAAGGGAAAGGCTCTCTCAAAACAAAGGCTGTCTCACTGGATAGTGGACACCATTGTTTTGGCGTACCAGCAGCAGGGGCGCCCATGCCCCTTGTGGTCAGGGCATACTCCACCCGGAGTGTGGCCTCCTCCACATTCGCCAGATTCTACAATCTCCGAGTGGAGCCTGTGTCCAACTATGTACTTGCCTCTACAAGTGGCCGGTAATGGACTAGGCTCAGGTGTCTTCGCTTGCTCGCAATTCCACTCCACGGACTGGATATGTGCGATAGTCTCAGGTGAACTTCCCGGAAGCCCAGAGCTCCTCCAGCACTGTCGACGCCAACACCAGTAAGTCTGCCCTAAAGTCCAGACCCTCGTGTCAGGCCAGGTGCCTCCGTGTGCATGGTTCCCCCTCTGGGCGACCCCCACATGTGTATTTCCACCGTAAGCCTCCCTGAGCGGGTGCCTTTCCCTTGGCGGGTTTGGCAAGCCTTGCCCCACCTGGGGTTAAAAGTCCACCTTCGGCTGGTACCCCAGAGTTCTTCCATATGCAGCCCTGCCATTGGGCGCTTTCTAGATCTCGAAGTTGATAGGCTTCTAAGCGAAACCCCCCATTCGTCAGTCACTGACGTTACGTCTCCGTTCCCTCCTCAGGGAACGAGGGTTACATACGTAACCGAGACGTTCTTTAAATGGGGATCTAACCAGCAGAAGACGCGAGCCGCGGTTTAAATCCCAGTTGTGTAGATGGGGTGCGTTGTAACACTGCGTTACAATTAGCCCCTATTAGAATTATACTATTTTATTCTATACTTTTATTAATTATTTTGAGAAACCATGAGAAAAGGGTAATAATGTCTGAGTGTCAATGTTCAGAAATTATTCATTATTATTATATTTTGAACTATGCTGTGTACAGGTCATGTGTACTGTGTACATTTGCATATTGTGATAAAAGTTCATTATTTTCCATTATGTAATGATACAAATTTAACTTTCATATATTTTAGATTCATTGCACACCAACTGAAATATTTCAGGTCTTTTATTGTTTTAATACTGATGATTTTGCATACAGCTCATGAAAACCCAAAATCCCTATCTCAAAAAAGTAGCATATCATGAAAAGGTTCTCTAAACGAGCTATTAACCTAATCATCTGAATCAACTAATTAACTCTAAACACCTGCAAAAGATTCCTGAGGCTTTTAAAAACTCCCAGCCTGGTTCATTACTCAAAACCGCAATCATGGGTAAGACTGCCGACCTGACTGCTGTCCAGAAGGCCATCATTGACACCCTCGAGCGAGAGGGTGAGACACAGAAAGAAATTTCTGAACGAATAGGCTGTTCCTAGAGTGCTGTATCAAGGCACCTCAGTGGGAAGTCTGTGGGAAGGAAAAAGTGTGGCAAAAAACGCTGCACAACGAGAAGAGGTGACTGGACCCTGAGGAAGATTGTGGAGAAGGACCGATTCCAGACCTTGGGGGATCTGCGGAAGCAGTGGACTGAGTCTGGAGTAGAAACATCCAGAGCCACCGTGCACAGGCGTGTGCAGGAAATGGGCTACAGGTGCCGCATTCCCCAGGTCAAGCCACTTTTGAACCAGAAACAGCGGCAGAAGCCTGAAAGTCAGAAACCTGGGCTACAGAGAAGCAATACCGGACTGTCGCTCAAATTTTGCATGTCATTCGAAATCAGCCAGAGTCTGGAGGAAGACTGGGGAGAAGGAAATGCCAAAATGCCTAAAGTCCAGTGTCAAGTACCCACAGTCAGTGAAGGTCTGGGGTGCCATGTCAGCTGCTGGTGTTGGTCCACTGTGTTTTATCAAGGGCAGGGTCAATGCAGCTAGCTATCTGGAGATTTTGGAGCACTTCATGCTTCCATCTGCTGAAAAGCTTTATGGAGATGAAGATTTCATTTTTCAGCATAACCTGGTACCTGCTCACAGTGCCAAAACCACTGGTAAATGGTTTACTGAAGGTATTACTGTGCTCAATTGGCCTGCCAACTCTCCTGACCTGAACCCCATAGAGAATCTGTGGGATATTGTGAAGAGAAAGTTGAGAGACGCAAGACCCAACACTCTGGATGAGCTTAAGGCCGCTATCGAAGCATCCTGGCCCTCCATAACACCTCAGCAGTGCCACAGGCTGATTGCCTCCATGCCACGCCGCATTGAAGCAATCATTTCTGCAAAAGGATTCCCGACTAGGTATTGAGTGCATAACTGAACATAATTATTTGATGGTTGACTTTTTTTGTAATAAAAACACTTTTCTTTTATTGGTCGGATGAAATATGCTAATTTTTTGAGATTTTGAGAATTTGGGGTTTTCATGAGCTGTATGCCAAAATCACCAGTATTAAAACAATAAAAGACCTGAAATATTTCAGTTGGTGTGCAATGAATCTTAAATATATGAAAGTTTAATTTTTATCATTACATTATGGAAAATAATGAACTTTTATCATAATATGCTAATTTTTTTAGAAGGACCTGTAGCTGTATTTAGCAATGTATTTGTTGTCAAAATCAAAAATGCCATTATTTTATTTCAAAAAGTTAATAATTGTATTTTATTGATTGCTCCCTGATCGATTGCTCCAGTCTACCTACTGCTGCTGCTGCATGCGTCAGTGTTTGTAGCTCTGTATAGCTGCGTTTGAATCTCTATTTGATATATTTTCTTTGTTATCTATACTGCTAAATATAACTTACTCATCACCATATATTGTTTAATATAGCCTATCAAGTTAAATTTGACATCACTAGCTTTTAATCTAAATCACTACCACGTGTTAGCTTTTCGCTAGCCTGGTAGCTTTCCATCCCGGCACCCGGGTCTCCTGTTTTCTGAGTTCATTAGACAACTGTGGTGAGTTGGATTATTAAATAGACTCCATCAAACAAAGTAAGTGGAGTAAGTTGTGTGGTAAGTTTTGGATTCATCAACAAATACGGTAAGCCATGTCTTCTTCTCCTGTCATTGTCACTTGCACTGCATGCTACATGTTTAGCATATCTATCTCCGTTGGCGAACAGGGCTTCACATGTGTTAAATGTAAGGAATTAATCAGGCTGACGGAGAAGATTTCAGATTTAGAGACACGCATCCAGAATTTATGTGAGAGTAGTGAGAATGTAACAGCTTTAGATACTGCCTTGGATGCGACTCATTGTTTGGTTCCGGCTGAGCCCTTGCAGCAGGGCAATTGGGTGACTGTGAGACAGCATATTCGCGGATCTAAAAACCACTCTGCCGTTCCGATTAGAACATCAAACAGGTTCTCCCCACTCAGTGATGCACCCACTGAGGATCCTGTTGAAAGTGCCCTAGTTATTGGCGATTCTATTACACGGAACGTGAAAATAGAGACACCAGCCACCATAGTCACATGTTTACCGGGAGCCAGAGCGCCTGACATCAAAGCAAATTTAAAAGTGCTGGCTAAAGCTAATCGTAAATTCTCTAAGATTATTATTCACGTCGGCACTAATGATGTTCGACTTCGTCAGTCGGAGATCACCAAAATTAACACTAAAAGGTGTGTAAACTCGCAAGTACGATGTCACCGGCAGTCTGTTTATCTGGACCCCTCCCTGTTAAAAGGAGTGATGAAATAGTTAGCAGATTATCATCACTCAATGGCTGGTTGTCTAAGTGGTGTCCGCAAAATAACATAGGGTTCATAGACAATTGGAAAAGTTTTTGGGGCAGACCCGACCTGTTGAAGATAGACGGTATTCATCCTACCCGGGCTGGTGCTGCTCTTCTCTCTAGTAATTTGGCACATAATCTTAGAGCTAAACCTTGACTCACTGGGGCCCAGGTCAGGAAGCAGACAAACTGGCTAAACCAACCGTCTGCTAGCTGTCTCACGTCACCAGAGTCAGCTAAATCCCAGCACATAGACGCTTTCACCTAGATATTATCACATAGAGACTGTGTCTGTTCCCGAATCAGTAAATACAAAAACCATCAAAACCATTCAACAGTAAAATTTAATTGATGTCCAACAAATAAACAACAGATATAATACGGATGAACAATTGATAAATCTCGGGTTGCTGAATATTCGATCCCTTTCGCCAAAAACGCTTATTGTTAATGATATGATTATAGATCATAACCTAGATGTGCTGTGTTTGACAGAAACCTGGCTAAAACCTGACGACTACATTACTTTAAATGAGTCCACTCCCCAAGATTATTGTTATAAACACGAGCCACGTCTGAAAGGAAAAGGGGGAGGTGTTGCTGTAATTTATAATGATAACTTCAGTATTACTCAGAAGTCTAGTTTCAAATATAATTCCTTTGAAGTTTTGGTGCTTTATGTAACATTGTGTAGTGTAAATGATAAATCCCGTTTGACATTTGTGTTGGCTACTGTATACAGGCCACCAGGGCACAATACAGACTTTATCAAAGAATTTGCTGGTTTTCTATCAGAGTTAGTACTGGCTGCAGATAAAGTACTAATTGTTGGTGATTTTAATATCCATGTTGACAATGAAAAGACGCATTGGGATTGGCATTTAAAGACATTATAAACTCTATTGGAGTTAGACAACACGTATCTGGACCCACTCATCGCCTTAATCATACTTTAGATCTAATACTGTCACATGGACTAAATGTTGATACCATTAAAATTCTGCAGCAGAGCGATGACATCTCAGATCATTACCTAATATCATGTATACTTAATTTAGCTAAAGCTGCAAAGCCATCCCCTCGCTGCAAATATGGCAGGACTATAACCGCTGCGACTAAAGATTGCTTTATACATAATCTTCCTCATCAGTTCCATCTCCTCAGAATTACAGATAGCCAAGAGGAACTTGATGTTGCAACAGAAACTACTGACTCTCTCTTTACTAGCACTTTAGACATAGTTGCTCCTCGGCGCTTAAAGAAGATTAAAGCAAATAATCCAACGCCGTGGTACAACGAGCACACTCGGGCCCTTAAAACAGCAGCCAGAAAAATGGAGCGCAGCTGGAAGAAAACAAAACTGGAGGTTTTTCGCAATTTGTGGAAAGAGAGCATGATTGCATACAGAAAGGCCATAAAAACTGCTAGATCTGCTTATTTCTCAACTCTTTTAGAAGAAAACAAACACAACCCTAGGTATTTATTCGATACAGTGGCTAAATTAACAAAGGATAAAGCTTCAACTTCTGACGTTTGTAAACAACACAGCAGTAATGACTTTATGAACTTCTTTACTAGTAAGATTGATAACATTAGGAATAAAATTATAACCATGCAGCCGTCTACTACAGTATCACTTCAGACAGAACATTGTAGTCTCACTGAGGAAAAATTACACTCATTCACTGCTATAGGAGGAGAAGAATTGGCTAAACTTGTTAAATCATCAAAATCAACAACATGTATGCTTGACCCTATACCGACTAGGCTATTAAAGAGATGCTTCCAGAGGTCATAGATCCTCTGCTTAATATTAATTCATCCTTGACATTAGGATATGTACCAAAAACTTTTAAGTTGGCTGTAATTAAACCACTTATTAAAAACCGCAACTTGATCCTAAAGAATTAGTCAATTACAGACCAATCTCGAATCTACCGTTTCTATCAAAAATATTAGAAAAGGCAGTGTCTTCACAATTATGTTCCTTTTAGAAAGAAATGGTATATGTGAGGATTTCCAGTCAGGATTTAGGCCGTATCATAGTACTGAGACTGCTCTAATTAGAGTTACAAATGATTCACTCTTATCATCTGATCGTGGTTGTATCTCTCTATTAGTGTTACTCGATCTTAGCGCTGCATTCGATACTATCGATCACAATATTCTTTTGAATAGACTCGAAAATTATGTTGGCATTAGTGGAACTGCATTGGCATGGTTTAAATCTTACTTATCTGACCGTTATCAGTTTGTAGCAGTAAATGAAGAGATGTCACACGATCACTAGTTCAGTATGGAGTACAAGGCTCAGTGTTAGGACCGTTGCTTTTCACCCTGTATATGCTACCACTGGGAGATATCATTAGGAAGCATGGCGTTAGTTTTCATTGTTATGCTGATGATACTCAGCTCTATATTTCTTCACACCCTGACGAAACTTACCAATTCACAAGATTAACGGAATGCATAGCTGATATTAAAAATTGGATGAATAGTAATTTCCTGCAACTTAATTCAGATAAAACTGATTTTTTAATTATTGGACAGAAAAGCTCCACAAGTAGTGCCCTAGAATACTGTCTAACCCTCGATGGCTGCTATGTCAAGTCCTCGTCGTCAGTGAGGAACCTGGGTGTGCTCTTTGATACCAATCTTTCGTTTGAAAGCAACGTTTCTAGCATCTGTAAAACTGCATTCTACCATCTTAAAAATATATCTAAATTACGTCACATGCTTTCAATGCAAAATGCTGAACAATTAGTACATGCGTTCATGAGCTCAAGGCTAGATTATTGTAATGCTCTACTGGGTGGTTGCCCTGCTCGCCTAATAAATAAACTCCAGCTGATCCAAAACGCAGCAGCTCGAGTTCTTACTAGAACCAGGAAGTACGATCATATTAGTCCAGTTCTGTCAACACTGCACTGGCTCCTATTAAACATCGCATACATTTTAAAATCTTGCTTATTACTTATAAAGCAATAAATGGTTTAGCTCCCAGTACTTGAGTGAGCTCTTAACGCATTATACTCCATCACGTCAATTGCGGTCTCTAAACTCTGGCCAGTTGAAAATACCTAGAATATCTAAATCAACTGCAGGCGGTCGATCCTTTTCCTATTTAGCACCTAAACTCTGGAACAGTCTTCCTAGCATTGTTGGAAGCAGACACACTCTGTCAGTTTAAATCTAGACTAAAAACACATCTCTTTACTATGGCATACACATAGAACATTTTTAACTTTCTTTATTCAAATCAAATGACTGATTGTTAGGCTGCATTAACTAGGTCGGCCGGAACCGGGAACACTTCCCATAACACCTGATGTACTCGCATCATATCGCAAAAGAGTAGCATCCACACTTTCCCCACCAACACATATGAAAATAGCTGGGTTACACGCTGAAGCGCGCGTGTGGGGCGCGCGCGCGCGTTGCCACACTAATGTTAGTCTCTCTGTTTATCCGAGGTTTACTGCAGTCGGCGGATCAGGCCGTGTCCAGATCGGATGGTGGACCTGCATCTGGACATGACCAGCTCATCCTGGAGTGTCTGCTGAGACCGTGTCCATTAGTGTCTCCTCTGAATTTGCCTCACGGAGCGTCATCCTCAATTAACCCGTCTCGGCGTAATAACTCCGATCTTTCAAGTATTCATATTCTTGTGTAATCGACGCGCCATCCTAAATGAGCCCGTCTCGTGCGTCATACCCAAAATTTCGAATATTCCTATCTAATATGATTTATGACCTGCAAGGTTGCCAGAGTAATAATTATACACTGTTAATAATAGGCCAGAGGAGAACTGGCACCCCGACTGAGTCTGGTTTCTCCCAAGGTTTATTTTCTCCATCATGCCCTGATGGAGTTTTGGTTCCTTGCCACTGTCGCCTTTGGCTTGGCTTGCTCAGTTGGGGACACTCAAATTATGATCCAAGTTACTCAACTAAATATACAAATAGAATTTATTAATTTGGTCATATATAATTCTATAAACTATCCAAATTAAACTAGCCAAATCAAATTTTGTTGCAATGTTGTCTTGTTTAACACTGTGAAGCTGCTTTGAAACAATCGTCATTGTAAAAGCGCTATATAAATAAAGTTGATTGATTGATTGATTGACAAAATATTTTAGTTTGTTTTGGATTTTTTTTTGATTATATCAGATAACATTTTAAGCTGTCATTTGGTCATGTTACAATGTACCCCCTCACATGTTACAATGTACCCCACCTTCGATGCATGTTGTCACATTTAACTTCCATTCTTTCGGGGTGAATCAAGAAAAAAGTATGCACTGTATTAATGAAACAAAACAACATAATGGTACTAGACGTGCAATTAATGTGGGAAAAAATAAATACTCTGAACCCCAAGTGAATTTACACAAACTGAGACAGTCAAAAAGCATTAGGTTGTGCCCCGCTCTCCCCTACTTACTGTTTGCATAGGCGGAAAAGGCAAATACTAGGGGCGCCACTCATCCATAGGGGTGTGTGAAAAATTTGTGATTTGTGGTTTTATTACTGATACTATTTTATTAATATTAATTCGAAATATTACTCAACAAAGCAACAAACCAAAAAAAAACTCCCCTGACTCTTCCCGGGTCATTTTGGCAGACAGGAACAACCGGTGCCACCATGAGTTTCAAGGCAACAGCGTTCACTGTGCTCTTTAATTCAAAAGACATACTTTAACATGGCAAAACTTAATAGATTAAACATAACAGATCCCTAAAATGCCCCCGGGGTGCTTTTCACGTGTATTGATAAAGGAACGGATAGCTCCTGTCATGACACGGTGTCATTGACACCTGTTGCACCAGCTGTACACAAGTTACAACTAGCCTAGTTTTGACGTAAATGTACAACTTAAGCACTCCTAAATATTTTTGTGTTGCACCATTAAACTTAGTTGAAGAATAAATCTACGTAGAGAGTAAAATTAACAGATAGAATAGCAGGCAGACCGAACTGCATCAATACACTCTTATTTTACATGACAGACTTCGGGTGTGTCTCAATCAGCTCCCTACCCAGCCAGCAATGACAAGTGGGGCACAGATGGGTTAACTACGGGTTCCATGGGTACTGTGTGGGCATGGGCTTTGGCTGGGTGAAATCAGCGGGTCCCAGGTAGGTTTTGTAGTATGAGTCCCACATAGGAAGCCCATATGAGCTGATTACATGGGACCCATGAGGGACAGGCATCGGCCAAGTGGGCATGGGTTTGATCTGGGAACACATATATGGGTCTTGCATGGCATATTTATGGGCCAAGTGGGCATGGGTTTGAACTGGGAACACATATATGGGTCTTGCATGGCATATTTATGGGCCAACTGGGCATGGGTTTGAACTGGGAATGCACATATGGTCCTGCATAGAAATTGTATGGGCCAAGTGGGCATGGGTTTGAACTGGGAACACATATATGGGTCTTGCACGACATATTTAGGGGCCAAGTGGGCATGGGTTTGAACTGGGAACACATATATGGGTCTTGAATGGCATATTTATGGGCCAAGTGGGCATGGGTTGGAACTGGGAATGCACATATGGGTCCTGCATAGAAATTTTATGGGCCAAGTGGGCATGGGTTTGAACTGGCAACACATATATGGGTCTTGCATGACATGTTTATGGGCCAAATGGGCATGGGTTTGAACTGGGAACACATATATGGGTCGTGCATGACATATTTATGGGCCAAGTGGGCATGGGTTTGAACTGGGAAAACATATATGGGTCTTGCATGATATATTTATAGCCCAAGTTGGCATGGGTTTGAACTGGGAACACATATATGGGTCTTGCATGACATATTTATGGGCCAAGTGGGCATGGGTTTGATCTGGGAACACATATGTCTTGAATGGCATATTTATGGGCCATGTGGCCATGGGTTTGGGTGATTGGTTCAGGTCCAGCAATATTATGTAAAACTCATCTACAAAGAAGCATCAAAAATAAAATAAAATAAAATAAAATAAGCTTAACTTAGGATATCAAGGGGAGCCTTATCATTCGAGCTCCAATTGGCAAAGCAAAATCTGCTCGTCACAATGAAAAGCTGCAGAAAGCCTTCCGACAGTGCATGGAGAATTCACATAAACACTTTCATTGGTGCAGTGACCCAGATTGGGACAGATTAATGGGGATAAGTGTAAAGGAGACAGCATTGCTACTGCTGGCATTTGAATATTTACAATATTTATATTAGGGATGCACCGAAATCAAAATTCTTGGCCGAAACCGAAAAATGAAAAAGAGGAAACCAAGGCCGAAAGCTAAAAACCGAAACACTGAAAGAAATTATGCCAATTAGGGATGCACCGAAATCAAAATTCTTGGCCGAAACCGAAAACCGAAAAAGAGGAAACCAAGGCCGAAAACCGAAAACCGAAACACCGAAAGAAATTATGCCAATTATATACCATTGCATTTATGGCTATGACTGTGTAACTTTACTAAAAATCAAGCCATTGCAATTGCATAAATTAATGTTAAAGTTTCAAATAATAAATCAATTACAAATTATGCAAATATTTATTAGCACATTGCAACAATGCACAGTATAAAATAAAATTCAAATTAAAAATGTTTAACTTGACCTCACTCATGTGTACATTAAATAATAATGTACAGGCCTACAGGCCTGCAGAAAAGGTACAGCAATTTAATAAAGTAATCAAACATAAAATAACTGCATATTTAACTGTTTAAATTAAAGATTAATCATTATTAAACTTACAAAAGCTATTCAATCAAGAGCAATGAGTGATGTCCTTATCTTTTGTTTGAGATTAAACAGACTGCAGTAAAGGCTACTGCCCCTTTAAGACCTAATGCAGGGATATGCGTCGTCTTTCTCGACTGTATGCAGTTCACTTAAGGCATATACAGACTATGTCTGCAGGGATACTCATCAAGATGGACATGTTGACATACTTTTTGTGTGAGTTTGTCCGTGTAAGCGCAAGACTTGAAAGAGAACTCAATATTTGCACGCTGTGAGATGAGCGCGCAAGTTCTCGTTCGCGTCTTCTGGCTCTGCACCCGGTGATGACGTGAAAACGACTGGTCAAATTCGAACATACGGCAGCACTCGCATTCAATGAACAAAGTTTACAAAGAGAGACCGTTTTGCCCACGTTTTTCTTTTATTATCGCTGTTGTTGTAGTGTATCACTGAGGAGCCAGCACGTGTATCCATCAACAGAAACATAAGATGCTTATGCATCATCAGACGTGATATGAACCACATATGTCCACACCGAAGACATGTTGCTTGTTTAGACCGTTTAGACAAGCACGTGCAGGTCGCGGTTTCTGTTTGCGTCATCACAACATTTCTGTCACATGCCTGTCCTGTCTTGTGTGCACATGTGGGTTTGTTAGTGTGGCCATGTGCCTCTGTCATTGTTTGATCCCTCCCCCTTGTTATCTGATTATTGGTTTCATTTGCCCCACCTGTGCCACCTAATTCCCAGCTTGATTTCTCCCCTTTATATAGCCCTTGTGTTTGTCAGTCTTTGTCGGATCCTTGTAATGTCTACGTCTCCCAGTTCCCCGTGTCGGTATGTTCAGTTTATATGTATTTCTAGTTTATGTATTTTTCCCCCTCGTGGGTTTTGTTTTGTAGTTTGTTTTGTTTTGTTTTATATTAAATCCTATTTTCTGCACTTGAGTCCTCGCACCTGTTTGTCCTTTGTGTGTTAACGTGACAATTTCGGCCGTATTGTTTCGGTGATAAAAGTCTTTCGGCCGAAAACCGAAAATGCCCTTTTTTATTATTATTATTTACCGGTACGTTGTAAAATTTAAATTGTTAAAGATTGTTTGTTGTTCAATGTATTATATAATGAGTGTATTTTGTATTGTATTTTTGGAGGGTTTTTTCAGAGATTTTTTTAAAATATATTTTTTAGTTTGCCGAATGTTGTGACATTGTTTATTTAAGATAATTTTGGTTGTTCAATTTAATATATTTCTTGCAGTTCAAAGCATCAAGTGTCTTGTATTTATCTTGTACTTACATTTATTTTTGGTTTTTAATTTTTCTTAGATTGTTTCCTTAAATGAATGGTTGGGCTTACCTTGCATGAATTGCCCAGTTAGGACCAACATAAGATCCTTACAGAGCCCACTTTAAGCCCATATGGGCATTCACGGTTGAATCCTGGGGCAAGCCCACTTTAAACCCCTTTAGGCAGGTGGGGCCCAAATGGGTCTGACAAAAATGGCTCGGTTAAGACCCACATAAGACCCTTACAGATCCTACTTAAAACCCACCTGGGCATCCACGGCTGGCCCCCATGTGGATCCCGGGTGCAAACCCACTTTAAACCTCTTTGGGCAGGTGGGGCCCAAATGGGTCTGACACAAATTGCCCGGTTAAGACCCACATAAGACCCTTACAGATCCCACTTAAAACCCACCTGGGCATCCACGGCTGGCCCTCATGTGGATCCCGGGTGCAAACCCACTTTAAACCTCTTTAGGCAGGTGGGGCCCAAATGGGTCTGACACAAATTGCCTGGTTAAGACCCACATAAGACCCTTACAGATCCCACTTAAAACCCACCTGGGCATCCACGGCTGGCCCCCATGTGGATCCCGGTTGCAAACCCACTTTAAACCCCTTTGGGCAGGTGGGGCCAAAATGGGTTTGGCATGAATTGCCCTATTAAGACCCATGCAGTACCCTTACAGGTCCCACTTTTAGTACGTCTGGGCTTCCACGGCTTGCCCCAATGTGGATCCCGGGTGCAAGCCCATAATGGGGCCCACATTTGCCGCCCACGAAGCCCTCATCTGGGCCCCACATGTCATTGCTGGCTGGGTAGTTGAGTAGTCGCCCACTGACTTATGTCTTGATCAGTGCCCTGACTACTGAACCAGGGAGCTGATTGAGACGCACCCTTTAGTTCTTTACACGTATATGATAATGCTGACATACAGGTCTACATGCGCTTACATTTTAAGAGAGAAATAATGTGAATAGATTAACATTATATGTTAGCGGTTAACACAAACCCGTCCAAAACAGCGCACCGCTGTGTGCATCTGTTCCATAGGTCCGTGTTATGCATGTCAAATAAAATCGGTCATAATCAATTAATGTAATTTATTTATTTGTTTCAGTATTTATTGATCCTTAATTTCGTTTCAAATAGCCTTTCTTGATGTCCTTTATATATAAAGGCACTTATGTTATTTAGGATTAAGTATAATATTGATTGGTAACTTATTTATCATAGTTACTTGAGGCAAAAGTAGAATGAAGTATAAACTGAAATTCACGGCATTCAACAAATTACTACGATAAAATGATTTCCCATTTGCTTTCCCCCGCCTGTTCTGGCATCCTGGTGCACATCAGCTGTTCATCATGTTGAAATTATTTTAAAGATAATAACGATACAGCCGCTCTAGCTCTCCCCTGATTGCCTGCCAAAATGACGAAGTTTAGGCTGCGTGATGTCAACCTAAGCGCTATAGTAAAATACTAATGTTCGCTAATTAATTGCAGTTATTTTTACGTTAAACTTTACTTGTCCAGAGGTCATGATTTTGAGTAAAAAAATAAAAATCATACCAGTTTTTTGTAAACACATTTAATATATTTTAATAGCCTAATGTTTTTAGGCTACAGTTGTGCAGTTCTATGGGGATATATGGCATTTTTAAAATGTATTTGACGAAATAATTATATTTATAATTATAATTATATTTGTATACAGGTTTATTTAAAATAGCAATATTTTATGTAAAATTCACATTAAATATCTACATTTCTAAGTTTAATTCATGGCGCAGGTGTTTCTAGAATGAATGTGCATTCTAGAATTTGCATAGTTTTGTGGAAGATTGCTGCCATCACCATACTGGAAAACAAACATTTTTGCTACCCAGATAGCATACAAATCCGGGCCTCATCTGGGCCAACTATGGCACTTATGGCTCAGTTCTGGCAGCGGCTAAGGTCATATGGGCCGTATCTAGGCTACACACATCAAGCCGGTTTAATGTGAGTTGTGGCTTGCTGTGCGTGGCCCAGATGTGGCCCATATGGACTTCGACGGTGCCAGAACTGAGCCATAAGTGCCATAGTTGGCCCAGATGAGGCCTGGATGAGGTGAGATGAGGCCTGAATGAGGCCCAGATGAGGCCCAGATGTGGACAATGACTCAACCTGAGTCATCGCCGTCATTCCATGCAGTATGTGGGCCAAAGAATGTGGGAGATGTGGGCCACAACTGGGCCAGATGTCATTTGCTATCAGGGTAGATCTTGCTAGTTTGTGCATGAATTTTAGATGCAATTTCTCTTGCTATTTGTGTTTAGGCTGTAATGGGGCGCAGGTGTTTTGTTGTTGTTGTTGTTGTTGTTGTATAGTTTAAATATCATCAGTCTTTTATATATATATATATATATATATATATATATATATATATATATATACACAATCAAAGCTTCAAAAACACATGAAAAACGGGACCTTTAATGTTTTAGTCATTGAAATGAAGATCACGCCCCTTTGTGAACAGAACACACACACACTCATTCATAGTTCTCATTTAAATGATACACGAGTCAAGACTCTTTAGCGTGACGCGATCGGTCACGAGACACACGAGAGCCAATGTCATTTTACAATCAAAGCTGACATAATGACGCAATTGGTCACGAGACATTCGACAGCCAATGCTCTTAAAGCTGATGTGACGTTTCTTCCAGCAGCAATATTTGAAATGTATTAATCTTCGGCGGATGGACACGACGCTGCTGATCGCTTTTGGGGATTTTCTTCACACAAATCAATCGTTTGGCCTCAGAATACTTGGAATATTTGTACTTTCTGAATAAATTGTGCCTGCACAATTTATCTTCTTGTCATATTCTGTTTTTTTATAATACACAAATGGGTCTAAAATCATGCTGACTGAATCAAACTGACGAAAAAGGTCATACCTTAAAGGTGTTGGAACAGGGAATCCGTGTGTGGACCACGTATGATGCCTGTCATTGACATACATTGGCATTACTTCCGTGGACCCATCACAGAATTTTCGTCGATTCCGTGAAATTACCACGGAATTTGAGTTAAGGGTCTGTGTTCATTTCACAGAATTCTGTGAGACCTGATAGCATGTAGTGCTAAACCTTGATACAAGGGGCATCAAGTAAATTGGTCAGGGCCAGCCCTGACTGTTTCAATACTACTAAATTGGCCCACTTTTTAGTGTATAAAAGTATAGTGTATATTAAAAATATTTTGTAAAAGTATAAGTGTAACAGTAGTAATCTTTGAGTACACAACAAGTTTACAACTAAGGTTTTCATTTGTACTACAACTATACTACAAGTGAACGTACAGGTATACTGATAAGCCGAGTTTCCACCGCAGGAACTTTCCCCAGGAACTAGGAACTTTGAGGTGGTACTCGTTGTGTTTCCACCGCAGGAATCAGGGTCTAAATGAAGTTCTGGGTAAATATTTACCCCTCCGATAGTCCCTGCTCGCAAGGTAGTACTTTTTCAAAATTCAGGAGCTTTCGGGGGCTGGAACTTCGGCGCTGAACATGCTGATTGGTTGAGTTCACGCAGCATTTTATTTCAGCCGGCATTTTTAAAAGTATTGCTCTTTCTGTCCGGTGGCGCGCGTTCGTCTCGCCATCTCACGGTCAATGTCCATAATAGCTGATAATAACATACGTTTATTTTATATCTTTATACGTTTATTATATTTACATACTTATTTTAAATCTAGCTTTACACACTTAAAGCAGAATACGCTTTAGAATCAGTGCTCTCTTTTCCGCCGTTTTGTTAACTAGGCTACCTCTTTAGTAAACCAGTACATAACCAGCAAAAGCAGCGCTGCTTGAATCTCCTCCAAACTTGTTATTATTGCATACAGTGTCACGCAAAAATTATTACTGTCCGTCGGTGACTGGGAGGTGCAGTCGCGCGCAATCCTACATCACCGGACTAATAATTTGCCTAATCGTCACGGTACTTTAGACCGCGGTGGAAACGCAGACAGTAGCAGGTCTGGGGGGAAAAAAGTTCCTGTAAAAAAAGTTCCTGGTACAAATTGTTCCGGGTAATTTCGGTGGAAACGGGGCTATAGTTCATTAGTTAAATGCTTGTAGTAAATTTTTTAGTTTTATGAAAGTACACTTTGAAGTATACTCTCAGTAAACTACTAGTTTTTAGTAGTTTTATACTGCAAGTATACTTGTATGTTTTATTTAAGTAAACATAACATCATACTTACAGTTTACTATTTATTCAGTGGGTACGGAAAGTATTCAGACCCCCTTAAATTGTTCACTCTTTGTTATATTGCAGCCATTTGCTAAAATCATTTAAGTTCATTTTTTTTCTCATTAATGTACACACAGCACCCCATATTGACAGAAATACACAGAATTGTTGACATTTTTGCAGATAAAAAAAAAGAAAAACTGAAATATCACATGGTAAATATCACTCCGACTGCATCTCTGTTTTCAGACCCTTTGCTCAGTATTTAGTAGAAGTACCCTTTTGATCTAATACACCCATGAGTCTTTTTGGGAAAGATGCAACAAGTTTTTCACACCTGGATTTGGGGATCCTCAGCCATTCCTCCTTGCAGATCCTCTCCAGTTCTGTCAGGTTGGATGGTAAACGTTGGTGGACAGCTATTTTAAGGTCTCTCCAGATATCCCTGTACTTGGCCGCATTCATCTTTCCCTCGATTGCAACCAATCGTCCTGTCCCTGCAGCTAAAAAAAAAACCCACAACATGATGCTGCCACCACCATGCTTCACTGTTGGGACTGTATTGGACAGGTGATGAGCAGTGCCTGGTTTTCTCCACACATACTGCTTAGAATTAAGGCCAAAAAGTTCTATCTTGGTCTCTCACCATCTTGGAGTCCTTCGGGTTTTATTAGCAAACTCCATGCAGGCTTTTATGTGTCTTGCACTGAGAGGCTTCCGTCGGGCCACTCTGCCACAAAGCCCCGACTGGTGGAGGGCTGCAGTGATGGTTGAATTTCTACAACTTTCTCCCATCTCCCGACTCCCGCATCTCTGGAGGTCAGCTACAGTGATATTTGGGTTCTTCTTTACCTCTCTCACCAAGGTTCTTCTCCCCGATAGCTCAGTTTGGCCGGACGGCCAGCTCTAGGAAGGATTCTGGTCGACCCAAAAGGTCTTCCATTTAAGGATTATGGAAGTCACTGTGCTCTTAGGAAATTTCTCAGTGCAGGAGAAATGTTTTTGTAACCATGGCCAGATCTGTGCCTTGCCACTATTCTGTCTCTGAGCTCTTCAGGCAGTTCCTTTGACCCTGTAGCCACAATGACGGTCTGTTCATCTGGCAAACAGCCAGATGGCTCGCGCATCTCGTGAGGCACGTTATCAAATCACACTAAAACCCATGTCTCAAATTCCAATACAATTTATGGTCTGGAACGGCACCACGATGTCTGAAAGACCACCTTTTGATCACCCTTGGGAGATAACAAACAAGCTCGTCTTGACTTTTATGGCTCCCAAATGGCCGAGCCAGAGGAGTCTACGCGCTACACACACACCTAGTTGCCACAATGTCTGAAAGGAACGATCAGCCTCTTTGATCGCCCTGGAGAGATAACGCACCAGCTCCACGTGATGTGACTTTTATTGCCCCCAAAAGGCCAGGCCGTGTAATCGGACACCTCACACTCTCACACACACACACCCACGAGGAACACACGTGGAATGTTCACCAGGACCCTGGAGGAATAGATGGTTGAAAGCCACCTCAAAAACGTATTAAATGTATACTTTTCTGCTTGAAGTGTTTTTATATGTGTCTGTAATAATTAGGAGGATTATATGACTGTTAACTCAAGCTGTGTACGACAATAGACAGTGGAAAACCTGGATTTGTGTGTTTCCACCTCTCAGACCAGTGGTTCATGGTGTCATTAGAACCGGGAAAACTCCATCGTACCGAATCTTGTAAAATAATTTAAAGGACATGCATTATTACAAAGATACCAGCTTTATCGTCGCTCCACCTGATCTACAAGTACCAATGTGACCCTCAGTCCCTTGCCTTTGTCTTTGCATCGCATTGCAATCCGCCACCTGCTTTCCAGCCCCCGAGGGCATTCTTCTGAGAGGAGGATACAGCACGCTTCCAGCACACTTGAGAGACCCACGTCCAGCCGAACTTCCTCTCCGAAAACCGAGAGCCATACCCAACCGACCTAGGAAAAAGGACCACGGAACGCGCGGGACATTTGAACTCATAATACACGCACACACGCGAGAAGCCAAAACCAAAGCAAGTATTCTTATTTTCTACAATCCGAACTGCTGTTGAAAGGTCGTGTTATTTCCGTTTTGGGACAAGATACTCCTTGAGGGCTCTGTGTAACGAACTGAAGTGAACACTGTTATCTTCTCTCTCTCTCTCTATTTTTGTTTTCTTTCATTCTTTTCGTTTAGGTACCATTTTAGTTTCATTTCCTATCTATTTTTCTACTCTCTTTATGCATATTTAGTATGTACTTTCTGTGTGAATTGTAGTGTTATCTTTAGTCTGTGTTATTAAACTTCCAAAAGATATTTTTGAATTGAGGCTGTTATTCTTCTACATACACAAAGTCAATGAAACTTACAATCCTAAACGTTACCTAAAGCTGCCTTGTGCTACTATTTTAGTAACATAAACTGTACGAACATACGAAATATTAATTTGTCCTGATCAGTAAAGTTAATGCTTCTTATGCTCTCGTAAAGCAGTAATCCCTTATTGAGAATTGATTTGAAAGTCTATAACTAATTTGCAGGACAAACTTAGTAAGATAATTTCAAGCAATTCCGTAAAGGTTACTTGTATTTAATTAAACATTTTCCTTATCGGAAAATTTAAATAACGTAATGAACGACTAGCAAATTATATTCATAAACTCATGAATATTATATCCCTTTTGAGTTAATTATTCCCCGAGATATTAGACTCATAGTCAATATTGTTACAACCCCATGATTCTCATTTGCTCTGACATGCACTGTGAGCTGTAAGGTCTTATATAGACAGGTGTGTGGCTTTCCTAATCAAGTCCAATCAGTATAATCAAACACAGTTGGACTCAAACTCAAGGTGTAGAGTCATCTCAAGGATGATCAGAAGAAATGGACAGCACCTGAGTTAAATATATGAGTGTCACAGCAAAGGTTCTGATTACTAAGGACCATGTGATATTTCAGTTTTTTCTTTTTTAATAAATCTGCAAAAACGTCAACAATTCTGTGTTTTTCTGTCAATATGGGGTGCTGCGTGTACAATAATGAGAAAAAAATGAACTCTAGCGAATGATTCTAGCGAATGGCTGCAATATAACAAAGAGTGAAAAATTTAAGGGGGTCTGAATACTTTCCGTATACCCACTATTATTTTTGCACTTTAAGTATACTACTATGTTCCTATTTAGGTATTACATTTTTAGACTTGAAATATATCTTAAATGTTCTTTAACTCTTTCCATTTTAAAAAACATTTTATTCTAGCTTTCTATTCTAGCTGCATCCTTTTTTATCAACACTTGAATGTGGTGTCTTTTTTTAAGTACTTGACTTATACTGACAGAAAGGTCTAAGTATATTTGGACAATACTTGTACTCAATCTTTTGATAGATATACTTAATATAATTAAGTATTCTGAAAGAGTAGTGCCTTCTAAAAGAGTAAGGAATCTCTGGATTAAAACACAGGTGAAGAGGCAGAAACAAGTGATAGAAGATTACTTACACAAATAACGCGATCATCAAACATTAAACAGCATATAAGTTCAAAAGTCTAACATTACTGAAATAAATACCAATGCAGGAAGGGTAAATGACTGTGAGGCTTTGGTGGTGTTAATGGACTCCATCCGTGTTCTTGTTCTGATCAACATTCTGAATCCCATCCAGATGTAGTCTTTGACAAAAATTTTGATTTTCTCAGCCTTTTGTTTAAAATGATGCTTTGAGTTAAATTTTAAGAATATAAGCACATAAAATATATTTATAAGTACAAATATACAAAAAACAAATTACAAAAAAAGTTATATTGTGAATTATTATTAAAATGTAAAATAACTTTCTATAAGAATATATTTTAAAATGTTATTTATTTATGTGATGCATAGTTTTATTTTCAGCATCACTACTCCAGTCTTCAGTGCCGCATGATCCTACAGAAATCATTCTAATATGATGAAAGGCTGCTCAAGAAATATTTATTATCAATTATTATCAATGTTGAAAACAGTTGTGTAAAACATTTTTTTAGGCTTCTTTGACGAATAGAAAGTTCAAAACAATAGCATTTATCTTAAATAAAAAGCTTTTGAAACATTGTAGCCTTCAGAAGTTTTTGGTCAATAAGAACTTTTTGTTCAATAATTAATTTTTGCAATAACAAATTTTGTAATAACATTTATTCAGCAAGGATGCATTCAATTGATAAAAAGTGAAAAAAAAAAATTTATAATGTTACAAACAGGGCCATACACAGACATTTGGAGGGGCAGTGGTCCAAACCCCAAAAAAAGGGCACTATAACAGGGTTGAGTATCATCTTAATATAGAGAATGAATAACAAACCTTTTACAATCATATTGTAAATACAATTGTTAGGCTTTAGGGCTAATTCAACAGTGTTTTCAATGTTTTTGTAATTATGCTTCTAAAAGGTTGATTCTGCGCAAATTTGATGATCTTATATTTAATGCTATTTAAAATGTTGTAGTTAAGAATCTCTTCAATTATTGAATATATTTTGAGACAAAGGTCAGTTTTTCAAAAATAAAGAATATGTAAAAGTATGGTGTTTGGGGTAAAAGGCATCATATTTAACATGATCTTAAACAGCAGCTGACTTTCACATGTGTTGACATGTCATGATCAGATTCAGATTGTAATATAATTTATTAAGTTGGGAATCCACCTTAGTGATATTCAAATTCAAATAGAAAACATTTATTTTAAATATATATATATATATATATATATATATATATATATATATATATATATATATATATATATATATATATATATATATATATATATATATATATATATATATATATATATATATATATATATATATATATATATATATATATATATATATATATGTGTGTATATATATATATATATATATATATATATTTTTTTTTTTTTTTTTATTTTTTTTAAATGCTGTCTTGGTGAGTATAAGAGGCTTCCTCTAAAAACATTAAAAATCTTACCGATCAAAACCTTTTGAACAGTAGTGTATACTTTCTTATTTTTAGTTTTAGAAGTATAATAGCACAGTTTAATAAACTTAAAATAAAGGGTACCATTCTGACATATTATCTGTTTATAATCCAGTAAGGTCTCTAAGGTCATCAAACCAGAGACTGCTAGCCTATATGTTCCTCAGGCTAGGCTGAAAGGGAGATTTTGCTTTTTCCGTTGCTGCACCGACACTTGGAACAGCCTGTTTTATTAGAATTGTTCCTTTAGTACACTATTTTAAAGTAATGTTCTAAACATGTCTATTTTCTCTGGCTTTTAATCATGGTTGATTTGTGTAGTTTCTGGTCTTTTTTGTTTGTAATATGTTGTATATGCTTTTATTTTTGAACATTTGTACAGCACCTTGGTCAACAATCATTGTTCTATATAATTCGTTGTGTTATATAAAAAAAAGTTGACTGACATCTACACTTACCTAAAATCATCCTGAAAACAATGTCTCCTCCTGAAGCAGTAAAGCAGTTAGCATACTTCACTAAATCTGTGAGGTAAAGAAAGTAAAGAAAGAAATTATCTTGTGTGCAGAACACTATAGTGCATCAGAGAGGGACAGATAAACTGTCTGATAATAAAGACAAACAAAACAGTATCAGTTAGATTAGTTTCTGACCACATACTAAAACAAATTATTTCTGTGTTCTTAAAAATGACTATAATAATTTAATCATTTCAAAAACCCTTAACCTGTATATTCTATACTGTATGTGCTGTACTGAAGAATAGTTAAATAATCAAACGATAGGACTGACATTTTGTAATATTATACAACATAATATTATATAAAAATGTGTAAATGTGTTTAAAATATGTAAAATTAAACATAATACAATTACGTTACAAAGAACAAAACTAGGCCACAAGAATAATATATCAGCCTACAGTAAAATAAATTAAATTAGTAATGCACATACCTTCTTGCTCACGCTTCGAAAATCCATCATATCATTGAAAGACTAAACTAGACTAGAAGATAAACCTTCCACAGTTTTTGTGTTGTCTCTCTGAATGGGGAAACTACAAATTCCTGACACTTTCACAGTCTACTGTTGCAAAAACTATGTTCTCATGATTCCAATTATGATGGAAGTTGGGGATGTTCACATAGAGCAAGGAGGGAGTGACCATGTGCAGACTTTAGTAGAACATTTGTAGTAAATCTAGTAGTAGAAGAAAGTGTCTTTATAAGACTCTATATCTATTCTAAAATATTGTTTTTCACATACTTTTCACAATATAAATAGATACAAAAACATTGATCTTAATGAACAATTCATCCATATGTTTATTTTGTGTTTTTTTTTTTTTACCTTAATATTCTTAATCAAAATGTCATAAAATGTCTTATTCTTCAAGTGAAAAGACAGACTTCTCTCTGGTGACATACAACCCGAATTCCGGAAAAGTTGGGACTTTTTTAAAATTTGAATAAAATGAAAACTAAAAGACTTTCAAATCACATGAGCCAATATTTTATTCACAATAGAACATAGATAACATAACAAATGTTTAAACAGAGAAATACTTGTATCCACACTTACACTTGTATCCACTAATTGGGCTCATTTCAAACTTGATGCCTGCTACAGGTCTCATAAAAGTTTGGACGGGGGCATGTGTAGCATCTCCTCTTTTCAAAACAGTTTGGAGACGTCTGGGCATCAAGGTTATGAGTTTCTGGAGTGGTGGTGTTGGAATTTGGTCCCATTCTTGCCTGATATAGGTTTCCAGCTACTAAAGAGTTTGTGGTCGTCTTTGGCATACTTTTTTTTTAATTATGCACCAAATGTTCTCTGTAGGCGAAAGATCAGGCCAATTCAGCACCTGGACTCTTTTACGATGAAGACATGCTGTGTAATAGCTGCAGTATGTGGTTTTGCATTGTCCTGCTGAAATAAACAAGGCCTTCCTGAAACAGATGTCCTCTGGAGGGGATCATATATTGCTCCAAAACCTTTCTATACCTTTTAGCATTCATAGTGCCTTCCAAAACATGCAAGCTGCCCATACTGTATGCACATATGCACCCCCATACCATCAGAGATGCTGGCTTTTGAACTGAATACTGATAACACGCTGAAATGTCTCCTGCATCTTTAGCCCGGAGGACAAGGTGTCTGTGATTCCCTACAATAATGTCAAATTTGGACTTGTCTGACCATAGAACACTTTTCCATTTTAAATGAGCCTTGACTCACAGGACATGACAAGGCTTCTGGACCATGTTCACATATGGCTTCCTTTTTGCATGATAGAGCTTTAGTTGGCATCTGCAGATGTTACGGCAGATTATGTTTACCGACAGTGGTTTCTGGAAGTATTCCTGGGCCCATTAGTAATGTCATTGATACAATCAGGGCGATGAGTGAAGCAGTGTATTCCACAGTCTTTTTATTCACTTTCTCACAGATTTCACAGACTCTGCCCATCTTTACTTCTGAAAGACTCTGCCTCTCTAAGACACCCCTTTTATAGCTAATCATGTTACAGACCTGATATCAATTAATTAGTTGCTAGATGTTTTCCCAGCTGATCAAAATGTTCTTGCTTTTCAGCCATTTGTTGCCTCCGTCCCAACTTTTATGAGACCTGTAGCAGGCATCAAGTTTGAACTGAGCTCAATTAGTGGATAAAACTGTAAAATTTCTCTGTTTAAACATTTGTTATGTTATCTATGTTCTATTGTGAGATCAGTATTGTTTCATGGGATTTGAAAGTCTTTTAGTTTCCATTTTATTTAAGTTTAAGTATTTAACTTTTCCAGAATTCAGGTTGTATGCCGGACTTCTGATTTTGTAAGCATTAAGCTGATCTGCATCCATTCAATCAAAAATCAGTGGATAGAATCAAATGCCCCTGTGTCATGATCCCGGCATGTGTTTCTCTGCCTAGTGTTGGACTCTCATTTTGAAGTATAATTATGTTCCTTTCGTTCCTATGTTAAGTTTCTGGGTTAGGTTTTACAAGGGGTCCTTTTGTTAGGTTTTGTTAGGTTGTTAGGTTTTTTTAGGTCCTTTTGTTGATTGGTTTCTCGTTCATTAGTCACGATTGTTTCCAGGTGTGTCTTGTTAATTAGACCTTGTGTATTTAAACCCCTGTTTGTTTGTCAGGTCTTGTCCTTCGTGGCTGTTTGGCATGCTTTATTCTTGTTCATAGTTGTCGTGTTCCTCATGTTTGAATATTGCAACTTGATCCTTCTCTCCTGCATTTTTCAACCATCATTACAGACTGCCCAATGTTTTTGTTTCACTTTAAATTATGTCATACAATTCAGAAGAAAAGATCTGTCACTACTTCTGTCTCATCACAACTTTAATTATGGGTCTTGGCAAAACTGTCAAATTGAAGAATGACTGCTCGGTGTCTCTAGCATTCAATTTTTATTCCAAACTCAGAAGAAGAAAAAAGAGGTATTAAACTAACAATGAGTATGGAAAAATAGACTAAAACAGAGGTGTGGATCCATGATAAGAGATTTAATAAGGGATGATCAAATAATGTATAAAACAATTTGAAGCATTTTCACTACAGAAAAAGACTTTAAATTATATTGATTGGCCATATTAATTGCATCTTAATTATTCACTGGTCCAACAGCAGTTCATGGTATTCTTTAAGCTAACACTTTGCTTAGCTAACACTTTGTCTGAATCCGAAATCATCCCCTATACTCTCAAATAGGGCATTATTTGAGGGGACAGCGATTTGTAGTGGTGTCTGAAACCATAGCCCTTGTGAAAAAAAGTGCACTTTAGTGTACTTTTATAAAGTGTACTTATTACACAAATAATACTTTAAAGGTACACACTTAAGTGTGAATTAAATGCAATATTTTCAGCGCACTGAATGCACATTAAGTGTAATTGATTTTGCCTTTATTTTAAATGTGTTCTAAATGTGTTATATCTGTTTTAGACAAATGGATTCATTTGTGAAGCAAAGACAACAATTGAACCTCTTCCATTTAATTAAAGTTGAGTAAAGGTGAGTATTGCAATAAATTGTACACAAAAGGTTTTTATTTTTAAAGACTAGTTTGCTTTTCAGATTTTTTTGTTGTTGTTCATTCTAATGCAGAGGAAGGAGTGAATTTATGATGCTTGATGACAGTGGTTCTCGACTCTAGTCCTGGAGTATCCCCAATAGTACACAATTTGGACGTCTTCCTTATCTGATCCACATTTCCGGTCTTGGAGTCTCTCTACTAACAAGCTGGTAAGTTTAATAATGATTAGAGAGCCCAAATGTTCAGTGCTGGGGCTACTACAGAACCAGGTTGTTTGGGTAACAACCTGTTTATTACTTATGTATGTTTATTTGTTTTTTCAGCTGTCTTCCCTCATTTTCATATAATATGTTTTTAATTTCAATAGAGTATGAGTTGTCTGATGATTGACTGATTAAATGGATTTGATCCTCTGGAATAAAATAAGTAGAACATGCCTGACTTCACGACTATCCTGGGACAGTGAGTTTAATGATGTTCATTATAGGGAAGGCATGTCTTAATTTGGAAAAATTGTTTTGGTTGTCTCTGTGCATGTGAAATTAGGCCCATACATGTGGTATAAGTGAAAACGTTTTTTTTTTCTTTTTCTGTAAACTTGTCTTTCAAAAGGTGATTATGGAGAATTGCCTTTAAAACCCTTCCTGCCATCCTGCCATCATCGCCATACCTCACAAATGGAAAAAACGGTGTGTCCAACATGTGGTGAAATGAAGAGAAGCTTAATGACATTCAGCCTGTAAGAAAAAACAACACTATCAAATTAGCTTTGATAAAGTACACTGCTCTGTGGCTCATATGTATTACTTTATTCTTTCCTTTAGTGATTCTCCTTGTAAATGGGTTAGTTCACCCGAATAAGTAAAATTCTGTCATTAAAGGTATAGTTCATCCAAAAATGATCTTATAATTTACTCAACCTCAAGTCATCCTAGGCATATATGACTTTCTTCTTTCAGACGAATACAATCAGAGCTACTGTATATGAATAAATATCCTGGTTCTTCCAAGCAGGGCCGTAGCTAGAGGATTTGGGGCCCCCTGAAAAAATATTGATGTGGGCCCCCCACCCAAATCATATACTGTACAATATATGAGAATGGAGGCCCACATGTAACCTAATAGGGGTTTATTACAAAATAACAAAATAGATAAATGTAAATAAACATTTTTACTTAACACCAGCAAAAGCAAAATACACATTATAAAATGGTGGTGGTGTTGTAAACTCTTTATTTTAAAAGGTAAATGTTTATATACATTTTTACAACTAATAAAAACTTAACAAAAACCAAGACATTTTTAAATATTAATAAATTAATTAGGCAGGCGGTAGTTTTCCTAGGCGGTAGTTTTCCTAGGAAAGTAAATCTGACAGCGAAATAACAATTCACTAAGTTACTAACCTGTCTTAAAGAACGTCTTGATCGGCTGGGATACAGCAACTCTCCTGGCCTCCCTCTCGTTCTTTTCAAGGCGTTTCTGGTACCATGATTTATATTTTCTTTTCCCTGACATTTTCCGCCTCTCAGTCAGTCTCCTGGGGCCTGTACCATGATGGTAGCTTAACAAACTCAGGGTTAAAGGATTAGTTTTGAGTTGACAAAACAAAACCCATCTATTCAGAGGCCTGTTGCATGAAGCTAGCTGAACAAACTCTGAGTTTCAGAGTAGGTTTAGAGTTGACAAATCCAGATAAATCCAACCTGGTTTAGATCAAGTTCAATTGTTTCTCAAAGCTTGGTATAAACTTTCTCTGTCAACTCAGGTTCAATCCAGAGTTTGCAATTAACACTGAAGCGCGTGCACCTGAAATATGCCAAATAATTATAGGTTCAAAAAGAGCTCAAATAAATACATGTTGTTTAAAAGAATTTTGAATGCATGTTTTATATTTATATTAATATTTGGCTACTTGTCAATATAATATAATTATATGAATATATTATGTGAATTAAAAGTAATTATAATTCATATATTATAAATATAATAAATAATTTGCACCAAAAGATGAGCAATTTTGTCTCTAAAGTTTTTTCACTATAAACTACTTTAATTTGAGAGATACAGGTGGTGTGAGTTTTACTTGCAGCTGATTGGTCCAGTTTGAGTTTGTGATCTCTAACCCAGAATAAAACCTGCTCCAGAGCAGGTTAGCTGTGTAGTGTAAGTTACCATGGTGATTAACACTGCTAACAACCAATCCACCTTCTTGAGCCCGAAAAAACAGAGTTTGCTCAAACTAATCTCAAACTTACCTGGGTAGCAACTGAAACCAGCTTTGTGCAACAGGCCACAGGCTTTGTTGGTCCCATGATGCTAATCATCAACTTTCTCTGTCAACTCAGGCTTTGATCCTGAGTTTAGGAGTTAAGCTGTGACATCAGTAGTGAACAGCCAATCACACGCTGTGGATCAGTGGAACTGAGATTCATTTCTCTCTTAGAATATTACATGATGGAAAAATATTAAGAATTTAAGAAAAATGTACACCACAAGAAGAAAAGAGCGGTCTTAAAGAAAAATCTTAAACGCAAATGCAAGTAAAAGTTATGAAGTTAGTTTACTTGATATATAGCGAGAATTAAACATTTAAGCTCACATGTAGTCATTTGTGTATCTTTACTTATTGATTTTAAAGCTTATTTGAATGACATTTATATAGGCCATTTATATTAATTTTAACTAAGTGCTTGCCTATTAATGATTGATAAATTGTGTAATTGATTATGGGTATAATAATTACATAAATTATATATAAATCATTCAAAATTATTATTATAATAAATAAGCATTGTTAAAAGCCCGACGCTTTAGTCTTTAAAAAACATTTGCTATGTAATTTTGAGAATAAATATTTGTTTGTGCATTATTGCTAACAACGCTTGTAGAAATTAATCATTAACAATAGTAAATTTAAGATAATGTTAGCTTATGAAATGATTTTGCTTTAAGACTATATGTACTTTCTGTTGGGCATAAGAGTCATGAGTGCAACAGCCAGAGGGTTTTGGTATTTATAACAGATCCATATGAGAAGTTGTTTTGCTATGCATTTTGCTGTGCTCTTAGAGTGCTTTTGTATGTGTTAACAAAGAAGCAGTCTTTTGTCCAGGAAATTGGAGGGGTGATGTTGCGAACGAAGCACAGCTGACCAGAAAATCATCTGTCTCCTGTAATAGAAAAAATGTATTTAATCAATAGAAGAAAATATAATCATTGAGGAGAGTGATTTTAACAATATGTATGAATTTGTTTTAACACATATAATCATTATTGTAGTATGCTTAACATGAAGGTTGCTACATGTCCTTAGAATTGAACTGAGAGGGACAACTGGTCAGTTTAAAAAGAATAGATCTGACCCCTAAGGTCAGTGGCTAAAACTGTATTGATCCTTGACAAAGGGGACCATGACCAAACTGAAAGGGTTATTACTATGTGAATACTGAAGTGGAAGATTACAGGAGCTCTTGTCTTTGTTTCTGACCTTGTAAATGGTATAAAAGGGAACCTGATTGTTTAGTCTTTAGGCCGCTCTCATACAGTCATCTGTGGCTGTGCGACAGTGTACTCTTTCCTTGCAAGAAATAAATCATTCTTTATTATATTCAAAGATTTGTCTCTTGTTCAGTGATTGAGTTGAATTATTGCCGCGACAGTTTTGGTGTCAGTTAAGTGGGATTCCTTGGATGTGCCTTCTGGTCCCGAGAGCAGATGGTGACTGATCATCCTGGGCGTTAGAGTCACAGCCTTACCCTGACAGATTGAGGAGAAGGGCCGACTGCTCTGGGGTCTGGAGGGTCCGACCACTGGAATCAGAAAAGCGAACCCGAGGTGGCACGGGAGCTTCCTGGTAAGAGACAGATTTTTTTAAATTAAGAAATTCAGGGGGAAATGAATGATTATTGAATTTCTGAAAGATGTGAATGATTGTTGAATTTCTAATTTCTGAATGATGTGAATGATTGTTGAATTTCTGAATGATTATTGAATTTCTGAATGAATTGAAAATTATTTGGGGAAAAATATTGAAAATATTGAGAGAATTGTAAAAAATATGAATGATTTGGGAAAAATATTGAAAATATTGAGAAAAAATATTGAGAGAATTGTAAAAAATATGAATGATTTGGGAAAAATATTGAGGGTATTGGAGGAACCATAGCTGACAGCTGACTCTGGGGGAGACAATTTCTAGAGGAAATTGTGAGAAGTTTTCCAGAGGGAAAAAGAGTAAAAGACCAGGCGAGGCCAGGTCGGACCGTGCTGAGAGCAGGTCTTAAAGGATTACAGAGGGGTAGTCCGCCCGTCCATCTTGGGTGAAAGATAGGGTCTGAGCGGAGGCGTCCGACAGACTAAAAACCTAGCGCTAGGTGTAGATCCACAGAGACAGACTGTCAGGATGGGGAAGTCCGAGAGCAAGATCAAATATGAAGCACCGGTATTTTTTCAAATGAGAAAATTATATGGCCAAAAAATGCATGCAAGGTATAGAGAAGAATTAAATATCATGATTGTCCCAAATGAGGGAACGCTGAGAGGGAACGCTGAGTAGCACGGATGGTCAGTTGAAAATAGGAGATAAGGATTGAAGGGCTGTTGTGGGAAATGTGTGTGTGAAATGTGAGTGTTGTGTGAAAGAAGCATAGCAGGGAAAGGAAAATGATGTCTGATCACACAGAAGCCGCAGCTGTTTAAAGATCGCTGGTGAGTATGAACTTTGATTAAGCTATGAATATACAATTTGTGATAACTAAATTATGGCAAATGATTTGAGTGACATGATCAGTAACTTGATCAGTCTGGATAAAGATATTGAGAGACGAAAGAGCAAGCGCTGTAAGCAGCTCCGCTCTGAAGCCCGCAAGTTAAAGAAATTTGAAGAACTAATGAAGAAAATGGGCAACAAATGTTTTAATTCTGTTTAGAAAGTTAAACAGCAACTTAACTGGCTACAAATAAAGAGAGAATAGAGAAAAGATTCAAATTGCTTGTGCTTATTCATGGATTAGTAACAGAGATTTTACAATTTGATAAACAAATGTGAGGTTATAAAAAACAAGATGCAAAACATTTTAGGTTTATTGGACCCTGAGCTCTCTTCTGAGACTGTCCGAGTGTTTTCTGCTTTAGGCACTGCCCAGAGACTGGGAACTAGACTGAGATTGGAGAACAGAGGTGTTGCTCCACCAGAGGACAGAGAGTGTTTTAATTGTGGTTAGCGGGCCATTTTGCAAGAAACTGTAACCGCCCACCCATAAGGTGTGGTAAATCAGGCCAACAGGCTAAATCCTGTAAATTAAACCCAGAAAAGAGAAAGAAACAGAGACAAGATTTACACTCTGTCTTAAGAAAATAATTAGATAACAATAAGGTTAAGGAATTCCTTTTGAAAGAAAGATATATAATATTTTAATACAGGCAGATGTACAAATTACAGAATAACAGAAAAACGTGAGTTGAGGATGTATATTTAAATAGTGACTTAGAGAGAGAAAAGAACAAGGAAAAAAAAAATTAAGTCTTTAGTGAAGTTTAGTTAATATGAGTTTTAAAATTAAAGATAAAGATGATAAAACGTTGAATAGACATATAAATCAGGTTGAGAGGGTTTTAAGATAAACAAACAATTATAAATATGTTCTTGCTCTTCTCACTTTTGCAAAACTCTGAATATTGGGTTGTTGAAATAACTATAGGTTGGAAACCCTATAAGCTGATGTTTTGGTTTCAAAAGATAAGCTGGTGCTGAGCTGTAATAAAACAATTTGCTTATCTGAATCTGGCCCACCATGTCATTTGGTGCTGTGGCCTAACTTGAGTAACAGAGACTCAATCTGAGTGGAAATTAATTCAAAATTGATTATAAGGGGCAAAAGACGAATATAAAATTATGATTATTGGAGATGGTGATCTAAGGATAGAGTTAAAGGGAAAATCTCTGATGTTCATTTGAAAACAATTTTAATTTCTAGCCAGATCAGACGCTGAGCTAAAGTGAAGAGTGTCTGTTTATGAATGCAGTTTACCGTCCTGAAGGCCTCAGAGTCGCTCTCATTTGAAACCAGCTCAAAGCTGGTATCTGAGCCTGTGTCATGTGATAAGATATTTGAAGAAAAAGCACAGGGCATCAGTTGAAAATCATAGACAATGATTGGATAAAAAGGATGTTTTAAAATATGGTGACTTTTAAATTAACTGAAGTTTTTACTTTTATGTATTATATGAGCAGGTTGTGTCTAATCTTAGCCTTCACCATGTACAGAACTGATGGCCTTGGTCACAGTGGTAGCAGAACATTAAATTGAATGGAGAGTTGTTCTGGCTAAATTCACTGAGTAATTCACTGATGGATTTTAGTGATTAAGTTGTGTTATGATTAACCTGTCTCCATGTTCTACCTATAGTAAGCAGACTAATTGGCTCTGTTGACTCTTGAATGCACTTTCCCCAAGGCTCCAGAAAATATTGGATCCTGTTGAGGGTCAAAGATCTCAAGCGATGACCAAGTGGGCACGAGGTGGTTTCAAGACGGGTAAGATTCTCTTTTGGCCAGCGGAACAACCCAAGCCAGGGAGATCACCGTAAAGTCACTTGGGACCCCAAGTGGGACCCCACTTGGGGTTTTATGTGAGGTGTGTATGAGAGTGGAGCGATGTCTGTGAGGCCAGCAGCATCAGTGAAGGGGGGAAGCTGTGCTTGTGGGGGCCGAGAGTCCAGACAGGACACAGCAGGGCCTGCCCTAATTATGCTCCTCTATACCGCTCACCAATAACCGCAGAAATTGAGTGCCAGGGAAGAAAGATCCTGAGCGAAAGAGTTATGATGGTAGGGGGCATTCAAGAGCCGGCTGAGACCATGCAGTGCTTGTCATTTAACTTGTGTGGAGACCAGAACAAAATGTATTAATTTGTATCAGTAAAACTGAATTAATGTTATTATGAGTTTACTTCAGCAGGCTTAATTCAGAGACATATCCCAGATAGCAAACGGATGTGGGCCACTTCAGGCAATGATGCGGCACTGCAGGCCTTCTTATGGCCCGGATAAAATGTATGTGAGCCTGATGTGGCCCACATGTAAAATGGCAAATATGGCCCAAATATTATAAGTCACATGTGGGCCTTTTTAGGCAAATATGCGGCACTTATGGCAATGTGTAATCTGAATGTGAGCCTAAAGTGGCCCATATGATAATAAATGAATATGGCCCGAATATCACAAACCAAATGTGGGCCACCTATGGCAAAAATGTGGCAAGATCAACAATGACTAATCTGGGTGTAAACCAAATATGGCCCACATGTATTGCAGAAAATGTGGCCCAGTTATGTTATAACATATCTGGGCCAGTTTTGGCACATGTGAGGGACAGTAATCACTGGCGAATCTGAACGTAAACCTAAAGTGGCCCACACTTGGCAAATGAAATAAGGCCCGAATACATTACATCAAATTTGGGCCACATTTGGCAAATGTATGGCAAAGTCAAAACTGGCTAAACAGGGTGTGAGCCTAAACTGGCCCACATATAGTGCAGCAAATGTGGCCCAATTATGCTAAAACATATCTGGGCCATTTTTGGCAAAGGTGAGGGACAGTAATTACTGGCGAATCTGAATATGAACCTAAAGTGGCCCACACATGGAATTGCAACTATGGCCCGAATACATTACATCAAATTTGGGCCACATTTGGCAAATGTATGGCAAAGTCAGCACTGGCTAAACAGGGTGTGAGCCTAAACTAGCCCACATATAGTGCAGCAAATGTGGCCCAATTATGTTAAAACATATCTGGGCCATTTTTGGCAAAGATGAGGGACAGTAATCACTAACGAATCTGAATATGAACCTAAAGTGGCCCACACATGGCATTGCAAATATGGCCCGAATACATTACACCAAATTTGGGCAACATTTAGCAAAAATGTGGCAAAGTCAGCACTGGCTAAACAGGGTGTGAACCTAAACTGGCCCACATATAGTTCAGCAAATGTGGCCCAATTATGTAAAAACATACCGGGGCCAGTTTTGGCAAAGATGAGGGACAGTAATCACTAACGAATCTGAATGTGAACCTAATGTGGCCCACACATGGCATAGCAGATATGGCCCGAATACATTACACCAAATTTGGCCCACATTTGGAAAATGTACGGCAAAGTCAGCACTGGCTGACCAGGGCGTGAGCCTAAACTGGCCCACATATAATAACGCAAATGTGGCCCAGTTATGTTAAAACATATTTGGGCCAGTTTTTGCAAAGGAGAGGGACAGTGATAACTGACGAATCTGAATATGAACCTAAAGTGGGCCACACATGGCATAGCAAATATGGCCCGAACACGTTACACCAAATTTGGGCCACATTTGGCAAAAGTATGGCAAAGTCAGCACTGGCTAACTAGGATATGAGCCTAAACTGGCCCACACATAATGCAGCAAATGTGGCCCAGTTTTCTTAAAAACATATCTGGGCCAGTTTTGGCAAAGGTGAGGGACAGTAATCACTTGCAAATCTGAATATGAACCTAAAGTGGCCCACACATGGCATAGCAAATATGGCCCGAACACGTTACACTATATTTGGGCCACATTTGGCAAATTAATGGCAAAGTCAGCACTGGCTAACCAGGGTGTGAACCTAAACTGGCCCACATATAATGCAGCAAATGTGGCCCAGTTTTCTTAAAAAAATAGCTGGGCCACTTTTGGCAAAGATGAGGGACAGTAATCACTAACAAAACTGAATATGAACCTAAAGTGGCCCACACATGGCATAGCAAATATGGCCCGAATACATTACACTAAATTTGGGCCACATTTGGCAAAAATACGGCAAATTCAGCACTGGCTAACCAGAATGTGTGCCCACATATAATGCAGCAAATGTGGCCCAGTTTTCTTAAAAAAATAGCTGGGCCACTTTTGGCAAAGATGAGGGACAGTAATCACTAACAAAACTGAATATGAACCTAAAGTGGCCCACACATGGCATAGCAAATATGGCCCGAATACATTACACTAAATTTGGGCCACATTTGGCAAAAATACGGCAAATTCAGCACTGGCTAACCAGAATGTGTGCCTAAACTGGCCCACATATAATGCAGCAAATGTGGCCCAGTTATTTTAAAATATATTTGGGCCAGTTTTTGCAAAGGAGAGGGACAGTGATAACTGACGAATCTGAATATGAACCTAAAGTGGGCCACACATGGCACTGCAAATATGGCCCGAATACATTACACCAAATTTGGGCCACATTTGGCAAAAGTATGGCAAAGTCAGCACTGGCTAACTAGGATATGACCCTAAACTGGCCCACACATAATGCAGCAAATGTGGCCCAGTTTTATTAAAAACATACCTGGGCCAGTTTTGGCAAAGATGAGGGACAGTAATCACTCGCGAATCTGAATATGAACCTAATGTGGCCCACACATGGCATAACAAATATGGCCCGAATACATTACACCAAATTTGGCCCACATTTGGAAAATGTACGGCAAAGTCAGCACTGGCTGACCAGGGCGTGAGCCTAAACTGGCCCACATATAATAACGCAAATGTGGCCCAGTTATGTTAAAACATATTTGGGCCAGTTTTTGCAAAGGAGAGGACAGTGATAACTGTGAATCTGAATATGAACCTAAAGTGGGCCACACATGGCATAGCAAATATGGCCCGAACACGTTACACCAAATTTGGGCCACATTTGGCAAAAGTATGGCAAAGTCAGCACTGGCTAACTAGGATATGAGCCTAAACTGGCCCACACATAATGCAGCAAATGTGGCCCAGTTTTCTTAAAAACATATCTGGGCCAGTTTTGCAAAGGTGAGGACAGTAATCACTTGCAAATCTGAATATGAACCTAAAGTGGCCCACACATAGCATAGCAAATATGGCCCGAACACGTTACACTATATTTGGGCCACATTTGGCAAATTAATGGCAAAGTCAGCACTGGCTAACCAGGGTGTGAACCTAAACTGGCCCACATATAATGCAGCAAATGTGGCCCAGTTTTCTTAAAAAAATAGCTGGGCCAGTTTTGGCAAAGATGAGGGACAGTAATCACTAACAAAACTGAATATGAACCTAAAGTGGCCCACACATGGCATAGCAAATATGGCCCGAATACATTACACTAAATTTGGGCCACATTTGGCAAAAATACGGCAAATTCAGCACTGGCTAACCAGAATGTGTGCCTAAACTGGCCCCACATATAATGCAGCAAATGTGGCCCAGTTATTTTAAAATATATTTGGGCCAGTTTTTGCAAAGGAGAGGGACAGTGATAACTGACGAATCTGAATATGAACCTAAAGTGGGCCACACATGGCACTGCAAATATGGCCCGAATACATTACACCAAATTTGGGCCACATTTGGCAAAAAGTATGGCAAAGTCAGCACTGGCTAACTAGGATATGACCCTAAACTGGCCCACATAATGCAGCAAATGTGGCCCAGTTTTATTAAAAACATACCTGGGCCAGTTTTGGCAAAGATGAGGACAGTAATCACTTTCATGAATCTGAATATGAACCTAATGTGGCCCACACATGGCATAACAAATATGGCCCGAATACATTACACCAAATTTGGCCCACATTTGGAAAATGTACGGCAAAGTCAGCACTGGCTGACCAGGGCGTGAGCCTAAACTGGCCCACATATAATAACGCAAATGTGGCCCAGTTATGTTAAAACATATTTGGGCCAGTTTTTGCAAAGGAGAGGGACAGTAATAACTGACGAATCTGAATATGAACCTAAAGTGGGCCACACATGGCATTGCAAAAATGGCCCGAATACATTACACCAAATTTGGGCCACATTTGGCAAAAGTATGGCAAAGTCAGCACTGGCTAACCAGGATAAGAGCCTAAACTGGCCCACACATAATGCAGCAAATGTGGCCCAGTTTTCTTAAAAACATATTTGGGCCAGTTTTTGCAAAGGAAAGGGACAGTAATAACTGACGAATCTGAATATGAACCTAAAGTGGGCCACACATGACATTGCAAAAATGGCCCGAATACATTACACCAAATTTGGGCCACATTTGGCAAAAGTATGGCAAAGTCAGCACTGGCTAACCAGGATATGAGCCTAAACTGGCCCACACATAATGCAGCAAATGTGGCCCAGTTTTCTTAAAAACATATCTGGGCCAGTTTTGGCAAAGGTGAGGGACAGTAATCACTAACAAAACTGAATATGAACCTAAAGTGGCCCACACATGGCATAGCAAATATGGCCCGAATACATTACACTAAATTTGGGCCACATTTGGCAAAAATACGGCAAATTCAGCACTGGCTAACCAGAATGTGTGCCTAAACTGGCCCACATATAATGCAGCAAATGTGGCCCAGTTATTTTAAAATATATTTGGGCCAGTTTTTGCAAAGGAGAGGGACAGTGATAACTGACGAATCTGAATATGAACCTAAAGTGGGCCACACATGGCACTGCAAATATGGCCCGAATACATTACACCAAATTTGGGCCACATTTGGCAAAAGTATGGCAAAGTCAGCACTGGCTAACTAGGATATGACCCTAAACTGGCCCACACATAATGCAGCAAATGTGGCCCAGTTTTATTAAAAACATACCTGGGCCAGTTTTGGCAAAGATGAGGGACAGTAATCACTCGCGAATCTGAATATGAACCTAATGTGGCCCACACATGGCATAACAAATATGGCCCGAATACATTACACCAAATTTGGCCCACATTTGGAAAATGTACGGCAAAGTCAGCACTGGCTGACCAGGGCGTGAGCCTAAACTGGCCCACATATAATAACGCAAATGTGGCCCAGTTATGTTAAAACATATTTGGGCCAGTTTTTGCAAAGGAGAGGGACAGTAATAACTGACGAATCTGAATATGAACCTAAAGTGGGCCACACATGGCATTGCAAAAATGGCCCGAATACATTACACCAAATTTGGGCCACATTTGGCAAAAGTATGGCAAAGTCAGCACTGGCTAACTAGGATATGAGCCTAAACTGGCCCACACATAATGCAGCAAATGTGGCCCAGTTTTCTTAAAAACATATCTGGGCCAGTTTTGGCAAAGGTGAGGGACAGTAATCACTTGCAAATCTGAATATGAACCTAAAGTGGCCCACACATAGCATAGCAAATATGGCCCGAACACGTTACACTATATTTGGGCCACATTTGGCAAATTAATGGCAAAGTCAGCACTGGCTAACCAGGGTGTGAACCTAAACTGGCCCACATATAATGCAGCAAATGTGGCCCAGTTTTCTTAAAAAAATAGCTGGGCCACTTTTGGCAAAGATGAGGGACAGTAATCACTAACAAAACTGAATATGAACCTAAAGTGGCCCACACATGGCATAGCAAATATGGCCCGAATACATTACACTAAATTTGGGCCACATTTGGCAAAAATACGGCAAATTCAGCACTGGCTAACCAGAATGTGTGCCTAAACTGGCCCACATATAATGCAGCAAATGTGGCCCAGTTATTTTAAAATATATTTGGGCCAGTTTTGCAAGGAGAGGGACAGTGATAACTGACAATCTGAATATGAACCTAAAGTGGGCCACACATGGCACTGCAAATATGGCCCGAATACATTACACCAAATTTGGGCCACATTTGGCAAAAGTATGGCAAAGTCAGCACTGGCTAACTAGGATATGACCCTAAACTGGCCCACATAATGCAGCAAATGTGGCCCAGTTTTATTAAAAACATACCTGGGCCAGTTTTGGCAAAGATGAGGGACAGTAATCACTCGCGAATCTGAATATGAACCTAATGTGGCCCACACATGGCATAACAAATATGGCCCGAATACATTACACCAAATTTGGCCCACATTTGGAAAATGTACGGCAAAGTCAGCACTGGCTGACCAGGGCGTGAGCCTAAACTGGCCCACATATAATAGCATAAATGTGGCCCAGTTATGTTAAAACATATTTGGGCCAGTTTTTGCAAAGGAGAGGACAGTAATAACTGACGAATCTGAATATGAACCTAAAGTGGGCCACACATGGCATTGCAAAAATGGCCCGAATACATTACACCAAATTTGGGCCACATTTGGCAAAAGTATGGCAAAGTCAGCACTGGCTAACCAGGATAAGAGCCTAAACTGGCCCACACATAATGCAGCAAATGTGGCCCAGTTTTCTTAAAAACATATTTGGGCCAGTTTTTGCAAAGGAAAGGGACAGTAATAACTGACGAATCTGAATATGAACCTAAAGTGGGCCACACATGACATTGCAAAAATGGCCCGAATACATTACACCAAATTTGGGCCACATTTGGCAAAAGTATGGCAAAGTCAGCACTGGCTAACCAGGATATGAGCCTAAACTGGCCCACACATAATGCAGCAAATGTGGCCCAGTTTTCTTAAAAACATATCTGGGCCAGTTTTGGCAAAGGTGAGGGACAGTAATCACTAACAAAACTGAATATGAACCTAAAGTGGCCCACACATGGCATAGCAAATATGGCCCGAATACATTACACTAAATTTGGGCCACATTTGGCAAAAATACGGCAAATTCAGCACTGGCTAACCAGAATGTGTGCCTAAACTGGCCCACATATAATGCAGCAAATGTGGCCCAGTTATTTTAAAATATATTTGGGCCAGTTTTTGCAAAGGAGAGGGACAGTGATAACTGACGAATCTGAATATGAACCTAAAGTGGGCCACACATGGCACTGCAAATATGGAATACATTACACCAAATTTGGGCCACATTTGGCAAAAGTATGGCAAAGTCAGCACTGGCTAACTAGGATATGACCTAAACTGGCCCACACATAATGCAGCAAATGTGGCCCAGTTTTTATTAAAAACATACCTGGGCCAGTTTTGGCAAAGATGAGGACAGTAATCACTCGAATCTGAATATGAACCTAATGTGGCCACACATGGCATAACAAATATGGCCCGAATACATTACACCAAATTTGGCCCACATTTGGAAAATGTCAAAGTCAGCACTGGCTGACCAGGCGTGAGCCTAAACTGGCCCACATATAATAGCATAAATGTGGCCCAGTTATGTTAAAACATATTTGGGCCAGTTTTTGCAAAGGAGAGGGACAGTAATAACTGACGAATCTGAATATGAACCTAAAGTGGGCCACACATGGCATTGCAAAAATGGCCCGAATACATTACACCAAATTTGGGCCACATTTGGCAAAAGTATGGCAAAGTCAGCACTGGCTAACTAGGATATGAGCCTAAACTGGCCCACACATAATGCAGCAAATGTGGCCCAGTTTTCTTAAAAACATATCTGGGCCAGTTTTGGCAAAGGTGAGGGACAGTAATCACTTGCAAATCTGAATATGAACCTAAAGTGGCCCACACATAGCATAGCAAATATGGCCCGAACACGTTACACTATATTTGGGCCACATTTGGCAAATTAATGGCAAAGTCAGCACTGGCTAACCAGGGTGTGAACCTAAACTGGCCCACATATAATGCAGCAAATGTGGCCCAGTTTTCTTAAAATATATTTGGGCCAGTTTTTGCAAAGGAGAGGGACAGTAATCACTAACAAAATCTGAATATGAACCTAAAGTGGCCACACATGGCATGCAAATATGGCCGAATACATTACACCAAATTTGGGCCACATTTGGCAAAATATGGCAAATTCAGCACTGGCTAACCAGAATGTGTGCCTAAACTGGCCCACATATAATGCAGCAAATGTGGCCCAGTTATTTTAAAATATATTTGGGCCAGTTTTTGCAAAGGAGAGGGACAGTGATAACTGACGAATCTGAATATGAACCTAAAGTGGGCCACACATGGCACTGCAAATATGGCCCGAATACATTACACCAAATTTGGGCCACATTTGGCAAAAGTATGGCAAAGTCAGCACTGGCTAACTAGGATATGACCTAAACTGGCCCACATAATGCAGCAAATGTGGCCCAGTTTTATTAAAAACATACCTGGGCCAGTTTTGGCAAAGATGAGGGACAGTAATCACTCGCGAATCTGAATATGAACCTAATGTGGCCCACACATGGCATAACAAATATGGCCCGAATACATTACACCAAATTTGGCCCACATTTGGAAAATGTCTGGCAAAGTCAGCACTGGCTGACCAGGCGTGAGCCTAAACTGGCCCACATATAATAGCATAAATGTGGCCCAGTTATGTTAAAACATATTTGGGCCAGTTTTTGCAAAGGAGAGGACAGTAATAACTGTGAATCTGAATATGAACCTAAAGTGGGCCACACATGGCATTGCAAAAATGGCCCGAATACATTACACCAAATTTGGGCCACATTTGGCAAAAGTATGGCAAAGTCAGCACTGGCTAACCAGGATATGAGCCTAAACTGGCCCACACATAATGCAGCAAATGTGGCCCAGTTTTCTTAAAAACATATTTGGGCCAGTTTTTGCAAAGGAAAGGACAGTAATAACTGCGAATCTGAATATGAACCTAAAGTGGGCCACACATGACATTGCAAAATGGCCCGAATACATTACACCAAATTTGGGCCACATTTGGCAAAAGTATGGCAAAGTCAGCACTGGCTAACCAGGATATGAGCCTAAACTGGCCCACACATAATGCAGCAAATGTGGCCCAGTTTTCTTAAAAACATATCTGGGCCAGTTTTGGCAAAGGTGAGGGACAGTAATCACTAACAAAACTGAATATGAACCTAAAGTGGCCCACACATGGCATAGCAAATATGGCCCGAATACATTACACTAAATTTGGGCCACATTTGGCAAAAATGCAAATTCAGCACTGGCTAACCAGAATGTGTGCCTAAACTGGCCCACATATAATGCAGCAAATGTGGCCCAGTTATTTTAAAATATATTTGGGCCAGTTTTTGCAAAGGAGAGGACAGTGATAACTGACGAATCTGAATATGAACCTAAAGTGGGCCACACATGGCACTGCAAATATGGCCCGAATACATTACACCAAATTTGGGCCACATTTGGCAAAAAGTATGGCAAAGTCAGCACTGGCTAACTAGGATATGACCTAAACTGGCCCACATAATGCAGCAAATGTGGCCCAGTTTTATTAAAAACATACCTGGGCCAGTTTTGGCAAAGATGAGGACAGTAATCACTCGAATCTGAATATGAACCTAATGTGGCCCACACATGGCATAACAAATATGGCCCGAATACATTACACCAAATTTGGCCCACATTTGGAAAATGTCAAAGTCAGCACTGGCTGACCAGGCGTGAGCCTAAACTGGCCCACATATAATGCACGTGACCCAGTTTTGTTAAAACATATTTGGGCCAGTTTTGGCAAAGGAGAGGGACAGTAATAACTGACAAATCTGAATATGAACCTAAAGTGGGCCACACATGGCATTGCAAATATGGCCCAAATACATTACACCAAATTTGGGCCACGTTTGGTAAAAGTACTGCAAAGTCAGCACTGGCTAACCAGGATATGAGCCTAAACTGGCCCACATAATGCAGCAAATGTGGCCCAGTTTCCTAAAAACATATTTGGGCCAGTTTTGCAAAGAAAGGACAGTAATAACTGCGAATCTGAATATGAACCTAAAGTGGGCCACACATGACATTGCAAAATGGCCCGAATACATTACACCAAATTTGGGCCACATTTGGCAAAAGTATGGCAAAGTCAGCACTGGCTAACCAGGATATGAGCCTAAACTGGCCCACACACATAATGCAGCAAATGTGGCCCAGTTTTCTTAAAAACATATCTGGGCCAGTTTTTGCAAAGTGAGGACAGTAATCACTGTGCAAATCTGAATATGAACCTAAAGTGGGCCACACATGGCATAGCAAATATGGCCCGAACTTACACCAAATTTGGGCCACATTTGGCAAAAGTATGGCAAAGTCAGCACTGGCTAACTAGGATATGAGCCTAAACTGGCCCACACATAATGCAGCAAATGTGGCCCCGTTTTCTTAAAAACATATCTGGGCCAGTTTTGGCAAGGTGAGGACAGTAATCACTGCAAATCTGAATATGAACCTAAAGTGGCCCACACATGGCATAGCAAATATGGCCCGAACACATTACACTATATTTGGGCCACATTTGGCAAAAGTATGGCAAAGTCAGCACTGGCTAACCAGGATATGAGCCTAAACTGGCCCACACATAATGCAGCAAATGTGGCCCAGTTTTCTTAAAAACATATCTGGGCCAGTTTTGGCAAGATGAGGACAGTAATCACTAACAAAACTGAATATGAACCTAAAGTGGCCCACACATGGCATAGCAAATATGGCCCGAATACATTACACTAAATTTGGGCCACATTTGGCAAAAATACGGCAAATTCAGCACTGGCTAACCAGAATGTGTGCCTAAACTGGCCCACATATAATGCAGCAAATGTGGCCCAGTTATTTTAAAATATATTTGGGCCAGTTTTGCAAAGGAGAGGACAGTGATAACTGACGAATCTGAATATGAACCTAAAGTGGGCCACACATGGCACTGCAAATATGGCCCGAATACATTACACAAATTTGGGCCACATTTGGCAAAAAGTATAGCAAAGTCAGCACTGGCTAACCAGGATATGACCTAAACTGGCCCACATAATGCAGCAAATGTGGCCCAGTTTTATTAAAAACATACCTGGGCCAGTTTTGGCAAAGATGAGGGACAGTAATCACTCGCGAATCTGAATATGAACCTAATGTGGCCCACACATGGCATAACAAATATGGCCTGAATACATTACACCAAATTTGGCCCACATTTGGAAAATGTATGGCAAAGTCAGCACTGGCTGACCAGGCGTGAGCCTAAACTGGCCCACATATGATGCAGCAAATGTGGCCCAGTAATGCTAAAATATATTTGGGCCAGTTTTTGCAAAGGAGAGGGACAGTAATAACTGACGAATCTGAATATGAACCTAAAGTGGGCCACACATGGCATTGCAAAAATGGCCCGAATACATTACACCAAATTTGGGCCACATTTGGCAAAAGTATGGCAAAGTCAGCACTGGCTAACCAGGATATGAGCCTAAACTGGCCCACATATGATGCAGCAAATGTGGCCCAGTTTTCTTAAAAACATATCTGGGCCAGTTTTTGCAAAGGTGAGGACAGTAATCACTGCAAATCTGAATATGAACCTAAAGTGGCCACACATGGCATTGCAAATATGGCCCCAAACACATTACACATCAAATTTGGGCCACATTTGGCAAAAAGTATGGCAAAGTCAGCACTGGCTAACCAGGATATGAGCCTAAACTGGCCCACATATAATGCAGCAAATGTGGCCCAGTTTTCTTAAAAACATATCTGGGCCAGTTTTGGCAAAGGTGAGGACAGTAATCACTGCAAATCTGAATATGAACCTAAAGTGGCCACACATGGCATAGCAAATATGGCCCGAATACATTACACCAAATTTGGGCCACATTTGGCAAAAGTATGGCAAAGTCAGCACTGGCTAACCAGGATATGAGCCTAAACACACATAATGCAGCAAATGTGGCCCAGTTTTCTTAAAAACATATCTGGGCCAGTTTTGGCAAGGTGAGGGATATAGTAATCACTCGCAAATCTGAATATGAACCTAAAGTGGCCCACACATGGCATAGCAAATATGGCCCGAATACATTACACTATATTTGGGCCACATTTGGCAAATTAATGGCAAAGTCAGCACTGGCTAACCAGGGTGTGAACCTAAACTGGCCCACATATAATGCAGCAAATGTGGCCCAGTTTTCTTAAAAAAATAGCTGGGCCAGTTTTGGCAAAGATGAGGGACAGTAATCACTAACAAAACTGAATATGAACCTAAAGTGGTCCACACATGGCATAGGAAATATGGCCCGAATACATTACACTAAATTTGGGACACATTTGGCAAAAATACGGCAAATTCAGCACTGGCTAACCAGAATGTGTGCCTAAACTGGCCCACATACAATGCAGCAAATGTGGCCCAGTTATGTTAAAACATATTTGGGCCAGTTTTTGCAAAGGAGAGGACAGTAATAACTGTGAATCTGAATATGAACCTAAAGTGGCCCACACATGGCATTGCAAATATGGCCCAAACACATTACACCAAATTTGGGCCACATTTGGGAATTGTATGCAAAGTCAGCACTGGCTAACCAGAATGTGAGCCAAAACTGGCCACATATAATGCAGCAAATGTGGCCCAGTTATGTTAAAGATATTTGGGCCAGTTTTTGCAAAGGAGAGGACAGTGATAACAAATCTGAATATGAACCTAAAGTGGGCCACACATGGCACTGCAAATATGGCCCGAATACATTACACCAAATTTGGCCCACATTTGGCAATTGTACGGCAAAGTCAGCACTGGCTAACCAGAATGTGAGCCAAAACTGGGCCACATATAATACAGCAAATGTGGCCCAGTTATGTTAAAAACATATCTGGGCCAGTTTTGGCAAAGGTGAGGGACAGTAATCACTTTCAAATCTGAATATGAACCTAAAGTGGCCCACACATGGCATAGCAAATATGGCCGAAACACATGACACCAAATTTGGGCCACATTTGGCAATTTTACCACAAAGTCAGCACTGGCTAATAACTGACAAATCTGAATATGAACCTAAAGTCGGCCACACATGGCATTGCAAATATGGCCCGAATACATTACACTAAATTTGGCCCACATTTGGCAATTGTGCAGCAAAGTCAGCACTGGCTAACCAGAATGTGAGCCAAAACTGGGCCACATATAATACAGCAAATGTGGCCCAGTTATGTTAAAAACATATCTGGGCCAGTTTTGGCAAAGGTGAGGGACAATAATCACTTTCAAATCTGAATATGAACCTAAAGTGGCCAACACATGGCATTGCAAATATATGGTCTGAATACATTACGCCAAATTTGGGCCATGATTGGCAAATGTACACAAATTCAGCACTGGCTATAACCAGAGTGTAAACCTAAACTGGCCCATATATAATACAGCAAATGTGGCCCAGTTATGTTAAAACATATTTGGGCCAGTTTTTGCAAAGGAGAGGGACAGTAATTACTGGAATCTAAATATGACCCTAAAGTGGCCCACATGGCATAGCAAATATATGGCCCGAATACATTACACCAAATTTGGGCCACGTTTGGCAAAAGTATGGCAAATTCAGCACTGGCTAACCAGAGTGTAAACCTAAACTGGCCCACATATAGTGCAGCAAATGTGGCCCAGTTTTCTTAAAAAAATAGCTGGGCCAGTTTTGGCAAAGATGAGGGACAGTAATCAAAAACAAATCTGAATGTGAACCTAAAGTGGCCCACACATGGCATAGCAAATATGGCCCGAATACATTAAACCAAATTTGAGCCACACTCGGCAAATGTATGGCAAAGTCAGCACTGGCTAAACAGGGTGTGAGCCTAAACTGGCCCACATATAGTGCAGCAAATTTGGCCCAATTGTGTTAAAACATATGTGGGCCAGTTTTTGCAAAGGTGAGGGACAGTAATCACTCGCGAATCTGAATGTGAACCTAAAGTGGCCCACACTTGGCACTGCAAATATGGCCCGAATACATTACACCAAATTTGGGCCACATTTGGCAAATGTCTGACAAAGTCATACACAAATGTGTATAATGACATGGGTATGACACAGGTATTACAGGAGAGGGTGAAATATGAGGACATTACCCATGTCCCCACTTTTCAAAATGCTTATAAATCATACAGGATGAGTTTTTTTGAGAAAGTAACAATGCAGAATGTTTCCTGTGATGGGTAGGTTTAAGGGCAGGGGCAGTGTGTGTGTGTGTGTGTGTGTGTGTGTGTGTGTGTGTGTGTGTGTGTGTGTGTGTGTGTGTGTGTGTGTGTGTGTGTGTGTGTGTGTGTGTGTGTGTGTGGTTTAGGTAAACCCTATGTGACGGGGACACAAAAATGGCAATATTTGAAATCCTTGACCATGTGGGCACGTTTTTGGTCCCCATGAAGAGACCTAAATTATAAATGATGCTTTTTGAAAATGTATTTTTTTTTTTTCTCTGTGAAGGGTAGAATGTTAAGGTGTAGGTTTAGTGTAGGGTGATATAATATACAGTTTTTACAGTATAAAAATCATGTTTGTTTGTGTGTAATGTTTGTATACTGTGCAGCACACAGAAGTGCACTATAGTGACAGCTACAGTAGGTTGAATATATGTGTGTGTGTCTGATTAAGAATGGTTTGCAACAGTTCAAATTTGTGATTTTTTTTAATGGTCTTGGACTGTAACTTTGAATATTTGGCTGAGATACATTTTGAGTTGCTGTACGTGAAAATCTTTGCCATGGTTTCAAGTAGGACATATTCCTGGGTCAACATATATATATATATATTTTTTTTTATTCCTGTCCAAAAACATAGTCCTAACCCTACCGATAACATTGTATTATAGAGATGTTAGGATGAAACCATATCACATTAAACATTCTATGTAGATAAATTAAACTCAATGTACTTTTGGAATTGCAATTTTATATCATTGTATTATTGCATATCATTGTATTATTAGATCGAATGCTTGGTCTTTTTTTAGAAACTTTTTTTACAAGGGCCGCAAACCAAACAGTCGTGATCGGCATTTGTGCAGACTGACCACAAGTAGGGTTTAAGTTCACCTCATGAAATCATAAATTTTTTTTTTTTTAAACAGATCGATGGAAAGAATTTATAGTTACATGTCTGCCAACAAAATAAACCAATTAAAAAACAATTGTATGGTGTGGTGTGGTGTGGTGTAGTGCGTCTAGCGGTGTGTCCAGGAACATGTTATAGCTACTCGGTGAAACTTTATCTTCTACTCATCTATTCCAGGGGGCCTCAACAAACTTCCAATGGGGCCTCATGAAAAAAAAGCATACAAACATAGATAATCTTAAACCCTCATTTTGTCAGTGATATTATTCACCCTTTTTAGGCCTTGATGTAAAAAAAAAAAAAATTGTGATCCACTGCTCTAGAATGTGTTAAATTATACCCCAAAGTGCAATATTCTAAACCCACCCTCAATAAATAAATAAATATTTCATTTTTTTCTGTCATCTTTATTAATAACATATATTTCCAAAAGATTGACACTATGAATTTATGAATACCAGTAAATTAATGATAACAGAAGCTGCTATGAGAAAATAGTATTATTTTAATATTAACTTTTTCCACATTCATGACAAAATTGCTTTCTTGCTTTCTTTGTTGGAGATCTCTATTTTGTTCACATAAAATATTTATCCCGCCTTAATTTGTAGTTTACTCTGTCCGTGGGCCAAAAAATAAAATAAATTCAAACTGGAACGATTTTCCTGTTCCCAGGCATTTAAATTTAAATTTTGCCGGAAAGCGCGGGGGGAGGGCGCCAAAAAAAAAAAAAAAAAAAAAAAACATCGTCAGAGGATTGCCAGTTGGATGGAGGACAGATCCTGCAAAAAAAGTCAAGGTAAGATAATTGATAAATGTGGCCTTTTGTTAGCAGTTGCTTCATATTCAGTTACAATGCATGTTATTTTATTTAGAGATATCATTTAGCAAATATTAGTAGGCCTTTCTATTTGAAGATAAAGTATTTTGTTCAACTCAGTTCAACTCGAGATCTATTAAGGTCACGATTAAAGTGAAATGCAAATTTAATTAAATTCTATGTATAGCGTCATTACATTTTCATTAGATTTGATCATGTTGCATAATATTTCTTTCCAGACAGCAACATAGTGTCGGCAGATCCGGGCCACATCTGGAATGGATTTAACGCGTACCAGATGAGGTTCTGTAGGCTACCGATACGGGTGCGTCTCAATCAGCTCCCTAGTTCAGTAGTCAGGGCACTGATCAGGACATATGGGCCGACTCTAATCAGTGCCCTGACTACTGACTACTAGGGAGCTGATTGAGACGCACCCATTTGCTGTCTGGGTTTTTGCTCAAGGAGCAGCGTTGAGAATTTAACCAATCTCACACTAATGTTCACACAAATTAATGCTGCTCATGTATTACACAAATATGCATAGTAATGTAGGCTAACTATACATTTTAACAATATAAAACCTATTGGGTGAAGCTGCAATATGTTGACAATTATTGAATGCTCTTGACGTTGTTTTTTGTGTGTGGGGAAAAGAAGTACAGATTAAACAAGCTAAGAACCGTTTATTTATTTATTTCCTCACACCAGCCATTTCAATTGAAACGTAGCCGAAAGCACTGAAAAGGCGCCCAAAACAAACAAGAGGATTGGAGGAGCGGAACCTGCATAAGTCTGCATAAGATAGGTAAGATATCTTATATGTTTTTTGTTAGCTATTTCTCGTTATTAAATTGGAGTCCGCATGATATATGATTATATTAATGAACCATTTTAGCTATAGGCTATCTATTTTAAGATTAATTATTTGCATGTTGCATAATATTTCTTTTTGCGGGCAGTTTATATGGGATGATTTTAGACTCAAACTGATTAATACATGCACACACAATTATCCATGAACTTTTCACTATCCACAAACAAATGCCTTTCAACTTGTATGTGCAAAACACAGAATTGCATGAATGTGCTGCAGTTTGTACAAATATAGACATTTTTAATACAAATGTTTTATTTTGCATTAGTGTATCATAATTTGCACATGCAACAAATAATATGTGCATTTGTGGATCATGTGACGCGTGTGCATTTATTGACGTCTTTTCTGCATTTATCTCATTTTATTCATTTGGATTTTGAGACTTTCATTTAGCGTTTTCAAGCATTTCACAAACCACACTCAAACAACTACCAGTGAATGCTCCTGGTGCTGATTATTAATGTATGCACAACTACCAAATGTGCATTTCTACATTAAAACTTTACAACTTGTATGTGCAAAATCCAGATTGACATGAATGTGCAGTATTTTGTACAAACAGAGACATATTTGTGAATACAAAAATTCGATGTTGGTCAGAATTTGTCGTGCACCGAGCGATGTGCATTTGTGGATCCGGTGGCACGTGTGCATTCATTGACTCGTTTGTGAGTCGATCCTATTTGATTCATTTGGATTTTGAGACTTTCATTTCGCCAGTTTGGCCTTGCACGATCCACACACACAGCTGTCTAAGAAAACCTGCTACCACTAGATGGCAGTATTCTGCGAAACAGACAACGGCACGAAGCGTTCTTCTGCCTATAAAACACTTAATATGAAATATAGCGCATAAAGTTTAGCCTACTCACTATCATTGAGTTTTAATGTCATCGTCTAGCTGCATTAAGCCACATTAAGCATTTTCTTTTATAATAGGCTGATTAGTCTCTATGGGAGAAAACGCTTAGTCCACATGGAAAAATACTATAGTATATTATAGTAAAATTACTCTAGTAAATACTATAGTGTTTTGAATCATTCTATAGTAAATGTACTACAGTAAATTAACGAAGTGTAGTAAATACTAATAATATACTACAATTTACTGTAATATCGTTACCATAGTATGGTTCAAAAACACTATAGTAGGCCTTCACTAATTTATTGTAATTTTACTATAATATACAATTATTCATATTAAGCATTTTATAATGGTTTTCTATAGGAGAAAAATATTGAGATAAATGTTGTGTTCATAACTTAATCTGCTTGCCTATACTGTTAAGCGTTTTCTTCTTTATAATGAGGACACATTAAGTGTTTTATAGGCAGAAGAACGCTTCGGTGCCGTTGTCTGTTTCGGCAGAATACTGCCATCTAGTGGTAGCAGGTTTTCTTAGACAGCTCAAACTGGCGAAATGAAAGTCTCAAAATCCAAATGAATCGAATAGGATTGACTCTAAGCAGTCAATGAATGCTCCAGCGTCTCTGTTTGTACAAAATACTGCACATTCATGTCAATCTGGATTTTGCACATACAAGTTGTAAAGTTTTAATGTAGAAATGCACATTTGGTAGTTGTGCATACATTAATAATCAGCACCAGACGCATTCACTGGTAGTTGTTTGTGTGTGGTTTGTGAAATGCTTGCTTGAAAATGAAAGTCTCAAAATCCAAATGAATAAAATGAGATCAATGCAGAAAAGACGTCAATAAATGCAGCGCACATGATCCACAAATGCACATATTATTTGTTGCATGTGCAAATTATGATACACTAATGCAAAATAAAACATTTGTATTAAAAAAATGTCTCTATTTGTACAAACTGCAGCACATTCATGCAATTCTGTGTTTTGCACATACAAGTTGAAAGGCATTTGTTTGTGGATAGTGAAAAGTTCATGGATAATTGTATGTGCATGTATTAATCAGTTTGAGTCTAAAATCATCCCATAAGTTTACAGCTTAGAGCATTATAACCAGTCACGTTTCTGTTGAGCTTATATGACGCAATGTTCAAAAAGAGGCACTATTTTATGCTCATGGCTAATTTATGTTTATTTGCACCTATTCATATTTACAGATAAATTGCATAGTAATGTAAATAGCTTATAAATTAAAATAAATAAAAACCTATCAGAAGCTGCAATCATTATTTTTTTATGATAATGATTATTTTTTTTGTGTGTGTGAAAAGCAATTCCTATTCTAGCTACGTTTTATTAATTAATTCATTTTATTTTAGGGCATTAGAAAATCAAAAAGATACACACCAAAAAACTTAGTGTGAAGCATGGACATTGTGATCAGTGTTGCCAAATCAGCGTTTTCAAAACAAGCAAGGAAAAATTAAGCACAATCATTTATTAAAATATTATTATATAAATGGGAGGAATTAAGCAATAGGTAAAGTGAAACCACTCAAAAAAAAAAAAACTGCAAAAATGTTGAACAAGACAGAGAGTTTGGAGATGTGTTGAATTACGTGAGGCCAATTGTAGTTGAATGCACATCATATTAGGAGCAGTGTACTACAGCAAATCATGAAAAAGACAAGCCCTGCATCTCAGTGTGCATACCATCCACCCTATCTGCCTTAAAGGAGCACTCCACTTTTTTTTAAAATAGGCTCATTTTCCAAGTCCCCTAGAGTTAAATAGTTGAGTTTTACCGTTTTTGAATCCATTCAGCCGATCTTTGTATCTGGCGGTAGCACTTTTAGCATAGCTTAGCATACATCATTGATTCTAATCAGTCCATTAGCATCTCATTCAAAAAATGACCAAAGACACTTTCAATATTTCTCCTATTTAAAACTTGTCTCTTCTACAGTTACATCGTGTGCTAAGACCAACTGAAAATTAAAAGTTGTGATTTTCTACACCTATATGGCTAGGAACTACTTTCTCATTCCTGCGTAATAGTCTCGGATCTTCGTGGCCGTACCATGGCTGCAGCGGCGCAGTGATATTATGCAGCGCTGAAAGTAGCCCCCAGCTAGGTCACTCTCAATGTGACTGGCACTGAGTTTGTGTAGTTGCAGAGAAAGTTTCAGGCTTGCAGTCGACAAATTGTGTTGTGGATTTCCCTGTGTGATTAGCCATGGTTCTGTGTGTTGTAAAGGGCTGTGATAGTACAGGGTTTCCGGGCTGTGATAGTACAGGGTTTCCAACTAACTCTAGGGGACTTGGAAAATGAGCCTATTTTCAAAAAAGTGTAGTGTTCCTTTAAAGTATATTTCACACAATTTTAAGTATATTTCTGAGAAGTACATAAAAAGTAGTCTGAAAGTATACTTATTTATTTTAAAATAAGTATACTAATAGCACACTTGAGTAAACTTTTCATAAGGGATGAACAAATTAAGTTTTATTTCATTTAATCAGTCGGCAAAACTTCAAACGTGTATTTTTAACACTTCCCACATAGCAACATTGTGTCGTCCCTGATCCGGCCCACATCTGGCACATGTGGAATACTGGCCCACATGCTGCAATGAATGACGGCCCTTGAGTGGCCCACTCTTGTTTGCCAGATCTGGGCCACAAGCAGGCCATAGCAATGCCACATGTCAGCCAAGAGCAAAGAAATAAACCAGAACTGGACCTTATCTGAGCCACAAAATCTGTGTATATTAAATATAGAGTCATCTCAGCTTTAATAAACCTGTTAACAAGCAGATTCACTGAAGAGGAGAGCATTAAAAGAGATGAGCAGAAACACAAGAACTACAACTGACTTCAATCACAGCTTTAGATTAAATCAACTGAAGATAAAAGAAGACCAGCAGAGGAGGATTAAACAACTCCACAAACAGTATTACCAGCTTCACACATTACTAACCAGACTGACTTTATTTCTGTCAGACGTTCTGGTTTATTTCTTTTCTCTTGGCTGACATGTGGCATTGCTATGGCCTGCTTGTGGCCCAGATCTGGCAAACAGGAGTGGGCCACTCAAGGACCGTCATTCATTGCAGCATGTGGGCCAGATCAGTATTCCACATGTGCCAGATGTGAGCCGGATCTGGGACGACACAATGTTGCTATGTGGGTTTGTTCTGAGAAGAATATGCTTTTGGAGGTGCAGTTTGTCTACTGGCTGCACCATCCGAAAATTAAGGCGCTATTAAATTATATTTTTGGGGGGAAAAAGCAGTTAATTCAGAAGTCACTAAATGCACCTTAGGTTTACTGAGACTTTTTCAGTGTTTTTCTCCAAACTTTTTAATGGCAAATAATTAGGATACCTAAACAATCCCCTTGTGAGATCAATTCATCTGTATTATTTCCACCACTTAACCAAGCCACGAGTCCGCACACACACAGCTTAGAGGAAACTTTGACCATGGAATAATACAAATTATTACACACATATACCAAAAACACAATGTAACTGACTTACGGGTGTCTTGGAGGCTCTTTCGTTTCTCTCTTTCTCTTCTCCCTCCATCTCGGTCACTTGCAAGGTGAAGAAATTTTTTTATATAGAGTTCCATCTCTTGATCTGTGGCTGTAGCTGTCAGCCTGTTTTTCTGACAGTTCCTTAAAGTTAAGGAGATGTTAAAGGCATGGATGGATTACACAACTTTTAAAACTCAACTAACTCTAGGGGACTTGGAAAATGAGCTATTTTCAAAAAAAAGTAGTGTCATTAATGACTCACCTAATGTTGTTCCACACCCGTAAGACCTTCGTTCATCTTGAACACAGTTTAAGATATTTTATATTTAGTCCGTGTTTGTTTTCAATCCTCAAATAAAGATTTGAAGGGTTATGAATCAGCATATTGATTCATGATTCGGATCGCCTGTCAAACTGCTGAAATCACGTGACATTGGCGATCCGAATCATGAATCAATATGCTGATTCATAACCCTTCAAATCTTTATTTGAGGATTGAAAACAAACGTGGAAGAGAAGACAATGCTGATTAAAGTCGTAGTTTTGTTATTTTTGGACCAAAATGTATTTTAGATGCTTCAAGAGATTCTAGTTAACCAACTTTGATGATGTTTTTATTCCCTTTCTGGACATGGACAGTATAGTGTGCATTCACTTGCATACGCTCTCAGCCTAAATATAAAATATCTTAAACTGTGTTCCGAAGATGAACGAAGGTCTTACGGGTGTGGAACAACATTAGGGTGAGTCATTAATGACATACATTTCATTTTTGGGGGAACTAACCTTTTAACTGGCGGGGTCCCCTACTTGGGTACTAAGATTTTAAAAGTTGTGTAATCCATCCATGCCTTTAACATCTCCTTTACTTTAAGGAACTGTCAGAAAAAACAGGCTGACAGCTACAGCCACAGATCAAGAGATGGAACTCTATATAAAAAAATGTCTTCACCTTGCAAGTGACCGAGATGGAGGGAGAAGAGAAAGAGAGAAACGAAAGAGCCTGCATTTAGTGGTGCATTTAGTGACTTCTAAATTAACTGCTTTTTTCCCCAAAAAAATATCATTTAATAGCGCCTTAATTTTCGGATGGTGCAGCCCTTGCTACTGAAAAAAGTAAAAAAAAAATATATATATATATATTTTTTTTCCTGATTTTCTTTTCTTTTTTTCTTTCTTTTTTTTATTTAATTTAGCTTCTAAATAGTTGTGTGTGTGTGTGTTTTGCACTTCAACACCATTGTATAATCAGCGTTCTGTTACTGAGTCAACTGTTTTTTTTTATTTTTATGTATCCATTAATGCAGGGTGCAATGGCTGATGGGCCCAGTCAAGGAGGTCAATTAATCCCTGGAAGTATGGATGGTTCCTATTGCCTAAGTTCTGAAGTGTCTGTACAGGAATCATGCTTTACTTTTATTAAATTTCTACAATGTTTTCTATGTAATTATGTTGCATTTGTTTATTATTCTGTTTTGTTTGTTTTTTCTTTTGTTTTTTTACCATGTTTAGATTGCTTCCCAGTTTTGGAAATGCAATGGTTTTTTTTTTGATAATCTGAACATTAAGGGAGGTTTCCCTAGGGCTGGGTATTGTTCAAAATCGTTCAATCCGATGCCAATTTCGATACCTCAGTTTCGATGGTTCCTAACGATACTTTTCCGATACCATATGTTTTAAAATCCATTTCAACATCAACAAAAATACATTAAACAAATGTAATTAAAACAAATTCTAGTAACAGTTCTCACTCAGGGTAACATTATTAATAAAACTGGTTGTGATTTTTGGATAGGGTGCGCCAGCGAACACTTTTATTGCATTTTCTTTTAACGTTTTAAGAATAAAAAATATATATAATAATTTTTAAGTCTAATAAAGTAATGAAATGTAAAATAACACTGCATAGTTTTCACTGTATAAATTGATTAAAACTAAAGTTATTCATAAAAGAGCTGTGAGTAATTTTCTCTTTGCCTTTTGTTGTTTGGTTGACATTAATGGCACAGTAGTCAGCAGATTTATTAGACGCTGCCCCTTTAAGACCGAATGCAGATCTAATGATATCATTCTCCCATTGATTTCTCCCAACTGTTTAAGCCCATTTAAGATAAACTGTGTTTAAGTGAATACTCTTCAAGCCGGCCATTTTGACATATAGGCTATTTGTTGTGTATTTGATGGTTTAGTCGCATAATGTGCGAGTCAGTCCGTTTCGCAGCGTGTACAGCACACACACACGCCCGTACTGAACTTGGAAACAGCGTCTATTGCGCGGCGGATTAAAGTGCTTTTAATTTTGTCAAACACGTCCTGCATTTTAGCCAAAGTAGAGACTGCATTTCACAACAATCACTCATTGTGCTGACTCTGACGTTAAGTTTATGTTTAGGGAGAAATGACAGAGCGCGCTGAGAAGGGAAGGAATTCGCGCTATACGGAACGCGGATATAGTTTATAACAGTTTTACCTCATATCTTCTTTGTATAATCCTTGGAAACGAAAATAAAATAAGATTAATATCACAGCCCACCGTCACTCATTAAACTGACTGTCGCACTGTAGCTCCGCGTGAGCGATCTCTCTCTCAGCCTCACGGAGGATTTCAAGCACTGAACTTAATCAATACTTTCAGAAAACAATTTCAAGTTGACGTTGGCTGTTGTGCTTTTACAGTGTGTAAGTGAATGTTGTGATATTACTGATCATGTGAAGATTTTGCTGTGCCGCTGTGAATACATTGTAGGAAACACTGCATGCAAGTATGCTACAGGCTCACACAGACACAGCCGCTTAGCTTTTGGCACGAAAGATAAATAATTTTTGATACTCATAATATCGTAGTTTTTTTAGTTCGATACCATAAAAGTATCGGCGTTCAGCCTAGGTTTCCCTGAGTTTCCAAAGTTTTAATGGGACAGTATGCACACAATTACGTTTTATTTGGTTCATTCTTGGCTAACATGTGGCATGTATTGCTGTTTTGTTTGTTGTTTTGCCAGACACAGATATTATTTGCTTCCCCTTTCTTGTTTTTGTTTGTGAATTTCAATAAACTGTTTACTTTTCCCAACTCAAGCAATTGTGTTATATTTCTGGGTATGAGAACTGAAGTTATTCCTCCATGTTTTGTGTTTTATTTTAACTTATGTTATCATTTTTGGTTTAATTTAACTTGTTACTCCAAGATTTGGCAAACAGGAGTAGACCGCCCAAGTGCAACCATGTGGTATGTGGGCCAGAGCAATATGTCGGATCCAGGCAAGATGTGGGCCAGATTATAAATGACTGTTGGCCAAATTTGGGCCAGTTCTGCTTCATTTGTTTTGTTATCGGCTGAAATGCGGCAATGCTATGGCTCCCTTGTGGCCCGAATCTGTTTAACAGGAGTGGACCACCCAAATGCCATCATCCCACGCAGTATGTGGGCCAGAGCAAGGTGTCAGATCCGGACCAGAAGTGGGCCAGAATAAAAATGAGCTGATGGCCAAATTTGGGCCACTTCTGCTTCATTTGTTTTGTTCTCGGCTGAAAGGTGCCATTGCTATGGCTCCCTTGTGGCCCAGATCTGGCAAAAAGGAGTAGACCACCCAAACGCCATCATTCCACGCAGTATGTGGGCCAGTTAAAGGTGTCAGATTTGGCCCAGAATAAAAATGAACTGTTGGCCAGATTTGGGCCAGTTCTGCTTCTTTTGTTTTGTTAATGGCTGACATATGGCATTGCTATGGCTTCCTTGTGGCCCAGATCTGGCAAACAGGAGTGGACCACCCAAGTGCCATCATTCCACGTGGAATGTGGGCCAGAGCAAGGTGTCAGATCCGGGCCAGAAGTGGGCCAGAATAAAAATGAGCTGTTGGCCAAATTTGGGCCAGTTCTGCTTCATTTGTTTTGTTCTCGGCTGAAATGCGGCATTGCTATGGCTCCCTTGTGGCCCAGATCTGGCAAACAGGAGTGGACCACCCAAGTGCCATCATTCCACGTGGAATGTGGGCCAGAGCAAGGTGTCAGATCCGGGCCAGAAGTGGGCCAGAATAAAAATGAGCTGTTGGCCAAATTTGGGCCAGTTCTGCTTCATTTGTTTTGTTGTCTGCTGAAATGCGGCATTGCTATGGCTCCCTTGTGGCCCAGATCTGGCAAACAGGAGTGGACCACCCAAGTGCCATCCTTCCATGCGGTATGTGGGCCAGAGCAAGGTGTCAGATCTGGGCCAGAATAAAAATGAACTGTTGGCCAGATTTGGGCCAGTTCCGCTTCATTTGTTTTGATCATGGTTGACATGCGGCATTGCTATGGCTCCCTTGTGGCCCGGATCTGGCAAACAGGAGGACCACCCAAGTGCCATCATTCCACGCGGTATGTGGGCCAGAGCAAGGTGTCAGATCTGGGCCAAAATAAATGAACTGTTGGCCAGATTTGGGCCACTTCTGCTTCATTTGTTTTGATCAGGGCTGACATGCGGCATTGCAATGGCCCCCTTGTGGCCCGGATCTGGCAAACAGGAGCGGACCACCCAAGTGCCATCATTCCACGCGGTATGTGGGCCAGAGTAATTTGTCAGATGTGGCCAGAAAAAAAGAACTGTTGGCCAGATTTGGGCCAGTTTTGCTTCATTTGTTTTGGTCATGGCTGACATGCGGCATTGCTATGGCCCCCTTGTGTCCCGGATCTGGCAAACAGGAGCGGACCACCCAAGTGCCATCATTCCACGCGGTATGTGGGCCAGAGTAATTTGTCAGATATGGGCCAGAAAAAAAAGAACTGTTGGCCAGATTTGGGCCAGTTTTGCTTCATTTGTTTTGGTCATGGCTGACATGCGGCATTGCTATGGCCCCCTTGTGGCCCGGATCTGGCAAACAGGAGCGACCAAGTGCCATCATTCCACGCGGTATGTGGGCCAGAGTAATTTGTCAGATGTGGGCCAGAAAAAAAAGAACTGTTGGCCAGATCCGGGCCAGTTCTGCTTCTTTTGTTCTGTTCTTGGTTCAAATGCGGCATTGCTATGGCTTCCTTGTGGCCCTGATCTGGCAAACAGGTGTGGACCACCCAAGTGCCATCATTCCACACAGTATGTGGGCCAGAATAAAAACAAACTGTTGGCCAGATCTGGGCCAGTTCTGCTTCTTTTGTTTTGTTCTCGGTTGACATGCGGTGTTGCTATGGCTTTCTTGTGGCCCGGATCTGGCAAACAGGAGCGGACCACCCAAGTGCCATCATTCCATGCAGTATGTGGACCAGAGCAAGGTTTTAGAACTGGGCCAGATGTGGGCCAAAATAAATATCAACTGTTGGCCAGATCTGGGCCAGTTCTGCTTCTTTTGTTTTGTTCTCGGTTGACATGCGGTGTTGCTATGGCTTTCTTGTGGCCTGGATCTGGCAAACAGGAGAGGACCGCCCAAGTGCCATCATTCCACGCGGGTAGTGGGCCAGATGAAAGTGTCAAGTGTGGGCCGGATGGTGATGGCTTTAAGATGAGGACGACTTTTGAAGTTTAAAAAGAAGGTCTGGATGACAAAAGGTATTTAAACTAAAGATAACTTGAAACAATTTCATAGTGTAACTTATTGGAGATGTTTTTATTTGAAAGTAAAGGATTAAGGTTAATAAATTTAATATTAAATTTTTATAAGTTATAGTCTTAGGAGGCTATTTGGAGAGAGTGAGAGAGAGAGGCTGCAGGGACTGTACTCTGTTATCATCCTGCTAAAGCTGAAACAAAACAAAGCAATGTCAGCTGACTTTTATAAAAACAAATGAATAATGAACAGACATGATCTGAAATTGGTTAAGAGACCATGTAAAAGCAAATTTTGAGAATGAGCAGTTCATATTTACGTGTCCTGATTGAATGTAGGGTGTATTAAACCTCTGGAATGAGTGTTTTATCATTACAGACGGTAAAGTCAAACAACAAACTGATAATTCTGAGAATCTGGTGAAAAGATGATCCAGAACATGGGACAAGCTTTAAGTGGATTGGTATCCAGCTCTGTCCGTTACTGGTAATTATGACTACTTTTGTCATTTAAGATGCTGATGTGAATTAGACTCTGGATTAGTTAAAATTGTAAACGTGCATAGAGAGACAAAGTGACAAATTGGTTAAAGTCACTATTTAAATGATCCAGAGAATCAATCAAATTTATGAAAGGCCAGATGGTGAACAAAGGAATATAACCTTTCAAATGAAAATTTTATTGTGCGTTTTAATCCATTAAATGGAGGTAGGACATTGATTTATATAGAGAACTACAACTAATGTAAGAGAAAAAACAAGAGGCTGTGAGGCTTTCTGTGTGACTGGCATTGAGATATGAAGACAATAATATTTTGGATTTCTGCAGAGCAGTAGAGATAAACAGTACGGAAACAGTGGAACTTGATAGAGGAATAATGTGACCAGAGAAATAGCCACAAATATTAATGTTGTAAAAATAAAATTTCTGACAGGATTTATGAACACCTGAAGTCAAATTAGGTTAAAATATATTGAATTACGATGTAATATGGAAGAAATTTGTACGGTCTTGGTAAAATTATGACAATTTTAGTGTAAGTGGCAAAGAAAGGATAGTGAGGATTTGTGTCACTGCCACATGAGCTTAAGGTTTTGGTTGTTTAGAACTTACGCCTAAAGAGTACTTTAAACTGTTTAACATGACCTGAAAATTGGTGATGTGATTTTGGTAAAGAATATGAAATGTTGAAGAAACAACAGACTGGAGGAAGGTTGATTAGAATATGATGTACAGTGAGAAACTGGAGACATGAAAGCTGAATGTTTTCTAAAGTGTGTTTAGTCTCTGAGTGGTAACTGATGGTCTGGGTGTGTGTGTAATCACTAAACGCTTGATAACAACGAGGTGTCGTGTGTTTGGATTTGGGAGATATCACAAACCTAACATGTCGGGAGAGCAGAAACAGGGTTTTGATCACTTAGATATTAACTTCCAGATATTAAATATGGATTCGTCTTTAATTCACTGAAACACTAAAGAATCCAGATGAATATTACCTGTGATACTGTACCTCTCCCTGAGGGAGAGCACGTTATCATTTGTTTTGAGAAACTCTCTGATTGGAGCTTGTAGCCCTGACAACTGGAAGGGTTTGAAGTCATGTGATAAACTTGATTGGACAGCAGAGGCTAAGAAGGCCTTTGAAAACATGAAAAGACAATTGACTGGGTCCCCAACTTTGGGGTTACCGACACCTGTAAAACTGTTTGTTCAAATGGTAGATGAAAAGAATGGATTTATGACTTCTGTTCTCTTGCAGCATCATGGGGACAGACTGCGACCTGTGGGGTATTTTTCGAGCAAATTGATGTCTGAGAGCAGTAGCTGCAGAATTGGGGGTACTCGCATCGAGGGAATATGTGGGGTATTCTGATTTAGCATTGATGGTCCCACACGCAGTGTCGATGATACTGCAAGAGCAGAGAACGTCTGACCTATCTACGGCCAGATGGCTGAGGTATCACACGATTTTGCTTGATATGCCAAATGTCACTGTTAAGCGTTGTACGGTCTTGAATTCTGCCACTCTCCTCCCGACGGAGGAGGATGGGGAGGAACATCATTGTTGTGTCACTGCGTTAGAACAGGTGTGTACACCGAGACCGGACCTTTTGGACACACCACTCAAAAAAGAAAAACTGCGAAAATGTCCTGTTTGTTGATGGCTCTGCTACAAGAGACCCACAAACAGGCCTAAATAAGGTTGGTTACGCTGTAACTACAGAATTTGATGTTTTGACTTCTGGCAGATTGCCAGCAAATTATTCTGCGCAGGTGGCGGAACTCGTGGCTCTAACTGAAGCATGCAAGCTGATGGTGGGGAAAAGTGTAACGATTTACACAGACTAACGATACGCGTTCGGGGTGGCGCATGATTTTGGGGCCTTATGGAAGCACAGGAAATTTCTAAAGTCCGATGGGCGCCCAATATTGAATGCTTCTTTGGTATCAGCACTTCTAGACGCACTAACCTTGCCAAGGCAAGTTGCTATCTGTAAATGCGCAGCGCATACTAACAAACAAGACCTTGTTTCTACAGGAAACTCCAGAGCCGACGCGGCTCCAAGGTTGCGCAATGGACGCAATCGAAGGACCAGAATGTCTTTTATTATCCAAAACAAACACTAATGTTTTGTCTTTGTTACAGAGAAGCAGATTTTGCAATGGGAGCAGAGTAACGTGGCTAAACCGTTATGATGAATGGTGTATGGATGAGCTGTTGTTTAACAAGACATTTCTTAGAGAAATTATGATAATTGGCTGCAGTTGCAGCCAAAAGGGGGAAAATAATTAATGATTGAAAACTAATTGGCAAAGGAACGAGAAAAGGCCTAGAGCAAATCTGAGCCGTTTGAAATTGATTTTGGATCACCATTCAGGGAATGGAAGGGTTAAACAACAGCTGTGAACATGACATGTTGAATTACTGCAAAGAAATGTCTACTCTGTTGTCTAAGGTCTATGTGTAGGTTAAGGGACTCCTTTACATGACATCAAACCAGGTGATTTTGTGGTGATTCGGGACTACAGATCCTACAGAGCTGGAAGGCAAAAAGGGCCAGGACCTTTCTTGCACACCGCTGTGAGAAAGGGCGACATGGGTTCACGACGGCCATTGAAGGCTGCAACAATCCAGGAGACGGAGCAGGAAGGAAGGCAGCTGAGTCACATGTTTAAACAACAGGTGCCTTATCAGCCCAAGCAACAGCAACATGACGACCAACTTCAACTTCACCTGTCCATTTAGTAGACCAAACGACACTTCACCCGCAGCAGTGTGGGTTTGTGGGGACAGAGCTTATCATTATATGCCAGAGGGGTTGGTCAGGATGTTGGTACCCAGCTCTGATGAATGTGGGGTGGTCTGTTCTACTTGGGGTGGGAACAGCGGTGTCAATTAACAAGATCAATGGGCCAGCATGGACGATGCTAGCTATGGCTAACAGGACAGAAAATGCGTTTACAATGGTAAATGAGGCAAATCAGAGATGCAGTGATCCAAAACAGATTAGTCTTAGACATACTAACAGCAGAAAAGGGAGGGGTCTGTAAGATGTTAGGACTGTCTTGTTGTTTTCATATTCCAGACTACAGTGATAATATCACCAGCATTATCACTCACATGAGAATGGCTGTGAAAGTACCTGAGAAAGCAGATGATTCATGGTTTGGGTGGTAAAGGAATCTGAAGGGATGGGGATACGGGTTGGGATTTACCGTGGTACCAATTTTGGGAATTGTAGTTGTAATATTAATGTGTATCCCGTGTTTTCTTCAGAACACCAGTATGTCAAATCAGATGGTTAATCTATCTATCTATGACTGATAATTCGAGAGATGAGTTCGATGATGATGCGATCTGTGGGAGTGACAGAGGTTAAATGATTTTCTTACTTTAAAGAATCTTTAGAGGTTCTATCTATCTATATGTTTTGCTTGCAGTGAAAAAGGGACTATACCCGTAAAAACAGCCTTAGCAATTTTAACTATCTTCCTTCAAGAGTCAAGAGTGATTGTTTATATGAAAATCAGAGATGAAGAGTATAAATGTGATGTAAAGACTTGAATTTTCTTTTACAAGAATACATTTTTGATTGTGAAGTTATCAATGAATGATAAAAGGAGAAATTGTAATAGAAAAATGTATTTAATCAATAGAAGAAAATATAATCATTGAGGAGAGTGATTTTAACAATATGTATGAATTTGTTTTAACACATATAATCATTATTGTAGTATGCTTAACATGAAGGTTGCTACATGTCCTTAGAATTGAACTGAGAGGGACAACTGGTCAGTTTAAAAAGAATAGATCTGACCCCTAAGGTCAGTGGCTAAAACTGTATTGATCCTTGACAAAGGGGACCATGACCAAACTGAAAGGGTTATTACTATGTGAATACTGAAGTGGAAGATTACAGGAGCTCTTGTCTTTGTTTCTGACCTTGTAAATGGTATAAAACGGAACCTGATTGTTTAGTCTTTAGGCCGCTCTCATACAGTCATCTGTGGCTGTGCGACAGTGTACTCTTTTCTTGCAAGGAAATAAATCATTCTTTATTATATTCAAAGATTTGTCTCTTGTTCAGTGATTGAGTTGAATTATTGCCGCGACACTCCCAAAGAAAGACAACTTATGTATTTTTTGTGTATAAATATTGGGTCAGGGAAAGGCAAGTTTGTTGCAGACTGCCTGAACAAACCTTGCATAGGATTGTGTAAATCAGGGACAGTTGTGACCCAGAGCTCTGTATGCTATCTTCATCTGACTTACTTATTCATTAAAAGAGTTAAACTATATTTTGTTCCTGCTCTCCTCATTCAACGAACACGCGGACTCGAGAAATTGATGCCGAGTCCAACAATTGGTGACCCCGATCGTGTGAGGGGGAGTCCGAGGAGGAGTGGACAATCTCTGATCTTCTCTTGACATCAGGCCGGCCTGAACCAAAAGAAAGGTAAGCAGACACCTGTTTTCTATATCAAAGTCTGCAATTGGCTATTTTCTAAATTATGATGTCAAGAGTGGTGAAGTGATTGAAACATTTTTTTTGTGTATGGATAAGTCATATGAAGAAAGTATAAAATATAAAAATTTGCGTCAGGGACGCAGTGTCTGGGACACAAAGTAATTGCGTCAGGGACGCGTGTCTCGGACACAAACATTTGGGCCAGGACCCAAGGCCTGGGGGCCTATGTCACTGACGAGTGAATAAAGGTACCTGGGAAGGTCCCAGGGAGGTGAGAAATCTACCACACGGTCCGACCTGAAGACCGCATTCAGAAAAGTACAGTAGTACAAACTAAAAATAGAAAAGATCAAATATGATAAAAGTGTGTGCGTGAGTATAGTCGAATAAAAGATTATAGGAGGAAGGTGAAAGTTTAGAAAAAAGTTAGGAAGGATTTTTAAAAAAGAGATAAATAAATAAATAATATAATAGATATATAATAAATAATATAATAAATAAAACATTTAAATTAATTAGATATATATAGATATAATAAAAATAATAAAGTGATAAAGTAATAATAAAAATAAAAGGATAAATTGTTATATACAAAGGAAGAAATATTATATGACAGGGAGGGTGCTGTGTGTGACTGGTTAAAAGAAGGCACAAAATTACAGGTGATCCGAGTAACCTTGGTGGTATATCCGCTGGGGACGAGGTGAGAACCCACATAGGAAAGTGCCCACTAAAAGAAGGTGTTCTAGGGCGATCAGGAAACTTGTGAGAGCCCACATAGAGGAAAACACCCACATCAGTCACATATGGAACTATAAAAATAAATAAAAATATATAAAATCAACAGAATACTATACAAGGGAGTCAGAATGGAGAATTTGATATAGAGTGTAAGAAATATGGTCCATTAAAACCCAGTGGGAAGATATTTCAGCACAAGTGATAAGTGGAATTGAATCAAAAGGAGGGATAAAAGAGAAAAGAAATTAACATTCTGTATGAGGAGTTCAAAAGATAAATAATTTAGAGGATAGTAGTAAAATAGATTTGGCAGTTCTTTTAAAAAAAACAGAGAAAGTCAGTCATGACAAATTGAATTCGCACAGGCAGCAAGAGAAAAAAGGAGTGTTAACAAAAGAAAGTGGAAGAATGAGGAAGAGACACTGCAGAACAATTTTGCTAAGTGGCATAATTTGACCTTAGCAGCTGCAGATCTAGATAATTTAGAAAAGAGGAAGACGGCGCAAAAGCAGAACAAAAAATCTGCAGAGGAAAGCAGAAAACAGACAGAGTGTAAGTCAATATATACAGTTTTACCTACAGCGCCACCACTCTATCAGGAGGGAGGAGTTCACTGTCAGGTTCCAGTATATGATGTAGATGGAGGAATGCTGGATGTTACTAAGGGTGGAGGAGCAAGACAATGGCAGGTGAAAGGAGGACACTTAGAAGTCAGAAAAAGGGAGACAGAGAGGATTCTCCAGAACCAGGTGAGGAAGTACTAGATGGAGCAGATGGAGGAAATAGTGTGATGTCAGAACACAGTTATCGGGAGAGGGAAGTGACAAAGCCAATAAACAAGGAAGTAAGGCAGATAATATGGGGAGAGAGGATTCATGAGGAATCTGATGAGTTATTGAACAGATGTACATGGTCAGCTAAGAAAAATTGGAAGATAGGCTCAGACCTTGGGGACCGAGACAGGGGTATCTAGGAGCGTCCACAACCAATGAATATGGAAAGTATGATACAGGAAAGAGAGGAGGAGAGAACAGTTAGGGACAGAGAAGGAGATCATGATACACAGGAACTGGAGATAATAATAGAAGGAAAAATGCAAGTACAGGGACCACTTAGGTCAGAATATTATACAAGGAGCAAGAATAGACAACAGCAGGAGTCCAGAGAGGGACCAGTAACCAACTTCCCTCTAGTGGTTAGAAATGGTCAGGAGGAATATCATGCTTGGTCCTTCACAGATATGGGTGCTATTTTAAACAAATTACCACACATCACTGAGGAGGTGGCAAATGGTTGAATAAAATGCTCACTTTAACCCAGGGTCACAAACTGGCCCTTGGGGATATGAGAGCCTTATTAGGACAAGTAATTACGGCCGGACAATTGATAGAAATTGAGACAGCTGCAGGAACCATAAATTCCAGATCTGATGTGAGATATAGTTCAGTATCCACTAAATGGGGAAACGCAATAAGGAAGTTGTTTCCTGCACCCCTTGGGGCTCTCCATAATGTTCGATTTTCTCTTAAAGTAGGAGAGAACCCAGCAGCTTTTCTGATGAGGTGACATACAGGTGTGCACCCACACTCAGATAAGGTACATGAGGAAATGTTTAGAGTAGCAGTACTGGATGGGACCACTGAGAGTGTGAAAGCAGCCTTAAAAGACAATCCTGACATACCAGGAAGTGAAACACAAATCTGGGAGAGACATTTGATACATCACATGACCAGGGCTCATGAAAAATCTAAGATTAAACAAACAGAGCTGGAAGAATTAAAAGCTCAGCTCTTTAAATTGTAGTTAGGTGAAGCCAGACAAAAAATCAATGAAAACAAAAAAGAGAAACCAAAACAGTTGGTTCAATATCCAACCACAATAATTGATCAACCAGCATGGCCAGAGGTTAATTCTCATGTCATGGCTCAACCTAGAGCTCGTCAAATCTGGCAGCAGCCAAGTGTGGGTTAATCGTGTGAGGGGCATGATGAGCATGGGCAACCGAGGTGGCAGAGTGGGAAGGCAGAGTGGTCACTGTTTCTCCTGCGGCCAGATGGGTCATTTTGCCAGAGAGTGTCCTCAGGCACAGACAGCCTAGAGAGGAAGGGGAACCCCAGCAAGAGGTAGAGGAGCACCAAGAGGCAGGGCTTTCTATGCCCCACCTACAGTTCAGTACACAGCACCGCATGCAGCTTTAGCTCCGAACCAGACAGGCACCCAATACCAAGTTTGGGAGGCGGAGGAAGTAATCTGAGCTGGACTATTATTGACACAGCCCACAGAGAGACCCGAGCAGGGCTAGGAGGGAACCCCTGCTCAGCATGGAGGTCAACAAAGACCGTCTGAACTTTGTGGTTGACACAGGAGCCACATTTTCCACCTTAAACATCCACATGGACCACACATTAATTTCAGACAAAACCACGAGGGTGATGGGTTTCTCTGGGGCTTGTGAAAGACTGTCATTTTCTAAACCTCTATCTGTACGAGTGCAACAACAGACTGTTAACCACTGTTTTCTGTTATCTCAAGCAGCCCCAACCAACCTGCTGGGGAGAGACTTATTGATCAAACTAGGAGCTTCAATCATTTGCAGTTCTGAGGGAGTGATAGTCAAGTTCAAAGGGAAAGATGGTCAACTGCTCACTGACTCCCCATGGAAACACAAGTGGACAATGGCTATTGTCAGATGCCAAAGATCCAGAGGGGCAGACATCTATTGGGGTGAATTGTATCCTGAGGCTAGGGAAGAGCAGGGTCTGCATGAGCTGTACTCGCTCTGGAAGCCGTGGGTTTTGAACATTGCTCCATACATGCCTCCACACCACGACCCCACATGTAACTTTATTTTATGACAGAAACCAACATGAATGGTATCAGGAAGAATTTAATAGAGACTTAGAGGGTAAAGAATGGGAAATTGAATGTACAGGGATACTAGTAGGCCCAGAAGGAGTAGTAGGAATTGTGCAATTGACACTTGAACAGGAAGAATGGTACATGATGCATAAGGAGGCTTGGCCTCACATCACGTTAGCCATTCACCCAGAGCATCAGGCTAAAGATCTGGGCCCAATGACAAAACGCATGCTAGATGCGACTGATTGGCTAAACACTCAAATTCCTGGGGTACAGTATTCTCCAAAACAAAAGGGATACAGAATTAATAAGATCACTAAGAATGCAGTGACACTGCAACACAAATGGGTCACAAGATGGCATGGTAGAGAAAAAACTGATCATGACCTGGCTGACACCATGATTGAGGATCTGCCACAGGACCTATGGTCTTCAGGACCCACTGATGTGGGGTGGTGTAGATCTATGAAACCAGTGAGTTTTGAATTGACATGTGATGTACCAATTTGGCAGTCCCAGTATCCCCATAAACCAGAGGCTGAAGAGGGTATTGCAGACACCATTCAAGGCCTGATTCAGGCAGGTGTACTGGAACCTTCTAGCTCTGAATGGAACACGCCAATTCTACCTGTAGAAAAACAAAATACAGGAAAGTATAGAATGGCACATGATCTAAGGCGCATAAATGCAGTTATAAAAACACCCACTCTTCCTGTGCCCAACCCGTACACTGCACTAACTACTATTAGACCAGAACAGAAGTGGTTTACGTGTATGGATTTGGCGAATGCTTTTTATTGTTTACCAATGGCAGAACACCTACGAGATTTATTTTCTTTCACATTCAGGGGACAGAGGTTCAGGTATAGCAGAGTTCCACAGGGGTTCATTTTATCCCCTGGGATTTTTAACTACACATTGAGGAGATGTTGCAGGAGTGTGACATGCCTGAGGAACAGTTTTAATTCAGTATGTGGACGATCTACTAATCGCAGCAGAGACACCTGAGGCATGCATTGAGGCGACAAGAAGAGTTTTACTACAGCTTTACCAGTCAGGTTTCAAGGTTAGTAAATCCAAACTCCAGGTGTGTAGACCTCAGGTCACATTCCTCGGAAGAGTAGTGTCAGCTGAAGGGGCAGGAATTTCTTCACAGCATAGATCTGCCATTTTACATCATCCAAAACTTGTCACGGTGAAATATATGTTGTCATTTTTGGGGTTGGCAGGATTCAGCAGGCAGTTTATTCCTGCATATACAGATAAAACTGCGCCACTGAGACAGCTGGTGCAGCATAAAGGAGCCAGACAGCTGAAAGCTGTACTGGATTGGACAACAGAGGCTGAACAATTGTTCATTGACCTCAAGTCCGCTTTAGCATTAGCAGCTGACCTAGCCACCCTGACTATGACAAACCATTCTATTTAGATGTATCAGAGGAAAACAAACTGTCAATGGAGTGCTGTTTCAGAAAGCTGATAGCAAAAGAAAAGTTCTGATGTATGTGAGTATATTGCTAGATAAAACAGAGCAAAGGGAGCATCCATGCACAAGATATGCAGCAGGCTTGGCAAAAATTGTGCAGAAAACAGCACATGTAGTCATGGGGCATGCATTAACCATTTTGACATCTCACACAGTGATGGCTTATGTGACTTCAACAGCATTCACAATGTCATCATTGAGACAGGATAGGATCCTGAAAGTCCTATCATGGCCGAACTTGACCTTTACTCATGAAGGCATCAACATGGCAGATTATATTACTGAAGGGCAGTCCCATGTGTGTGAACTGACTGTAGAAATGGAAGGTAAAATCAGGCCTGATTTAGAAGCTATGAGGTTGGAAGGAGGGGTCCAGGATCTGTATACTGATGGATGCTGTCACAGATAAATTAACATCTCTTGTCTTAAGTTTCTCAAAACAGATTGCTGACAGATCACAGGCTGGACTTGGTCAGGCCGCAGAGTGGGTCCTCCTGAAGGTCTTCAAGAGGAAGTGGAATCAACCAAGGTGGACTGGTCCTCATAAGGTAACGGAGAGAACATCACACAGTGTAAGGTTAGAAGGCAAAGGGGACACGTGGTACCATTGGACGTGTTGTGCACCCGGCAGAACCACCATCGAGGACATTGGAGGACACAAGAGTGGCCCTGCAGGAACTGCAGGACCAAAAGGGGGAGGATACAGGGACACTTGATACAGAACAAGCAGACTAAAAACTCACAGACAGAACATTCTAATTTTGAGAGTAATATTAACTTGTACTAAACTATTGTTTATGCTTATCATTTGGTTATTTAGAGGTGTAAAAGAGTGTAAAAATGGTGTTGTGGGAAAATAAGAAAGTATTAGGAATAGTAGTGGGATTGACATTAATCATTATGGGTGTCATATTTCTGATGGAATATCTGAAAGAAAGAGGGCATAACAGAGGAAAAAGGGCACCACAAGAGTATAAGATTCTGCGTAAAGGGAAAAATTTTAGCCTGGAAAGATAATGCGGGGCATAGAACTAAATTATGAGAAGGGGTCAACTACATCATTCACTTTCGACTTATGTCAAGTAATTAATTGTGGAGGAAAAAATGGGTCATGGAGGGGGTATGATGTGTATTTTTGTGCTCCCCCAGCATTCATAGATAAGTGTGAGCAAGGAGATTGGCCATCTCATCCAGGACCCTATATTACAGGAGCCTGTGAGAACTGGGGCAAGTGACTAAATTCACAGGGCTTGGACGCCAGACTTACGTTATTTGAGTAAAGAACATAGAGACTGGTGGGGAAAAATAGGATTCCAAAGAGATTTTCATGCATCACAGAACCCACTGACATTGTCCCTGAACAGAATAGACAGATCATCTTTCAAAAAAGATGTTGCATATTTCATTATAGGGGTGGACATGTCAGACAGGGATATCGGAGCATTGATTAAGATAAATTTTATAAATCGGCCAAGAATAACACAACCAATACCTCCAAATGTGACACAGTCAGGAGAACATTTTGTAATTACTGTTGATTATACCAAATTAAAGCCTGAAGACATAATTGAAAAAGCAACAGGATATGGGGAAATAAATTTGTGGTTAGAATGGATAATTAACACAGCTAGAGAGCAGAACATGGAAAATTGTGTAGGATGTGCTAGGGCTAGAACGACTCTGTTTATAGAACCTGCTCCACTATATCCTGAAGATGGATGGGGTTACCAATGCATGTTACAATTGACCAATGAGGCAACCCCTTCAAACTGTACCACTCTAGCATCAGTCTTTCCATTGATAAATAATGAGACACGGACAGGTCCATTTACACCTCAACCGGGGAACAATACATGTTTTAACTTCACCAGGAGAAATGTAATGATCAATTTAGGGAAAATAGACCCCACTTGGTGTAAAATTGTGGTTCAGGATCCAGGGAATGTAATAGGACCATGGGCTAGAGCAGGATTGTATTACTATTGTGGTGGTAGAAGGTTGTTTGTAAGGATACCAAAGAAGGCCAAAGGGATGTGTGCGATGGTAAGGCTGGGAGCACCACTAGTACTGATTGGAGAAGTGACTAAGAGAATGGAAGGTAAGGCAAGTATAGTAGAGCTTAACAGACGCAGACAGAGACATGTGTTAAGTAAGAGGGACCTAGGAGCATTTGACTTGACTAAAGACAGCACCACCTACATAGATGCAGTTGGAATACCGAGGAGTCCCAAATGAATATAAATTAGCAGATCAGATAGCAGCAGGATTTGAAAACATTCCAATCATTGCAGCTCTATTTCCAGTGACACCTAATAAAAATGTGGATAGAATAAACTATGTGCATTACAATGTGTTAAGATTATCTAATTTGACCAGAGATGCTGTAGAGGGATTAGCGGGACAGTTAGCTCCAACGTCACTGATGGCAGTTCAAAACAGGATGGCTTTAGATATGCTGTTAGCTGAAAAAGGGTGTGTGTGCAATGTTTGGAGATTCATGCTGTACGTTCATTCCCAATAACACAGCTCCAGATGGGTCTGTCACCAGAGCCCTAGAAGGATTGAGGGACCTATCTAAGACTATGCATGAACATTCAGGTATAGACAATCCACTGGAAGAATGGATGACGAATATATTTGGAAAATGGAAAGCAATTATGATGTCTTTGCTCGTCTCCGCAGCAACCTTTATAGGAATATTGGTTGCCTGTGGTTGTTGTTGTGTACCATGTATTAGATCTCTCTGTAACAGGCTCATCGTAACAGCAGTGGAGGGCAAGGAGGCTTCCCCAAAATATATGATGCCACTGCTGATGGAAAGCAATGAAGAGGATGAGGAAGAGGATACTTTGTAAGAAAGGGGGATTGTTGAGAATAAATATTTGTTTGTGCATTATTGCTAACAACGCTTGTAGAAATTAATCATTAACAATAGTAAATTTAAGATAATGTTAGCTTATGAAATGATTTTGCTTTAAGACTATATGTACTTTCTGTTGGGCATAAGAGTCATGAGTGCAACAGCCAGAGGGTTTTGGTATTTATAACAGATCCATATGAGAAGTTGTTTTGCTATGCATTTTGCTGTGCTCTTAGAGTGCTTTTGTATGTGTTAACAAAGAAGCAGTCTTTTGTCCAGGAAATTGGAGGGGTGATGTTGCGAACGAAGCACAGCTGACCAGAAAATCATCTGACTCCCAAAGAAAGACAACTTATGTATTTTTTGTGTATAAATATTGGGTCAGGTAAAGGCAAGTTTGTTGCAGACTGCCTGAACAAACCTTGCATAGGATTGTGTAAATCAGGGACAGTTGTGACCCAGAGCTCTGTATGCTATCTTCATCTGACTTACTTATTCATTAAAAGAGTTAAACTATATTTTGTTCCTGCTCTCCTCATTCAACGAACACGCGGACTCGAGAAATTGATGCCGAGTCCAACAGTAATTACCTTTAATTTGGAGTTGAAACAGGGGGAGTAGCTTTGTCAGAGGTGTGACACTTTGCTCACAGCTGATAGGTCCAATTTCAGTTTGAGATCTCTTATCCCGAACATAACCTGCCCTGGAGCAGGTTAGCTGTGGAGCGTAAGTTACTATGGGGATGAACACTGCTAAAACCCAAACCACTTTAACGGTACCTAAAACCCAGGATTGGCACCAACTAAGCTTAAACATATCTGGCTAGCTAGCTAAACCGGCTTCATGGTATAGGCCCCTGTTCTTTCAACAAGTTTATCGTTAACTTCAGCTGCCGCCTCAACTCCGATTGGTTCTGTTCACAAGCTGGGGTGGGACTTACAATTTGATTGGGTCAAATGATCTAATGTTCGTCACTGTCTGATTTAATTAATAAATATTAAACCGGACTGAACCATTTGTATGGAGAGGAGAGGAGCAGATATTTGAAAAACTTCTTTAACCTATTTGCATGGTTTTGTGGTTTTCATTAAAATCTCAGGCATACATTTAGTAAAAATATTAGAATTATTCACAGAACAGGGGCCTATATAGTATAACTTCTGGATTTTGTGGGGCCCCTTGGGTAGTGGGGGCCCCTATAATCGTCACCAGCTTTCACAACACTAGCGACGGCCCTGCTTCCAAGCTTTATAAAGGCAGTGAATGGGAGCCCAAAATTTGAAGCCCAAGGAAAGTGCATTTGTCCATTATAAAAGTAATCCACACAGCTCCGGGGGTTAATAAAGGCCTTCTGAAGCGAATCGATGGGTTTGTGTAAGAAAAATATCCATATTTAAAACTTTGTATACTAAAATAACTAACTTCCGTATTCAACTTACAAAGAAAGTGTAACTCCTTGCGCATTTCAAAACGCTTTCGCTAAGTCCAACGTCATCGTCACGCAAGTTACGCTACTTTACGCCACGTCTTACGTCATCGTCACGGGAGTTACGTTTTTTACAGATGTTGAATATGGAAGGCGGTCCACTGGAAGCTAGATATTTTACTTTATAACGTGTTAAATATGAATATTTTTCTTACACAAACCCATTGATTCCCTTCAATTGGTTCTTTTTAACCCCTGGACCTGTGTGGATTAATTTTATAATGAATGGATGCACTTTTTTGGGCTTCAAATTTTGGGCTTCCATTCACTGCCATTATAAAGCTTTGAAGACCCAGGACATTTATTAATATAACTCAGATTGTATTCGTCTGAAAGAACAATGTCATGTACACCTAGGATGGCATGAAGGTGAGTAAATTATGGGCAAATTTTCATTTTTGAAAAGAAATATGAGAACTTTCTGTCCCTCTATTGCCGACCTATGCAATTACCAATTTCAAGGCCCAGAATAGACATCATTAAAGTAATCCATGTGACTCAAGTGTTTTAGCTTCAATTTTATGAAGCGACACAAGTGCTTTATGCAAAACAAAAACAAAAATGACACAACAACATCTGCTCTCTCATCAACACAACACGCATGTATCAAGGTGCTCTCGTGAACATGCGTTGAGATTAATAATATTTTTTGTAAATAAAGTGGTAAATTATGGTTAAGGGATAGAAATAACAAATTAGAGTGACAATTTTTTTATTCAGTACAACACTGCTTTATTGTATCATTTATGTAAACATTTAACACCACTGTTGTCACATTGCATGCCAACTATATATATATATAATTATATAAAAAAAACATATGTATTGTTTTATACAAGTAAACCATCTGTATTTGACAACAAAGTGTATTTTATTTATTATGATAATTTCATGAATAAAAATAAAATGTTTTTTCTCAACTGTTGGGTTACTTTTAACCCAACTGTTTTTTAACCCAATGCATAAAAAGGAACATAATTGTGAAGACATTGCCTTTTCAAGAATTTTTGAAAGAAAGGGTAACTTTGAGATTAGCCTGTAATTAACTAATTCTGTAGGATCAAGTTGCGGTTTAATAATAGCCAACTTAAAAGTTTTCGGTACATATCCTAATGACAAAGATGAATTAATGATATTAAGAAGAGGATCCATGACCTCTGGTAGCATCTCTTTTAATAGCCTAGTCTAAAGTACTGGAAAAGAGAGAATCAATAGTTTCTGTTTCAACATCGAGTTCCTCTAAGCTATCTGGAATGCTGAGGAGATGATACTGATTAGGAAGATTATTTAAAAAGCAATCTTTAGTCGCAGCGGTGATAGTCCTGCCATTTTTGAAACGGGTGGACGGCTTTGTAGCTTTAGCTAAATTAAGTATACATGATACTAGGCAATGATTTGAGATGTCGTCGCTCTGCTGCAGAATTTCAACGGTATCAACATTTATTCCATGTGACAATATTAGGTCTAAAGTATGATTATGGCGATGAGTAGGTCCTGACACGTGTTGCCTAACTCCAATAGAGTTTAGAATGTCTTTAAATGCCAATCCCAATGTGTCTTTTTCGTTGTCTACATGGATATTAAAATCACCAACAATTAGTCATTTATCTACGGCCAGAACTAGCTCTGATAGAAAATCAGCAAATTCTTTGATAAAGTCTGTATTGTGCCCTGGTGGCCTTTATACAGTAGCTAACACAAATGTTACACGAGATTTATCATTTGCACTACATAACGTTACATAAAGCACCAAAACTTCAAGGAATTATATTTTAAACTAGACTTCTGAGTAATACTGAAGATATTATAATAAATTACAGCAACCCCTCCCCCTTTACCTTTCAGACGTGGCTCGTGTTAATAACAATAATCTTGTGGGGTGGACTCATTTAAAGTAATGTAATCGTCAGGTTTTAGCCAGGTTTCTGTCAAACACAGCACATCTAGATTATTATCTGTAATGATATCATTAACAATGAGCGCTTTTGGGGAAAGGGATCGAATATTCAGCAACCCAAGCTTTATCATTTGATTATCCATATTATATATATTGTTTATTTGTTGGACATCAATTAAATTATTACCGTTGAATGGTTTTTATGTTTTTTTGTAATTACTAATTTGCGGAACAAACACAGTCTCTATGTTATAATATCTAGGTAAAAGAGTGTCTATGTGTTGGGATTTACCTGACTTCTGCAATTCTTGTGCCCACAAAAACTGTATATCTGCATGAATCTGATTGGATCCAAGCCAATACTGTCTTTGAGTCACTCCACCATGTCACCTGTTGAAGGGATAGAAGGGATTAAGGGATAGAAATGACAAATTAGAGTGACAATTTTTTTATTCAGTACAACACTGCTTTATTGTATCTTTTATGTAAACATTTAACACCACTGTTGTCACATTGCATGCCAACTATATATATATATATATATATATATATATATATATATATATATATATATATATATATATATATATATATATATAATTATATAAAAAACATATGTATTGTTTTATACGAGTAAACCATCTGTATTTGAAAACAAAGTGTATTTTATTTATTAAGATAATTTCATGAATAAAAATAAAATGTTAACTCAACTGTTGGGTTACTTTTAACCCAACTGTTTTTTAACCCAATGCATTGGGTTAAAATAACCCAATGTTGGGAAGGTGCTAGACCAACCCACAGTTGGGTTACTTGTTGGGTTAACATTTTTAAGTGAGTACATGCTGTCGATCATGCATACCAAATTTTGTGAAGATATGTCAAATATTTTAAAAGATATAGCAATTTATGCCAAATTCTAAATGGCGGTCACGTCAATGTCGATCATCCATGTTCAACGACTGTTATCATTAGGCCAGGTACTCGGGTTTTGCCACAAAAACTGTGGTCCTTATTTCCACTGACTTGGCACTGATAGTTGATGAAGTGTTTTACCACGGGTAATGTCTTCAGCCGGATTGTCTTCAGACTTCACGTAATGCCATGATTGAGAAGTGGTCAGCTCCTGAAATTCTGTCAAGTCAAGTCAACTTTATTTATATAGCGCTTTTAACAATGCAGATTGTTTCAAAGCAGCTTCACAGTGTTAAACAGAAAAATAATGCAACAGAATATATTTTGATTATCATACAGTAACAAGGTGGGCTTTAGATTAGTAATTAGATCTGTAATTTGGTCTATATGGTTAATTTAGTTTAATAATTAGATTTATTTTGAAATATATTTGAAAAATAGTTTTTCCCCAACTGAGCAAGCCAAGCCAGAGGCGACAGTGGCAAGGAAACCAAAACCCCATCAGGAGACCTAATGGAGAAAAATAAACCTTGGGAGAAACCAGGCTCAGTCGGGGTGCCAGTTCTGCTCTGGCCAATTAACAAACAGCGTATTATTGTTATTCTGGCAATTTTAATGGTCAGAGGTCATAATAGATCTGAATATTCGAAAGATCTGAGGCAAAACGCAGGAGACAGGTTTATTGAGGATGATGTATCGATTAAATAATTATTAAAAATAAATAATTTTAAATATCGGAGTCATTACGCTGGAGACAGGTTTTTATTTAGGATGCCGTATTGATTAAACAATTACTAAAGTGTAATATTCAAAAGATCGGCGGCAACACGCTGGAGACGGGTTGTTTTAAGGGTGACATATCGATTTAAAGAATTATTAACTAGGACTATTCAAACAATCGGAGTCATCCCGCCGGAGACAGGTTTATTGAAGATGCCGTGTCGATGAGGCAGCTTAAGGGGGAGTCTAAATGACACGGTCTCTGCAGACACTTCAGGGTCATGTGTTGGTCACATCTGGGTGCAGGTCCACCGTCTGATCTGGATACAGCCTAGATCCGGCTGACTGCAGTAGACCTCGGGATAAAACAGAGACACTAACATTAGCGTAGATGCCATTCTTCTGGTGATGTAACGAGTACATCAGGTGTTATGGGAAGTGTTCCCGGTTCCGGCTGACCTAGATAATGCAGCCTAATAATCATTTAATTGAAAAAAGTGTTTTATGTGTATGCCATAGAAAAGAAATGTGTTTGTAGTCTAGATTTAAACTGACAGAGTGTGTCTGCTTCCCGAACAATGCTAGGAAGACTGTTCCAGAGTTTAGGAGCTAAATAGGAAAAGGATCGACAGCCTGCAGTTGATTTTGATATTCTAGGTATTATCAGCTGGTCAGAGTTTAGCGACCGCGGTAGATGTGATGGAGTATGTGTTAAGAGCTCACTCAAGTACTGGGGAGCTAAACCATTTAGTGCTTTGTAAGTAATAAGCAAGATTTTAAAATGTATGCGATGTTTAATAAGGAGCCAGTGCAGTGTTGACAGAACCGGGCTAATGTGTTCATACTTCCTGGTTCTAGTAATAACTCAAGCTGCTGCGTTTTGGACCACCTGGAGTTTGTTTATTAAGCGAGCAGGGCAACCACCCAGTAGAGCATTACAATAATCTAGCCTTGAGCTCATGAACGCATGTATTAACTGTTTATAATTTTGCATTGAGAGCATGTGCCGTAATTTAGATATATTTTTAAGATGGTAGAATGCAGTTTTACAGATGCTAGAAACATGGCTTTCAAACGAAAGATTGTTATCAAAGAGCACACCCAGGTTCCTAACTGAATGTTGTGGTCGATAGTGTCGAATGCATCGCTAAGATCGAGTAACCCTAACAAAGAGATACAACCACGATCGTATGATATGAGTAAATAATTTATAACTCTGATGAGAGCAGTCTCAGTACTATGATACGGTCTAAATCCTGACTGAAAATCCTCACAGATACCATTTCTTTCTAAAAAGGAACATAATTGTGAAGACATTGCCTTTTCAAGAATTTTTGAAAGAAAGCGTAGATTTGAGATTGGCCTGTAATTAACTAATTCTGTAGGATCAAGTTGCGTTTTTTTAATAAGTGGTTTAATAATAGCCAACTTAAAAGTTTTCGGTACATATCCTAATGACAAAGATGAATTAATGATATTAAGAAGAGCATCCATGACCTCTGGTAGAATCTCTTTTAATAGCCTAGTCTAAAGTACTGGAAAAGAGAAAATCAATAGTTTCTGTTGCAACATCGAGTTCCTATAAGCTATCTGGAATGCTGAGGAGATGATACTGATTAGGAAGATTATTTAAAAAGCAATCTTTAGTCGCAGCGGTGATAGTCCTGCCATTTTTGAAACGGGTGGACGGCTTAGTAGCTTTAACTAAATTAAGTATCCATGATACTAGGTAATGATTTGAGATGTCGTCGCTCTGCTGCAGAATTTCAACGGTATCAACATTTATTCCATGTGACAATATTAGGTCTAAAGTATGATTATGGCGATTAGTAGGTCCTGACACGTGTTGCCTAACTCCAACAGAGTTTAGAATGTCTTTAAATGCCAATCCCAATGTGTCTTTTTCGTTGTCTACATGGATATTAAAATCACAAACAATTAGTCATTTATCTACGGCCAGAACTAGCTCTGATAGAAAATCAGCAAATTCTTTGATAATGTCTGTATTGTGCCCTGGTGGCCTTTATACAGTAGCTAACACAAATGTTACACGGAATGATCATTTGCACTACATAACGTTACATAAAGCACCAAAACTTCAAAGGAATTATATTTTAAACTAGACTTCTGAGTAATACTGAAGATATTATAATAAATTACAGCAACCCCTCCCCCTTTACCTTTCAGACGTGGCTCGTGTTAATAACAATAATCTTGTGGGGTGGATTCATTTAAAGTAATGTAGTCGTCAGGTTTTAGCCAGGTTTCTGTCAAACACAGCACATCTAGATTATTATCTGTAATGATATCATTAACAATGAGCGCTTTTGGGGAAAGGGATCGAATATTCAGCAACCCAAGCTTTATCATTTGATTATCCATATTATATATATTGTTTATTTGTTGGACATCAATTAAATTATTACCGTTGAATGGTTTTGATGTTTTTTTGTAATTACTAATTCGCGGAACAAACACAGTCTCTATGTTATAATATCTAGGTAAAAGAGTGTCTATGTGTTGGGATTTACCTGACTTCTGCAATTCTTGTGACCACAAAAACTGTATATCTGCATGAATCTGATTGGATCCAAGCCAATACTGTCTTTGAGTCACTCCACAATGTCACCTGTTGAATGATCAGGGTGAGTTCCTTTTCCATAAGTCTTGCCAATTGGGCCCCACTGAGTGCTGCACAGAGTTCTAGCCTGGGTAAAGATAACTGTCGCTTTGGTGCCACCCCTGATCTCGCCGTGACAAATGCAACTTCGACTTGGCCCTGAGGACTTTCTGTTCTAAGGTATGCCACTGACCCATAAGCATGATTTTAAGCATCACAGAATATATGGATGTCTCTTCTGCACAATTCAGAATCCAGTTCTCTGCTGGTGTAGCATCGTGGTATGGCAATCTTGTTCAAGTACTGCAATTCATCTTCCCATTCGTTCCAGACTAGCAAGAGGTCATTTGGTAGCAACAGGTCATCCCACTCACGTTTTTTATCCCACAGTCTTTGTACCAGTACTTTGGCTCTTGTTGTGAAGGGGATAATGTAGCCTAGTGGGTCATACTGACTAGCTAATACCTGATAGACATACCTCATTATAGGCACTTGTTGTTCCCTCAGCCGAGCTTTGTAACTGAGTGTATCTGAGCCAAAGCTCATTTTTCTCAGATCTGGCTTCCACAGGAAGGTGGGCAACGACTGAAGGAATGTTGCTAGCCCATTGTCTTAACTCAAAACCACCATAAATTAGAAGAGCTTGCAACTTGTTCACCAGTTCAGTCGCTTTGTCAGTAGAAGTCACAGGGTGAGTGACTTCTACTGCATTATACTCCATCGCATTATACTCCATCACGTCAATTGCGGTCTCTAAACTCTGGCCAGTTGAAAATACCTAGAATATCTAAATCAACTGCAGGCGGTCGATCCTTTTCCTATTTAGCACCTAAACTCTGGAACAGTCTTCCTAGCATTGTTCGGGAAGCAGACACACTCTGTCAGTTTAAATCTAGACTACTAATAAATCTCTTTACTATGGCATACACATAGAACATTTTTAACTTTCTTTATTCAAATCAAATGACTGATTGTTAGGCTGCATTAACTAGGTCAGCCGGAACCGGGAACACTTCCCATAACACCTGATGTACTCGTTACATCATAAAAAGAGTGGCATCCACACTAATGTTAGTCTCTCTGTTTATCCCGAGGTTTACTGCAGTCGGCCGGATCCAGGCCGTGTCCGGATCGGATGGTGGACCTGCATCTGGACATGACCAGCTCATCCTGGAGTGTCTGCTGAGACCGTGTCCATTAGTGTCTCCTCTGAATTTGCCTCACCGGAACGTCATCCTCAATTAACCTGTCTCCGGCGCAATAACCATCCTAAATGAACCCGTCTCGTGCGTCATACCCAACATTTCGAATATTCCTATCTAATATGATTTATGACCTGCAAGGTTGCCAGAGTAATAATTATACACTGTTAATAATAGGCCAGAGGAGAACTGGCACCCGACTGAGTCTGGTTTCTCTCCAAGGTTTATTTTTCCATCATGCCCTGATGGAGTTTTGGTTCCTTGCCACTGTCGCCTTTGGCTTGGCTTGCTCAGTTGGGGACACTCAAATTATGATCCAAGTTACTCAACTAAATATACAAATAGAATTTATTAATTTGGTCATATATAATTCTATAAACTATCCAAATTAAACTAGCCAAATCAAATTTTGTTGCAATGTTTAACACTGTGAAGCTGCTTTGAAACAATCGTCATTGTAAAAGCGCTATATAAATAAAGTTGATTGATTGATTGATTGAAGTCACACTCTGCAGGTAATTGTCAACATAAAAATGCTTCTCCACAAAAATGTGTTTTCTCCTGGAATAGTGTTCTCTTGGACATGTTTGAAAACAGCAAATGTTGCGCAGCATGGGCTACACGTAGTCCCAAACGGCAAAACCTGCCACTCATAGACACTGACTGGTGTATCACGCTGCATGTTTCTCCACAGAAATCTGATTAGGGCTTTATCCTCTGGGAGCAGACAAATCTGGTGAAACATGCCCTTGATTTCACTTGTAATGGCGATAGCATGCTCTCTGAAACGAAGTAACACTCCTAGTAAAGTGGAAGTGAGGGTAGGCCCAGAAAGGAGGTACTCATTGAGGTTATGGCCTTGGTACTGAAAGGAGCAATTGTACACTACTCTATGTTTTCCATTATGGTGTACCATGTGGTGCGGTATATACCATGATTCTGGGGTTTGATCAACTGCTTCAGTAGCCAGCTTGACAACATAACCAGATTGCTCCAGCCTTTCAATTTCTTGGTCATATACCTTTGTGAGATCTGGACTTTTGCTGAGACACCTTTCCAATGCCAGTTGGGGGAGCACAGACTCTTTGGGCGCTTTCAATTGGGGCATTTCCTTTTTTTCGCAGAAGTGGTGTGGCATAACGAAACACTCCATGTACATTTACCCTTGCTGTCTTGGACTCAAGCAGCGTGATGGCCTCCTGATCACAACGTGATCGTGTCACCACCTTCTCATTGCGGTATGGTAATAGGTCTAGCTGCCAGAGCCTTTCCACATGTTGCAACAGTTCTGATGAGGTGGAGGTCACAGATGTGAAAAAGCATTGTTGAGCTGGGATTTGGTGCTGGACTACATTAGCTGGCCCTTGCAGTGTCCAGCCCAATCTGGTCCTTATAGCAGCTGGCCCACCTGGTGGGCCGAAGCGCACTGGCTACATGGGTGTGATCAAGTGGTGATGATCAGAACCTATAAGCAACAATGGCTGAACCTGCGAAAAAGCATGAAGAGGGAGTCCTTTGAGATGCTGGTATTTCCATTGCAGAAGGGGAACTGGATGGGAATGCTTGGCCAGGCCCAAATTCTCAGCAGTAAAGGCACCTGCTATTTTGAACCTTTTACTTGGCTTAAATGCTGGGGACAGCGTGAAAGACACTCTTGTACCTTGTATGACTTGGGTGTCATGTCGCATTGTTCTCAAAGAGAGGGTTTCAGTCTGTCCATTAAGCTTAAGCTGTTGTGCGGCACCATGAAGCAGAATTGTACGTTCAGAGCCATCATCCAAAATAGCATAAGCCATCATTAAATGCTTGCCATTATGCAATAGCACCTTACAGATTTCCAGAAGGACTTGACTGCCACCTGCTGGACAATCTAGGTATAGCATCTGACTCTCTTGAGGTCCCTTGCCAAAGTCCTTCAGCTCTGTTGATTTGCTGTTGATGTCATACAAGACAGTTAGATGCCTGCCCTTACAAGCTTTACACATAGCTTTCAATCTGCATTGGGCTGCCTGATGTTTCCGTCCGCACCTCCAACATCTCTTATTTGGCTTAATCCAGTTAGTTTTAAGCTTGCTGGTTAGCTGTGTAAAGTTAGTGCACTGGTTAAGATAGTGATGATTATTTTCACAGTAATGACAGTACACATTCTTGCCCAGGGTTTGAAATTATGAAGGTTTGGCAGCCGGAGGGTTTGTAGACTCATCTGCCCCATCCAAAATGGCTGCTGTCTAAAAAGTGTGTTTACGCTGTCGCGGTGCCTCTTTCTGCTGTCCAACACGTCCCCTTGTTTCGCTTGTGTTGACTCTACAGTCTGTGGGCTGCACCTGCAGCTCAAACTCGAGCCAGTGTGAAAAGTCAAGCAGGTTTGGAATGGGATTTCTGAGGGGGTGAACATACCTCTTGAAGTTAGCTTTGAGATCATGAGGAGTTTGGACATGAGTCTTGCCACATGTTACCCACACTGCAATTCAATAGCTCCCTTCTCATCCAGCTGGTCAAGCATGCCCACCAATGCTCGGACTCTGAGGGCAAACCTCCGAAAGGCGTGAGTATCTCCATTGTGAATATTTGGCCCACCCATTAAGTCTGCAATTTTCTGTAATGCCAACTGATGAGGCTGTCCATAATGTTCAGTGATTGCATTGTTTGGGTGTATGGATAAAAGGAGTTGCTGTAAGAATCAGCGATTTAAAGGGCCTCTTCGAATTTCAGATGCTCAAGCAGAATTTGATGCTTAAACTGTTCAGTAGCATCGTATGGCAGCAAATTGTCAAGAGATATTTTTAGTCTAGCAAACTGCCATGGGTGCTCCACTGTGAAAACGGGTATTGAAGGGGTAGGACCTCGATAAATGCTCTCTCTCTGGTAGGTGGAGAATTAGAACGTTGAACAAAGTCTCTTGGCTGATAATGATGCCTTGGGTGGAAATCAGTTGGTCCTCTGAAATCAGCTGAAGTGGAAGGATAGCAAATATGTGGCTGTGGTGGGATGTGTCTCTGATCATGCAAATAGCTTGGGCCACCTGCAACGTGTACACTTATTTTGTGTTGGGGTTGCAATGTACATGGCGGACTCGATTGATATTGCACATGTCTGTTCTTTGGTGTGGACTGCAGTCTTCTGAAAGTTCACCTGACAAATCAGTTTTTAGGTCTTTATCTACTAACTCTTCCTTTCATCATCTGCAACAGGTTTCCCAGTCTCCTTAGGAGTTTGATTACTCACTTGAGCTATTAGTGACTGGTTCAGACGTGGAACTGGGACAGGACGATTTCTTTCCTGTTTCTTAGCTGCCTTTCTTAATGAGTGAGTGTGAGGTAAAGGCACAGGACACTGTGAGTCTGTTTCACCCTTTTCAGAGCTGTGTTTCATGACCTTTCGTTTTGTGCAGTCATCTATTCTCTTCTTGTAGCTGCCAAATCACTCTTTGAGCATCTCTATCTCCATACTGTTCTCCAGTATCCTTAGTAGCATCACCTTGATTAGTAACATGCCACCTGGTGAGGGGTTATATCCTGGCAGCTCCCTCAAATTCTGACTTACTGTGATGGGGCTCTGGCTGTACCCTTGAAGTAGGTGGATATGTATGCTGGAAACCTCTGTACTCCACCTCATAATCATCCAAGTGGCGTGGGGGGCGTGATAGCCGTTTGCTGCGGACATCAGGCTCATGCTGTGACTCTGAATGGGCTCTGGACATCTTATCCCGTGGCAATCAACGCAATCCGGCTCAATGGACCAATGTTAAATAGGTTTCTGGACTGTATTGACTGGTTCTAACTTAATTGGGATCATCACAGGGCATCTGTAAAAATGCACAAAGTCCAAAGTCCAATCACTGATGTTTAATAGAAGGTTCAAGCCATCTGACATACTCAATGCAATGCATTGACAGTTGTATGTAACTAAGCATGTGTGTGTGGTTTCTATAATAAAAAACAGAAATGTAGATAATCAGTTTACAGTAATAAATGATAAATATTTAAATCAAATGAATAACCTGACACGTGACTGTATGAAATGTAAACAATCAATATACACGTGACCATGGTCCTAGAACTACTCAATCCAATATATATATGGATTACTGGCATTTGTACAGTAAAGTAAACATATGGAAAATACGAGTCATTGTCATTATTTCAATTATACAGCGTGCGTCGGACCACACGTGCAAAGATTATGAACACTGTCATATCGCTAGCATTAGCTTCACAGAAATACAGATATTTTCATCATTGGAATGTTTAACACATAATACAACAAATAGCAATATAAACAACACAAATAGCAATAATTACCAAGGTTAAAGAATATTATGCGAAAATTAAACTTACTTTTAAAGTTACGCACTCTCATCTATGGCTTGAATACACGCGAACCAAACGGAACATAACAATATGATTCAAACTCTGGAGGCGGGACTAAGCTACAGCTGTCAATAATTCACAACCCACCAATCAACTTACTGAGCCTTTTCAACAGTGTCTTTTAGACAAAAATCGGTTGTAAGTGGACCTTAGTGTATGGTGCATTTGAGTAATTAATTTAATTTGTAGTAGGATATTATTCAACGGTCACTTGTTTTGAAATTGTTACAGCTAAAACATTGATTAACTTGAATGTAATTGTACTTAAATGTTTCTTGTATGGAATTGAAAGTTTACTTTAACTATATACTTTGGAATAAAATATGTAATTGCTCTCAGTCAGGGATGCTCTTCTTGGAATGGGCAGAGATTATGTACATTGCTAAAGTGCCCATTCAAAGTGGTTGATCCATTGAACAAACATTGGTGTTCTGTTTCTGTTCTGCGGTGTATCTTTTTGTATTTCAACATTTCATATACACTCACCTAAAGGATTATTAGGAACACCTGTTCAATTTCTCATTAATGCAATTATCTAATCAACCAATCACAGTCCTGTGGGCAAAAATGCCTTGTTGATGCTAGAGGTCAGAGGAGAATGGGCCGACTGATTCAAGCAAACCATTTGTGAAGCCACAACACGCACAACCTTGAGGCAGATGGGCTACAACAGCAGAGGACCCCACCGGGTATCACTCATCTCCACTACAAAAAGGAAAAAGAGGCTACAATTTGCACAAGCTCACCAAAATTGGAAAGTTGAAGACTGGAAAAATGTTGCCTGGTCTGATTAGTCTCGATTTCTGTTGAGACATTCAGATGGTAGAGTCAGAATTTGGTGTAAACAGAATGAGAATATGGATCCATCATGCCTTGTTACTACTGTGCAGGCTGCTGGTGGTGCAATGGTGTGGGGGATGTTTTCTTGGCACACTTTAGGCCCCTTAGTGCCAATTGGGCATCGTTTTAATGCCACGGCCTACCTGAGCATTGTTTCTGAACATGTCCATACCTTTATGACCACCATGTTCTGAAGGCGAAAGGGGGTCAAACATCGTTTTAGTATGGTGTTCCTAATAATCCTTTAGGTGAGTGTACAGGTCCTTCTTTAAAAAATAGCATATTGTGATAAAAGTTCATTATTTTCCATAATGTAATGATAAAAATTAAACTTTCATATATTTTAGATTCATTGCACACCAACTGAAATATTTCAGGTCTTTTATTGTTTTAATAATGATGATTTTGGCATACAGATGATTTTGTGCATATCATGAAAAGGTTCTCTAAACGAGCTATTAACCTAATCATCTGAATCAACTAATTAACTCTAAACATCTGCAAAAGATTCCTGAGGCTTTTAAAAACTCCCAGCCTGGTTCATTACTCAAAACCGCAATCATGGGTAAGACTGCTGACCTGACTGCTGTCCAGATTGCCATCATTGACACCCTCAAGCGAGAGGGTAAGACACAGAAAGAAATTTCTGAACGAATAGGCTGTTCCCAAAGTGCTGTATCAAGGCACCTCAGTGGGAAGTCTGTGGGAAGGAAAAAGTGTGGCAAAAACCACTGCACAATGAGAAGAGGTGACCGGACCCTGAGGAAGATTGTGGAGAAGGACCGATTCCAGACCTTGGGGGACCTGCGGAAGCAGTGGACTGAGTCTGGAGTAGAAACATCCAGAGCCACCGTGCACAGCCGTGTTCAGGAAATGGACTACAGGTGCCCTTTTGAACCAGAAACAGCGGCAGAAGCACGTGACCTGGGCTACAGAGAAGCAGCACTGGACTGTTGCTCAAATTTCGCATGTCATTCGGAAATCTACAGGTGCCAGAGTCTGGAGGAAGACTTTTGAACCAGAAACAGCGGCAAAATGCCTGAAGTCCAGTCTCAAGTACCCACAGTCAGTGATGGTCTGGGGTGCCATTTAAGCTGCTGGTGTTGGTCCACTGTGTTTTATCAAGGGCAGGGTCAATGCAGCTAGCTATCAGGAGATTTTGGAGCACTTCATGCTTCCATCTGCTGAAAAGCTTTATGGAGATGAAGATTTCATTTTTCAGCACGACCTGGCACCTGCTCACAGTGCCAAAACCACTGGTAAATGGTTTACTGACCATGGTATTACTGTGCTCAATTGGCCTGCCCACTCTCCTGACCTGAACCCCATAGAGAATCTGTGGGATATTGTGAGGAGAAAGTTGAGAGACGCAAGACCCAACACTCTGGATGAGCTTAAGGCCGCTATCGAAGCATCCTGGGCCTCCATAACACCTCAGCAGTGCCACAGGCTGATTGCCTCCATGCCACGCCGCAATGAAGCAGTCATTTCTGCAAAAGGATTCCCGACCAAGTATTGAGTGCATAACTGAACATAATTATTTGAAGGTTGACTTTTTTTGTATTAAAAACACTTTTCTTTTATTGGTTGGATGAAATATGCTAATTTTTTTAGATAGGAATTTTGGGTTTTCATAAGCTGTATGCCAAAATCATCAGTATTAAAACAATAAAAGACCTGAAATATTTCAGTTGGTGTGCAATGAATCTAAAATATATGAAAGTTAAATTTTTATCATTACATTATGGAAAATAATTAACTTTTATCACAATTTGAGAAGGACCTGTGTATATATCACACCCTTCTGCTCTCTAGCTCACTACTGTACACACAATGGCAAATGGAGATCTGAATATGAGAATTAAAACACAATAAAAAAAGAGTGTACACATATGAAGAAAATAACCTGTTTATGAAAAATATCAAAAAAATTTATCAAAAATAATTTAAAGTCAACTCCCCAGTTTCACAGAAAAGGCTTGGTCCCAGACTCAAATGCATGTTTGAGCTGTATTAACTGAAAACTTTTACATATTAAAATGTCAATGCCATTGTTTCATCTCAAAATGCAAAAAAATTTGAAGTTAATTTATAAATCCATTTAAATGTCATAATTAAAGCGTAATCTAAACACTGTCTCTGAACCCTGGCCAAATACTACTATAGCCATCCTATCTGATCACATAAGTTTCTGGATAGACTTCAACATAGGTGAGAATCAACATAGAATAAAAAAAAACACTTATTTCTAATGCAAGAGAAAGAAAGATCAGTACAAAGCTTACCTGGATAACGGAGTAATTACATATTACACACCATTTTATAAAGATGGGACTTGAACCCACAATCTCTGGGTCTGATGCCAGCAGTTTATCTTCTTACGCCACTGGGCAGACATGTATTCTTACAGCTACCAAGGCTCCATAGTTAATGTGAGAATCAACTTAAAATGAAGAATTTTATATAAACAACATTATATACATTCTCAGAAAGATTTATTGTCTGAAACGGAAGCAAATTTTGCAATTAACCAATTATCATGCTAAGCTAATTAACATAAAAACACAGGCAAGGTCAACTTCAGAGACGGTTTTCTCAGAAACGGTAGCGAATGTAAAACAATATGTTAAGTCATTTCTGTGCGGCTCAGTCCAAATATCATCTGAGCCGATATTGGACAAAATTGGTCACAATTTGTAGGAGGAGTAGCGAAAAAAATGTTTTGACAATGTTTTCAAAAGTTATTAAAGTTTTTGCAAAAATTCTTATATCTATGGAACACTAGGTGGCGCTGTTCTTAAACTTCTCAAGTACGTTCATGACATGATGCCGGCCATGCATACCAAATTTTGTGTAGATATGTCAAATACTGTAACAGATATCGCAATTTATGACAAAATTCTAAATGGCGATCACGTGGTTCATCCATTCCTGACATATCCGGAATCCACAGTTTTATGGGGCCAAGCCCCAGAAGGATCTGTAGCTAAATGCAGAGCCACTGTTATAAAGTTTTCCCCCACGGGACTCGAACCCATAACCTCTTGACGTGTCTGACGCTCATCTCGTTGCACCACAGGAAAGATGCATGTTTTAGGTCCATAGTTCAAATTAGAAATTCACTCAAAATGAAGAATTTTTAATAAAATAAACAACATTACATATTTATTAAAAAAATGTGTTTAAATTGTTCTCAGAATGACTTCATGTCTGGAATGGAAGCGAATTTTGCAATTAACCAATTCGCATGCTAAGCTAACTAGCATAAAGACTCAAACACAGGGAAGGTCATCTTCAGAGATTAATTGCTCAGGAATGATAGTGAATATCAAAAATCTGTTCAGTCATTTCTGTGCGGCTCAGTCGAAAGATCATTTGAGCCAATTTTGGACAAAATTGGTCAAAATTTTTAGGAGGAGTAGCGAATTTGCTCATCTGCTTCAATATGGCGGACAGTCACATGTTTGGAAAATGACACATCGTCGGAATTGGCATAAGCCAGGGAACAAAATGACATAAATTATATAGAATTTGGATAATGTTTTCAAAAGTTATGTGTTTTTGCAAAAAAAACGTATATCTCTGGAAGACTAGGTGGCGCTGTTTTGAAACTTCTCAGGTACGTCCAGGACTTGCTGTTGGTCATACATACCACGTTTTGTGCAGATATATCAAATATTTAAAAAGATATAGCAATTTATGACAAAATTAAAAATGGCGGTCACGTGGTTAATCCGATCCTAACATATCCAGTATCCACGGATTCGGCATGACACGAGGAATCCATAAACACCAAGATTTTGATTGACAAGTCATTCAGAGGTTATGGGAAAAAATAGCCATTTTTCATACCTCATGACCCGTAGGTGGCGCTTTTCCCAACTTTGGCATGTACCCTCAGATCATGGGTCCGATGAAGCGTACCAATTTTCGTTTCGATTGATCAAAGTTTGGCCGAGATACAGCCACAGAACCATTTTTGGGTCGACCTCGTTAAGTTCGCTACAACATGATGTTTCTTAAAAAACTAAGTTCGGGAGGAACACTTTCAAATGATCTACCCAGTCATGATGTCATCCCAACCAGCTGTCAGCAATCAGTAATCAACATGTCTACCAATCAGCTCAAGTGGAGGATCACATAAATAATCCAGTCAACTCACCGACGTTCCTCGACAGGTTTTGCAGCAGTTGGTTGTATCCATCTGTTACAAATGTCTGAGATTGAACTTTATCCATCTGACGAGGATTCCATGCAGCTTCCCACAGATGCAAGGAGCACCCCAATCCAACACGACACCGTGACTGAATCTCCAGCAACACAGCGTGGCCGTCGGCCCAGCCGCGCCATCTCTCGTACCCCGAGACGCAGAGGCCTTTCATCGCCTCCACCATCAAGACTTCCACCATCTCCAGCTTCCTCCTATACCTCTGCACAACCTACGATCCCAGCGATAGGGAAATGGACCGTACTAGGGTTAAGATAAGCGCTAATCAGTGCTGACGTTCATTTTTCCAGAAGAATGAATAAAGCTGAATTATACAACCTGTACGTGTCACTCCAAGCAGCTTCTCCATCTCCAAAATCCACTCCACCGTCCAAAACTGCAAACAGTTCAAGGAAACATAAGGCTCCAAACTCACGCTCTCACAAGACACCTTCTCCCACAGGACAGGTTCTTCTTCGAGTACCAGGCCGCTGCAGCAGGGCATCAGCTAGTCTGGGCCGCGCCCCAGATCCAGCCACCGCTACCCAGCCCAACTCGTCTCTCCGCTCCACCGAGCCACAGATCGCAGGTATTTCCAGCATTGCACCTCAGGTCACAATGCCAGCTTCCTCTGCCCCAGGCCATCCTTCCAGCGTAAGTACGCTTCCGCCAGCAGCACAGGCTTCGCTATCACAGCCTTTCCCTGCCATTTTTTCCAACCCTTTCCATTGGCCTGCAGCCCCACCATCAATCTATAGCGTGAGGCTGCCTCCGCTAGCGGCGCAGGCCCAGCTGCCCCTTTTTCCTCCCCAACTTTCCTCCTTTCCTATGTTTCCCATTCCTCCTGTGTCGGGGGCCGACCCAAACGAGAGGTTGCCTCCGCAAGCGGTCTCGGCTCCCGGTTTCTATCCACCTAACACTTTTTCCCAAACTCGTGCTCCTTTCACTCTATTTTCTGCCATACCGATGCCCATCCCGCCAAATGCTACAGCCTTGGAAAAGCAACATACAACCCTGTGGCCAGCAACATCAGAGCCTCAGATCCTCACAGGTGCGGACATCGATTTATCTTCCCTTCTGTCTTTACTCCCTCCCCCAATCTCAAATCGTCAAATCGACTGTGGCGATTTTGCAGTCACTCTCAAAAACCCAGCATATAATTCATCCCGCATTCTTTCATTTTCTGAATTTTCTATCGCGTTCAGTCGTTACAGCGAAATAATTTGCGCTGCACTTCCCCACAGGAGACGAGAATTAAATGACTATCTCGCGATATTTGCAGAGCTTGCGTTATCATATGGTGGGACTCATTTTTACACTTACCATAAGATGTTTTCAGCCAAATGCGCTGTCCGCATAGCTCAGTGGAACCAGTGCCCTTACTGGGGCGCTTTAGACACAGAATTACACAACAGGGTGTTCCTAGGCTGCCGCAACATCTCCTGCGCGGTCTGCAGATCTGCTTCTCACTCCACCACAGCATGTCCTTTGATTAATCCTTCAAATCCCTCCAGCACGGATCCACAACAAGTAAAATCCACTAGTTATGTCCCGCGGCCAGCAAACATCAACTTCAACGACTCATCCTTCGATTCCAAAAGAAGAAACACCTTCTCATCCAACAGTCAAGTTTGCAATAACTTTAATTCAGGACGATGCTCACGGCAGCGTTGTCGTTTCCTGCACATTTGCGGCTATTGTGGCGGCGCCCATGCCTGCACCATATGCTCCGTGAAAAGATCTGTAAATAAAGATTCAAAAAATTACCTGTCGACTCCTGTGCATATTTCCCGTTTATCTACTGAATTGTCTCACCACCCCAACACTGACTTTACTGATTATTTACTGTCTGGTCTCGAGCATGGTTTCAAACCCGGCGTTGAAAGCTTCCCCACTCAAAGTATCATATGTGACAATCTCCAATCCACTCTCGCTGAGCCTGACACAGTCGACAATCTAATTAATAAAGAAATCAAGTCAGGCTTTATGATCGGTTCCTTTGACACTCCCCCTTTCGATTGTTTCCGCATCAGCCCTATCGGAGTGGCCACTAGAAAATTTTCAGGCAAAAAACGCTTAATAATCGATCTCTCTGCCCCACACAATTCCCCATTTCCAAGCATAAACAGCCTAATCTCGCTCGAGGAATTCTCCCTCAATTACCACAACATCGACCAAGCTATAACTTTGATTCAAGATGCGGGTTGCGGCGCTTGGCTCGCCAAAGTTGACATCACTTCTGCATTCAAAGTGATGCCAATCCACCCAGATTCATGGCATTTATTCGGTGTACGCTGGCAGAAAAAATTCTACTTTTCCGTACGTTTAACTTTCGGCTGCAAAAGTAGCCCCAAGATTTTTGACATGCTGTCAGAAGCAATTTGCTGGATTCTTTCCAACAACTACTCAATCCCTTACATAATTCACTTGCTAGATGATTTCCTAATCATCTCACCACCCAACTCCTTACCAGCTGCACATCTTCTCACAGTCCAAAAAGTATTCGCAGAGCTCGGGATTCCAATCGCCCAAGACAAAACCATGGGCCCAGCCACAGACATCGAATTTTTGGGCATTAACTTGGATACAGTTAACTTCCAAGCCTCACTGCCCAAGGAAAAAATTGATAGGATAATTCTGGTCGCATCCGACCTCCTAGACAGTCCAAAGTGTACTAAACGTGAGCTACTATCTTTGCTTGGCCACTTAAATTTTGCGATGCGCATCATCCCACAAGGCCGCCCTTTCATCTCACACCTCCTCTCCCTCGCATCTTCAGTTCATGCACTAGAGGACCAAATCTCCTTAACTAGTTCATGCTGCAATGAGCTCAGTTTATGGACAACATTTCTTAAACAATGGAATGGCCTGTCCTTTTTCTACAACAACATGGTTTCTCTCCCCGTGGACATTCAACTGTTTACCGACGCGGCTCCCTCCATCGGGTTCGGGGGTTTTTACCAAGGCCGTTGGTTCGCATCTTCATGGCCCGCCCAGCTTTTAGACTCTCTGCAGTCAATAACATCCTCAGCACTGTTCGAATTATATCCGCTAGTTGTAGCAGCTTTCTTGTGGGGGAAAGAATGATCCACTAACAGCATCATGGTGCACTGTGATAACGAAGCAACTGTGCATTGCATTAACAAAGGACGTTCACATTCACCCGCACTAATGCCTCTCCTGAGACGCCTCATTTGGATTTCAGCCTGTGACCAATTCATCATAACTGCAAAACATATTTCTGGGTCAAAAAAATCAAATAGCTGACTCTCTCTCTCGTTTTGCTTTCCAGAAATTCAGGCTGTTGGCGTCAGAGGCGGACCCATTCCCAACCCCAGTACCTCACTATTCAGAGATAATATTCCCATAAACCACCCTTTAAAACCCCTCCTGGATGCTTCTATCAATTCCATTCTTCAAGCTGTTTCCCCCAGAACCCTCCAATCCTACCTAACCGCATGGAAGAGTTTCAAGTCTTTTCACTCCACATACAACCTGAACTTCCCTGATTTTTCTTTGCTTACCATCACTTCATTCATATCTTATCTCAACAGCATCAAGAACCTCCAAGCCAGCTCCATCAAGGGTTATCTAAGCGGAATTCAGTTTTTTCACAAACTCGTTTTTGGTTTGCCCTCCACAGAAATAACCAATTCTCAAACCTCCATGCTCATCAAAGGTATCCAAAACCCAACCCACCCACCCAGACGCCAGACAACCAATAACTCTGGACATACTCACAAAATTTATCTCCACACTCCGCCGAGGCTACCATTCCACCAATACCGCCCGCACTCTGGAAGCTTTCTCAGAAGCTCAGAACTCACCATCACGTCCATCTTCAACCCAAAGCTTCATCCCACACTCTCAAACCTATCAGTACTAGATGACGAAACAATATCTTACTTCATCAAACAAAGCAAGACGGATCAAATGAAAAAATTCCATTTCATTTACATTTTCAACTTCCCATCACCAATCCAGCCATACCAATCCCTTTTAGCATACCTACATTTCAGAAGTTCGCAGACTAAAACTCCTTCTGACCCACTCTTCACAGACGATTCTAACCGTCCTGTCACACGTTTCTGGTTCCAAAAACACCTCAAGTCCATATTGATTCAATCCGGCATTCCAGCAGACAACTTTTCCAGCCATTCATTCCGCATAGGTGCAGCAACCACAGCTGCCCAAAAAGGCCTCTCCCAGCACCAGATCCAAACACTTGGTCGCTGGTCGTCAGAGGCTTTCAAGAGCTACATCCGTTCCAATTGCTCCCACATCAAAGAAGCCCAACAGACCCTCATCAGCTAATTTTGTTCAAACTTTCAGCTTATTTCCATACACCCAAAACCTACAGGATCACCACTTACGCTTCAATTCAAATCACCAATTTCTAAGGGAACCAATCATATTTACTACCGTAGCAGCATCTCTGCAGTCGCTCCCGCAGGAGCCCACCTCAATCTTTCACTGCCGCAGCAGCTTTATCTCCTCCGCTCCAACAGAAGCCAGTTCCTCCACCCAAAGGCCTCCACTGCCACAGCAGTAATACTGCCTCAGCTCCCGCAGGAGTTCTGTATTTCAGTTCAACTTGCTTATACTGCCGCAGCAGTGTAATCACCATATTGTCACAGGAGTTCAGTTCTACATCCAACCCGACTTTGACCAGATTTGAAAGCAAGATGGAAACAGCTCGTTTCCACTACTCCAGCAGTATCAGCAATTCCGCTCTCGCAGGAGCTCGATTACTCCATCCAAACTCATTTCAATGCCACCACAATGTCATCAACTCCGCACCCACAGGAGCTAAATTCTCCGTACAACCAGCTCATTGGATATTTCGGAAAGCTTGTTAAGAACGGCTCATCTCCACTGCCGCAGCAGTGTCGTCAACTCCGCTCCCGCAGGAGCTCAATTCTCCGTACAACTGGCTCATTGGATAGTTTGGAAAGCAAGTTGAAACATCTCATCGCCACTGCCGCAGCAGTGTCGTCAACTCCGCTCCCGCAGGAGCTCTGTTACAGCCATCTAAACTCGTTTCACTGCCGCAGCAGTGTCGTCAACTCCGCTCCCGCAGGAGCTCAAATCTCCGTACAATTGGCTCATTGGATAGTTTGGAAAGCAGGTTGAGACATCTCTTCTCCACTGCGGCAGCAGTGTCGTCAACTCCGCTCCCGCAGGAGCTCTGTTACGGCTTTCCTGTAGCTCAAACAGTAGAGCATGGCGCTAGCAACGCCAAGGTCATGGGTTCGATTCCCAGGGAAAGCAAGAACTGACAAAGATGTAAAATATGTAACTTAAAAATGCAATGTAAGTCGCTTTGGATAAAAGTGTCTGCCAAATGCATAAATGTAAATGTAAATGTTACAGCCATCCAAACTCGTTTCACTGCCGCAGCAGTGTCGTCAACTCCGCTCCCGCAGGAGCTCAATTCTCCGTACAACTGGTTCATTGGATAATTGGAAAGCATTGTAACAATATCGACTAGGAGTCTGATATCTCGGGGAATAATTATTGAGTTAATTATTCCCCGAGATATCAGACTCTAGTCGATATTGTTACAATGCTTTCCAATTCCAAGGGATATAATATTCATGAGTTTATGAATATAATTTGCTAGTCGTTCATTACGTTTATTAAAATTTTCCGATAAGGAAAATGTTTAATTAAATACAAGTAACCTTTAAGGAATTGCTTGAAGTTATCTTACTAAGTTTGTCCTGCAAATTAGTTATAGACTTTCAAATCAATTCTCAATAAGGGATTACTGCTTTACGAGAGCATAAGAAGCATTAACTTTACTGATCAGGACAAATTAATATTTCGTATGTTCGTACAGTTATGTTACTAAAATCGTAGCACTAGGCAGCATTAGGTAACGTTAGGATTGTAAGTTTCATTGACTTCGTGTATGTAGAAGAATAACAGCTTCAATTCAAAAATATCTTTTGGTTTAATAAACACAGACTAAAGATAACACTACAATTCACACAGAAAGTACATACTAAATATGCATAAAGAGAGTATAAATATAGATAGGAAATGAAACTAAAATGGTACCTAAACGAAAAGAATGAAAGAAAACAGACATAGAGAGAGAGAGAGAGAGAGAGAGTGGATAACAGCGTTCACTTCAGTTCGTTATACAGAGCCCTCAAGGAGTTAATCTCGTACCAAAACGGATGTAGCACGACCTTTCAACAGCAGCTTGGATTGTAGAAATAAGAATACTTGCTTTGGTTTTGGCTTCTCGTGTTTACGTGTATTCTGAGTTTAAATGTCCCGCGCGTTCCGTGGTTCCTTTTGAAGTCGGTTGGTCGTGGCTCTCGGTTTGCGGAGAAGTTCAGCTGGATGCGGCCGGGTCTCTTGGAAGTGCTGAAGCGTGCTGTATCCTCTCTCTGAAGAGAGTGGCGGATTGCAATGCGATGCAAAGCCAAAGGCAAAAGGCATTGGAATGCGGGTTGCATTTGTACTTATCGATAAGAGAGCGACACCCATTTCCTGGATGGTCCAATCGATCTGATTGTTTTCGGCGCGAAACAAAGTTCTTTGTTCGGCTGAGTTCCTCCCCCTGGCTACTATCCGGGGCAGACAGGTTCATGCATTTTTCTTTACAAAGCTGGCATCTTTGTAATAATGCATGTCCTTTAAATTATTTTACCAGATTCGGTACGAGGGAGTTCTCTCGGTTCTAAAGACACCATGAACCGCTGGTCTGCGAGGTGGGAAACACACAAGTCCAGGTTTTCTACTGTCTATTGTCCTAAATAGTTTGAGTTAGCATTCATATAATCCTCCTAATTATTACAGACACATATAAAAACATTCAGACAGCAAAGTATACATTTATTACGTTTTTAGGGGGCTTTTAACCATCTATTCTTCCATGAGCTTGGTGAACATTCCATTTGTGTCTTGCTAGGTGTGTGTGTGAGGTGTCAGAGTTCGCGACAGGGCCATTTGGCAATAAAAGTCACTCCGGAGCCTGGCTGTTATCTCCCCAGGGTGATCAAAGAGTGTTCTTTCAGACATCGTGGCGCCATTCATACCATCAATCGCCTTATCGTGATCTGATAACGCGTCTCACGAGAGGCGCGAGGCATCTTGTCGTTTGCCAGATGAACAGACATCCTCATTGTGGCTACAGCATGTTGGAAACAGCTCGTCTCTACTGCCGCAGCAGTATCATCAACTCCGCTCCCTGGAGCTCGGTTACGCCATCTAAACTCATTTCCTGCCACAGAAGTATCATCTCTTCAGCTCTGGCAGGAGCCCAATTCTCCATACAACTGGCTCTTAGTCAGTTAAAAGCAAGTGGGAAAGGAAAGAATTTGTTGCCACAGCTGCAGCCGTGCTATCTCCTCCCACCCTCGTACAGCCATTCCCAGCTGACTACCAACAAGGTTCTCCTTTCTGATACCACGACCATCAAAACCCCAGACAATAACATCCCGATCCAGTGACAACCCCTCCTTTTGAGTGGCACAGCATCAGTTTGTGCTCAGCAACTTTTGGGGGGCATCAACATCATGTACTGGCTGCTGTCCCATGTTAATTGCCTTTTTTGGGGGAGTACTCTGGGTTCGGGCCAAATACCGAGCTCGGAGCCCTCTCCTCGGACAGCACGCCAAATACGCATACCATCTATTCTACTTGACTTATTTGTAAGCGTGAACTCGTGAAATGATGTTCCTTAAAAAACTAAGTTCGGGAGGAACACTTTCAAATGATCTACCCAGTCATGATGTCATCCCAACCAGCTGTCAGCAATCAGTAATCAACATGTCTACCAATCAGCTCAAGTGGAGGATCACATAAATAATCCAGTCAACTCACCGACGTTCCTCGACAGGTTTTGCAGCATCCCTCCACCACCCAGTCTTCCTCACACGCACCTGGTTAACATCCTAACCAGAGATACAGGGGGAGTACTCTGGGTTCGGGCCAAATACCGAGCTCGGAGCCCTCTCCTCGGACAGCACGCCAAATACGCATACCATCTATTCTACTTGACTTATTTGTAAGCGTGAACTCGTGAAATAACTTTTGTACAAAGATGAATATAAAACAAGAACAGCAAGCAGTTTTACGGGGCCAAGCCCCAAAACGGGCTGTAGCTGAATGCAGAGCCGTTTTTATAAAGCTGTCCCCCACAGGACTCAAACCCATAACCTCTCGAAGCTGCTGTCTGACGTTCATCTCGCTGTGCCACAGGGAAGACAATGAAACCATGCCGAAGTTCCTTAGTTCAACTGAGAATCAACTCAAAATTAAGATTTTGTATATAAATGCACAGCGTTATATTCAACAGCTTCAGATGAGATCATTCTTCTGCATCATGTCCTGCCACAGTACCTTTTGCCGTCTGGGCATGTCACACTGAGTGGAGAACCCACGACGCGATGCATCGGAGTCCTTGGCATAACACATTGAGCTAATTGCTTGCTGAGCAGAGATTTCAGTGTGAGAATGAACGTTAAAAGCAGATGTCATTCAATGAACAACGATTCAATGCACAACAAGTATATGCTTTGTCACGGCCAGCTCGTTCTCGACCGTCACATAAAAGAGGATCACACATGCAAACGAATAGTTTGACTTGCAAGATTATTTATTTAACACCAATAGTGATCCATTACATAAATATAACAAAGTCTAGGGATTTAAACAATAAAGGGAAAAATAATAATCCAATTGGTTAGGAATGATGAGAAATGAGAAATAAAATCGAAAGCAACAAAGTGGAGCAAAATGACTTCTCTGGCGATGTTCCCCCAGAGGAAGTACTGATGAGCAGGTGGAATCGGCTTTTATATTCTCCACCCATAAATTAATCAATTAGGCATGATTGTCTGCAGCCAAATCACACCCGCAAAACACAACAGAAGACAGGGTCGTAACAGCTTATATAATGCACAACGTGTTCTTGTATGCAATGCAATGCAAAAGCACTGATCTCTTTAATACACAACTAGTGCAAAATTGCATTGCACTGAAAAGTACTATATCTTAATGCTTATATTCATTGCAATGGAACAGCACAATTTCTTTAATGCTCAGGAAATTATTGTATGCATTGCAAAAGAACTAGCACTAATCTGTTCATTGCACAACGATTGCTAATATGCATTGCAATGCAAACGCACTAACTTCAAAGCACAACTTTTGTTTGCATTGCACTGCAAAATCACGATCTCAATGCACACGAGATCTTGATGCAATGCAATACGAAATCACTTATCTATTCAATGCACACGTCATTTTATGCATTGCAAAAGCACTAATCTCTTCAAATGCACTTTGAGTTTGAAATGACATTAAGACACAACAAGTATATGCTTATTTATGCATTAAAATGCAACAGCACAATCTCTTCAATGCACAACGTGTTCTTGTATGCGATGCAATGCAAAAGCACTGATCTCTTCAATGCATTGTAATGAAAAAGCACTAATCTCTTCATTGCACAACGGTTGCTGATATGCATTGCAATGCAAATACGCACTATTATCCTCAATGCACAACGAGTGCAATGTAAATGCACTTATCTCCTTATTGCACAGATTTCCTATATGCAATGCCATTAAAAGCACTAATCTATTCAGTGCATAAATTCATTCTTGTATGCATTGCAATGAAAAGCACTAAACTCTTCAATGCAATGCAATCGAATTATCTATTCAGTGCACACGTTATTTTATGCATTGCAAAAGCAATTGACTCTTCAATGCTCAACGAATTATTGTATGCGTTGCAAAAGCACTAATCTCTTCATTGCACAACAATTGCTTATATGCATTGCAATGCAACAGCGCTGACTCTCTATGCACAACGAGATTGTGTATGCAATGCAATGCAACAGCACAATCTCTTCAATGCACAACTTTATGCATTGCACTGCAAAAGTACTATCGCTTAATGCTGATTTGCAATGCAAACGCACTAATCTCTTTAATGCACAACTAGTTATTCATGTATTGCACTGCAAAAGTACTATCTATTAATGCTTATATGCATTGCAATGCAAAAGCACTAAACTCTTAAATGCACAACAAGTACTGTATGCATTGCAATGTAAAAGCACTAATCTCTTCATTGCACAACGATTGCTGACATGCATTTCAATGCAAACACACTATCTTCAATGCACGAGTTTTGTATGCATTGCACTGCAAAATCACTAGCTCTTCGTTTGACTAATGGTAAATCTAGTGAAGGTAACAGTGCAAGAGATAAGAGATAAAGAAATAAGAGGAAACAACTGAAGATAATAGAAAAAGATATGTATAAATAAGAAAAGTATAAATAAAAAAATTAATAAGCATTAAAAAAATATACAAAAATATATTTTAAAAAATTAATGAATTAAAGGGGTTAGCAGTACTGACCCTTCAGGTAGTGATGGGCAGACCGAGGCTTCATGAATGTACTGAAACAGTTAAGGCAAATGTGCTGAAGCTTCGAAACAACACCAGACACCCGTCTCCATGACGCCATCTAGTGGTCACTTGCATGTCTCGATCTGAAATAACCTTGATAGTGATCTACAGGTCCTCATTATTTTCCATAATGTAATGATAAAAATTTTACTTTCATATATTTTAGATTCATTGCACACCAACTCAAATATTTCAGGTCTTTTATTGTTTTAATACTGATGATTTTGTCATACAGCTCATGAAAACCCAACATTCCTATCTCAAAAAATTTGCATATTTCATCCGACCAATAAAAGAAAAGTGTTTTAATACAAGAAAAGTCAACCTTCAAATAATTATGTTCAGTTATGCACTCAATACTTGGTCGGGAATCCTTTTGCAGAAATGACTGCTTCATTGTGGCGTGGCATGGAGGCAATCAGCCTGTGGCACTGCTGAGGTGTTATGGAGGCCCAGGATGCTTTGATAGCGGCCTTAAGCTCATCCAGAGTGTTGGGTCTTGCGTCTCTCAACTTTCTCTTCACAATATCCCTCAGATTCTCTATGGGGTTCAGGTCAGGAGAGTTGGCAGGCCAATTGAGCACAGTAATACCATGGTCAGTAAACCATTTACCAGTGGTTTTGGCACTGTGAGCAGGTGCCAGGTCGTGCTGAAAAACGAAATCTTCATCTCCATAAAGCTTTTTAGCAGATGGAAGCATGAAGTGCTCCAAAATAGCTGCATTGACCCTGCCCTTGATAAAACACAGTGGACCAACACCAGCAGCTGACATGGCACCCCAGAAGATCACTGACTGTGGGTACTTGACACTGGACTTCAGGCATTTTGGCATTTCCTTCTCCCCAGTCTTCCTCCAGACTCTGGCACCTTGATTTCCGAATGACATGTAAAATTTGAGCGACAGTCCGGTGCTTCTTTGTAGCCCAGGTCAGGTGCTAGGGACAGGCTCCAGAAGGGAGCAGAATCTCATTGAGCCCCATGTCAAAGTGCCCAACTTTACAGCAGAATTAAACATGTTTACAGCCTGGTACAAATTCTAGTTTTGGTCTAAACGGCTAGTTTTGCCCTTCATGACAACTCTGAGGGGAAATTTTTATAGCGCATTTGTTTACATTATATTAAGCCTTAAAGTTCTGCATAATTAAGGGCGTGGCCACTTTGAGTGTCAGGTGGGTAGCCATTTATCTGTTGTTTGTTAGTCATCGCGTCACCTCAGTTCCCGCCCATTTTCTGTTATCCGGGGGTGACGGTTGATGATGCGCTGCTAAGATGGCAACTGCCAGCTCGACTTTACTTTACGCTTCAAAACTGCTCTGCAGAATCCTATGGGTGACATCCCGGACACTACGTCCATATTTTTATACAGTCTATGGTTTCTACTCCAGAGTCAGTCCACTGCTTCCGCAGGTCCCCCAAGGTCTGGAATCGGTCCTTCTCCACAATCTTCCTCAGGGTCCGGTCACCTCTTCTCGCTGTGCAGCGTTTTTTGCCACACTTTTTCCTTCCTACAGACTTCCCACTGAGGTGCCTTGATACAGCACTCTGGGAACAGCCTATTCGTTTAGAAATTTCTTTTTTCTATCCTGTTATTGCCCCTCTGGCTGAATGCCCTGTTTCAAGGGGCGTGTCTGCTGTGAGACTTCAGTGAAAATGCCCACTGTTGTGACTGGCTGACATCTTTGCATTTGAAATGAGTGTTAGATTATAGGCTTGTTCGACTTCATCCAGCCATGTGCAGACCGATCGGCGGCTGACTAGAAGCAGTGCATGCCGGTTAGAAATTTTGTCTGACTTGAGGCAGTGCCGACGGCACGTGACTGTAACGTATTTCAACAAAGTAGCGAGAGCGGTTGGAGACCTGGGGCCTATTGCACAAAACTAGGATAAGGGATTAAGCCGGGATATCTTGATGATCTTGTCATCTGTATGCAAAATGTAGTACACCGCTGTCGTGTAAACTTACCATGAAGGCACACTCACACCAAGAATGATAACGATAACGAAAGATTACTGTATTTAAGCGGATAACTTGAGCCAGGATCACCAAGATATCCCAGCTTAATCCCTTATCCTAGTTTTGTGCAATAGGCCCCAGCCGGCTGATGCAGCCGGTGTAGATTCTTACGGGTGGCAACAGCAGGCTGCACGTATGGCGGGTCGAATGTGCCACGGATAACCTACCGAAGTAGACAGTCGTGTACTTTTACGTGAGGGTACGTCGCCACAACAGACGCGTGACTCCAACGTCGTTGAGAAGTACGTCGCCACCAAAAAGGCGCGTGACACCAACGTCGTTGAGAAGCGCGTCTCCGCAACAGATGCGTGACACCAACGTCGTCGCCACAACAGACGCCTGATACTTTTATCGCACCACAGTGACACCAATGTCCTTGAGAAGTAGGCTATGTTGCCACCACAATAAGTGATATATTACCCTTGTTTTTTTCTAGCTTTTCTCATATGGGGGTAATATTGTAGCTTTATTCCAAACAAATATATTGTTATCCACAAATAAATGTAAAGCGATTCACAAAAAATTAATAATTTCACAAATCAATAGAATGAGATCCACAAATAAATACAATGACATTTGTGAATAACAAAAAAATCCACACATATATTTTTATGTCACAAACACACAACTCTGCCTTGCATAAGTTGCATTCATTTGTGAATCGCTTCCTGTGCATTTGTGGATCTCTTCTTGCGCATTTGTGGATCGCAGCACAGCACGTGGATTTTGAAACATTTCTAGCATCTAGACTCCACCCACCGTCTACTTAAGCCAATCAGATAACGGCCAATCGTAGCACGTTCTCGCTTCAACCTATCACGTTTTGGCTTACTAACAGGGCGGGAACAGAGTGACACCGAACTTGTTACCAGTCTAATAATTTCAACATGGCGGATCGGGAGGAGGCAAGACAGGTGAGTGATGTTAAATTAACACAATCATTTTCTAGGGCCTGGCGCAAAATGCGGCACTGGCTTTTCGAAGCGGCACTTCCGGTGGCATCTCCAGCGGCCATGGACGTTCACCGCCAGATGTCAGTGTACCGGCATCTCCAGCGGCCGTCAGTGTACCGGCATCTCCAGCGGCCGTCAGTGTAGTGGCATCTCCAGCGGCCATAGACGTTCACCGGGAGATGTCAGTGCTGCGGCATCTCCAGCGGCCAGCGACTTTCTTCAACAGCACATGCCGCTGGATATATATTTTGTCTGACTTGAGGCAGTGCCGACGGCACGTGACTGTTACGTATTTCAACAAAGTAGCGAGAGCGGTTGGAGACCTGGGGCCTATTGCACAAAACTAGGATAAGGGATTAAGCCGGGATATCTTGATGATCTTGTCATCTGTATGCAAAATGTAGTACACCGCTGTCGTGTAAACTTACCATGAAGGCACACTCACACCAAGAATGATAACGATAACGAAAGATTACTGTATTTAAGCGGATAACTTGAGCCAGGATCACCAAGATATCCCAGCTTAATCCCTTATCCTAGTTTTGTGCAATAGGCCCCAGCCATTTGGTGCAGCGGTGTAGATTCTTCACGGGTGGCAACAGCAGGCTGCACGTATGGCGGGTCGAATGTGCCACGGATAACCTACCGAAGTAGACAGTCGTGTACTTTTACGTGAGGGTGCGTCGCCACAACAGGCAGCGTGACTCCAGCGTCGTTGAAATGCGTCGCCACCAAAAGCGCGTGACACCAGCGTCGTTGAGCGGCGTCTCCGCAACAGATCGTGACACCAAGCGTCGTCGCACAACAGGCGCCTGATACTTTTATCGCACCACAGTGACACCAATGTCCTTGAGAAGTAGGCTATGTTGCCACCACAATAAGTGATATATTACCCTTGTTTTTTTCTAGCTTTTCTCATATGGGGGTAATATTGTAGCTTTATTCCAAACAAATATATTGTTATCCACAAATAAATGTAAAGCGATTCACAAAAAATTAATAATTTCACAAATCAATAGAATGAGATCCACAAATAAATACAATGACATTTGTGAATAACAAAAAAATCCACACATATATTTTTATGTCACAAACACACAACTCTGCCTTGCATAAGTTGCATTCATTTGTGAATCGCTTCCTGTGCATTTGTGGATCTCTTCTTGCGCATTTGTGGATCGCAGCACAGCACGTGGATTTTGAAACATTTCTAGCGTCTAGACTCCACCCACCGTCTACTTAAGCCAATCAGATAACGGCCAATCGTAGCACGTTCTCGCTTCAACCTATCACATTTTGGCTTACTAACAGGGCAGGAACAGAGTGACACCGAACTTGTTACCAGTCTAATAATTTCAACATGGCGGATCGGGAGGAGGCAAGACAGGTGAGTGATGTTAAATGAACACAATCATTTTCTAGGGCCTGGCGCAAAATGCGGCACTGGCTTCTCGAAGCGGCACTTCCGGTGGCATCTCCAGCGGCCATGGACGTTCACCGCCAGATGTCAGTGTACCGGCATCTCCAGCGGCCGTCAGTGTACCGGCATCTCCAGCGGCCGTCAGTGTAGTGGCATCTCCAGCGGCCATAGACGTTCACCGGGAGATGTCAGTGCTGCGGCATCTCCAGCGGCCAGCGACTTTCTTCAACAGCACATGCCGCTGGATATATATTTTGATTTAATAGCATTTTTTTTATTTTATATAAACTGCTTTTCAACAAAACAACATTATATAAGCTAGTTACCATAGTCGGTCTCCAATCATGTGTAAGCAATTTATCATAAATCGTGTTAATAAAGTTGTAATGAAGTTTCTGGTACTGCATTAAATCAGAGAGAGCTGAAATTGTTCTGTGTTTGTGTAAATTTTGGTATTAAATCAGATAAGCTGAAATTGCCAGCTCCAACTCCAACAGCTCCAACAGCCAGCTGTCACTGCAGCGGCATCAAAGTGGCATCTTCAACTTCAAAAAGACTGGTAATTATTAGACTGGTTAATAAGTCAAAACGTGATTGGTTGAAGCGAGAACGTGCTACGATTGGTCAGCACGATATGGCCGTTATCTTAAGTAGACGGTGGGTGGAGTCTACGTATTTGTAGAGTCTAGATGCTAGAAATGTTTCAAAATCCACGTGCTTTGCTGCGATCCACAAATGCGCAAGAAGAGATCCACAAATGCACAGGAAGCGATTCACAAATGAATGCAACTTATGCAAGGCAGAGTTGTGTGTTTGTGACATAAAAATATATGTGTGGATTTTTTTGTTATTCACAAATGTCATTGTATTTATTTGTGAATCTAATTCATTTTTGTGAAACTCCTGCATTTATTTGTGGATCTCATTCTATTGATTTGTGAAATTATTTATTTTTTTGTGAATCGCTTTACATTTATTTGTGGATAACAATATATTTGTTTGGAATAAAGCTACAATATTACCCCCATATTCTCATCCTTACTTTCTTTTTTATTAACCATTGTTAACTTATACTTTCCTATGTGTTCTGATGACATTGAATATATCCTTATACATATTGTGCACTGTATACAAAGTTGTAAATTGACGGATAATAAATAATTTTTAAAACAACAACAACAAACACACACACACAAAATCACTCACTTTCTCCTGGAGATTTAGGGCTATGTGAAAATTATACACTATCAGAATTTCAATTTTATTTTATTTTCACAATTATAACAACAACTTTAAAGATGAGCCCAATTCAGTAATTACAATCTATTAACATAATTTTCTGTAATGTGGATTCTGAGCTTTTACTTTTGATGATGGCAAGAATTGTACTTTACACAGTTGACCATACAATGGGTGAATAGTTCACAATATCAGACAATACGTGATATTGTTTTTAGGAGAAGGCGACAAGAAAGTAGTCTATTTGAATAGCCTTTTTTTTTTGTACAATGATGAAATGTATGACTGAAAAAAATAGAATTTTAATCACAAAATGCAAAACAATACAGGTGCATATTCAAACGTTTTATCTAGGGCTGTAACGATTAGTTTGTGTATCGTACTGTATATTTTATTTATTTTTTTATTTTGGGGGGTATAAAGATAGATCTAAGTGAACAATAGCCTTTTTGTGAGTTAAATACATATAACCGAGGCAATATTAATTAGTTCAAATAAATAGGCGGTGAGTCTAAGATGATTGAGTGATCATAAGGTTTTAGTGAACAACTTTATACATACTATTTTTTTTCCTCGCTCAATGTCGTAATAACGAGATGTCGACATCTTTTCTCGTATAACGAGATGGGTATATGTCGTTAAAACGATAATATTTTTCTTGTTAAAACGACATTTTCTCCTAATAAGGACATCGCCTATATGTTGTATAGTGACGTGTACAAAATATGCCTGAATCATTTAAACTTCAGAGAATGTATAGCCTATGTGCCTTTGTCACACTGAGTCGCACCTGAGTATGCACTGGGTGAGACTTAAGTTGAAATGTTGAAGGATTTATGTTACTATACCTCTTTACATAAATATTATTTTCTACTTAAAAACTATAGATAAATTCGTTATTTTAATAACCCAACTAATGACTCATCCGCACGTTCTGGTTGCACGGGGAAAATAGGTTTAAAGGATATATTCAAGGATATATTCAATGTCATCATTTTTCACCCTGTATATGCTACCACTGGGAGATATTATTAGGAAGCATGGCGTTAGTTTTCATTGTTATGCTGATGATACTCAGCTCTATATTTCTTCGCGCCCTGACGAAACTTACCAATTCACAAGATTAACGGAATGCATAGCTAATATTAAAGATTGGATGAATAGTAATTTCCTGCAACTTAATTCAGATAAAACTGAATTTTTAATTATTGGACAGAAAAGCTCCACAAGTAGTGCCCTAGAATACTGTCTAACCCTCGATGACTGCTCTGTCAAGCCCTCGTCGTCAGTGAGGAACCTGGGTGTGCTCTTTGATACCAATCTTTCGTTTGAAAGCCACGTTTCTAGCATCTGTAAAACTGCATTCTACCATCTTAAAAATATATCTAAATTACGTCACATGCTTTCAATGCAAAATGCTGAACAATTAGTACATGCGTTCATGAGCTCAAGGCTAGATTATTGTAATGCTCTACTGGGTGGTTGCCCTGCTCGCCTAATAAATAAACTCCAGCTGGTCCAAAACGCAGCAGCTCGAGTTCTTACAAGAACCAGGAAGTACGATCATATTAGTCCAGTTCTGTCAACACTGCACTGGCTCCCTATTAAACATCGCATACATTTTAAAATCTTGCTTATTACTTATAAAGCAATAAATGGTTTAGCTCCCCAGTACTTAAGCGAGCTCTTAACGCAGTATACTCCATCACGTCTATTGCGGTCTCTAAACTCTGGCCAGTTGAATATACCTAGAATATCTAAATCAACTGCAGGCGGTCGATCCTTTTCCTATTTAGCACCTAAACTCTGGAACAGTCTTCCTAGCATTGTTCGGGAAGCAGACACACTCTGTCAGTTTAAATCTAGACTAAAAACGCATCTCTTTAGTATGGCATACACATAGAACATTTTTAACTTTCTTTATTCAAATCAAATGACTGATTGTTAGGCTGCATTAACTAGGTCAGCCGGAACCGGGAACACTTCCCATAACACCTGATGTACTCCTTACATCATAAAAAGAGTGGCATCCACACTAATGTTAGTCTCTCTGTTTATCCCGAGGTTTACTGCAGTCGGCCGGATCCAGGCCGTGTCCGGATCGGATGGTGGACCTGCATCTGGACATGACCAGCTCATCCTGGAGTGTCTGCTGAGACCGTGTCCATTAGTGTCTCCTCTGAATTTGCCTCACCGGCACGTCATCCTCAATTAACCCGTCTCCAGCGCAATAACTCTGATCTTTCAAGTATTCATATTCTTGTGTAATCGACGCGCCATCCTAAATGAACCCATCTCGTGCGTGATACCCAAAATTTTGAATATTCCTATCTAATATGATTTATGACCTGCAAGGTTGCCAGAGTAATAATTATACACTGTTAATAATAGGCCAGAGGAGAACTGGCACCCCGACTGAGTCTGGTTTCTCCCAAGGTTTATTTTTCTCCATCATGCCCTGATGGAGTTTTGGTTCCTTGCCACTGTCGCCTTTGGCTTGGCTTGCTCAGTTGGGGACACTCAAATTATGATCCAAGTTACTCAACTAAATATACAAATAGAATTTATTAATTTGGTCATATATAAACTATCCAAATTAAACTAGCCAAATCAAATTTTGTTGCAATGTTGTCCTGAAGCAGCTTTGAAACAATCGTCATTGTAAAAGCGCTATATAAATAAAGTTGATTGATTGATTGATTGATTAAAATAAAAAGCTATTTTTATTTCACTATATCTCTTTACATAATTTTTTTTCTACTTAAAAACTATAACTTCGTTATTTTAATAACCCAACTAATGACTCATCTGCACTTTCTGGTTGCACGTGAGGGGTAAATGCATAGCTCTAAAATAAAAAGCCATTTTTATTTTACTATATCTCTTTACATAAATATTTTCATTCTACTTAAAAACTATAATTTCGTTATTTTAATAACCCAAATGACTCATCTGCACTTTCTGGTTGAACGGGGAAATGCGTATGGCTTTAAAATAAAAAGCAATTTTTATTTTACTATCTCTTTACATAGCCTAAATATTTTCTTTCTACTTAAAAACTATAATTTCGTTATTTTAATAACCCATAATGACTAGTCCGCACATTCCCGTTGCACGTGAGGGGAGAATGCGAAGCTTAAAAGCAATTTTTATTTTACTATATATCTCTTTACGTAAATATTGTCTTTCTACTTAAAAACTATGATTTCGTTATATTAATAACCCAACTAATGACTCATCTGCACTTTCTGGTTGCATGTGAGGGGTAAATGCATAAAGCACTTTTTATTTTACTATATCTCTTTAAATGTTTTTTTTTCTACCTAAAAACTGTAACTTCATTATTTTAATAACCCAACTAATGACTCATCCGCACGTTCAGGTTGCAAGTGAGGGGGAAATATGCTTTAAAATAAAAAATAAAATAAAAACATTTTTTATTTAGGACTATCTTTTACATAAATATATATTTTTTTTTACTTAAACTATAAGTTCGTTATTTATTATTTATATTTGTGTTGTTTCCGTTTTCTTGTTCTTGATTTGTTCTTGTTATTCTGGGTTTTAATAAATGTGTGTAATCAGAATCACCTTCATTCTTTCATTTGATTTGACATTATGGCGAAATGCTTAAATTTGCATGGTGGTAACTCATAGTGGTTTTCTTTACCACTTTGTGATTTTGGTTTGGATTTTTGTTTGTTTGAAATATGAACTGAATTTAGAAATTCTTTTAAAAATAAAAACTTCGTTTAATAAAAATACATTTTTTTAAATAAAGACGATGCTTGGAGTTGGGTGCATGCCCACTAATCCACGGCCTAATAGGCAAGGAAAGGTAGACACATTGGTCATACAAATAAGAGTATTTTTCATTCTTGTTTTACATTGAATATCGTTACATTTAAAGGATTTGTGGTGGAAATATATACCCACAGCGCAAGCAGGAGATGAAGTGACTCAGCAGGGAGCTGGTTTAAGGTTCGAACCACGCAAGCTACATTTTTCTTTAGACATTAAAGAAATCTTTTTTGTGTGTGATAAGTAGCCGATTCGTTTCAGTTTCAGAAATATTCTCGTAGAGACAGCTGAACTGTTTTTATTTATTTTACAAAAGCACAAAGTGTTGTTGTTATTGTGAGTGTACACAAGTAAAAATAGACCATTTAGAATTGTGTCTCGTACTTATCTGAATATGCCTAAAAATGACAGAGTATTATGAGTTGTTTCCACTGTGTGGAAAAAAAAAACATAAGAACCAGCTGATAATGATCTATCCTAGATCTGTTCAGAATGCTCCAGCCCTTCATCAGCCAGAGGGTTAAAGAAAACATATAGCCTATTAAGTTTTTAGTTTTGTTTATTCCATAATGTTTTTTAATTTGTATTTAATCTATGTTGATTATGAAAACTTTCAATTAAATTAATTGTACAGACATGGTTTTGACCACTTCATTGATTTCTGTTTTGTAGAAAGTCTTTCTTTATAGTGAATTTCATTTGTATAAATTATATTTTAATTTTGATCAATGTTTCATCAACTAATTGTCTGTATATTTAATAAATAATAAGCAAACCTCTTGGTTTGCTTGGTTTGCCTCGTTGGAATGGATTGACCCAAATGAGTAAGGCTGAAAAGCTCTTACTGCTTTTAATACATTTCTTGAATATATGTCTGAATTACTGTAGGCCTATAAATCAGGGTTTCTCAACCTTTTGCCTACTGCGACCCACTTTACTTTTGTATGCCAGTCATACGACCCACTAAGGCTGGAAATAAATAACTTAAAATTTAGACCTAGGCTAGTTTATAAGAATGCAGCTGTTCATGGTTTGTTCATGTTAATTCACAGTGCATTAACCAATGTTAACAAGATGTTAATAATGGATTTGTAAATATTGAAAGTGCAGTTCATTATTAGTTAATGTTAACTAATGAACCATAATGTCAAATCTTCAGTTTGTTTTCTTTTAAAAAACGGATGCATTTTCTCAAGCTAACAGCCCGTGGCTGCTTACAGTATAAAAGCCTTGTTTATACGTGACTCGTCCGCACGAGTGCGAGGGTGCGTGTGGCAAAAATGACGTCAACGGAGTGGGCGTATGAGGTGTGATTTATACTGTATATTTATGAGGTGTGATATCTATAAAATGAGATGATTGCTAAGCAAACAGAGAGGAGAACTAACGTGTATACGCTCGCCAGCCGTCTGGCCAAAATCCCATAGTATTCAGGCGTCAGACGTAAGATTTGTATGGAACGCCAAAAGGTTCAAAAAACGCCATTAACCAAACGCCTGGTTCCCAGAAAACGCCGTTATTTGCGGCGTTTTGGACGAAAAGACGGCGCAAAATACGGCGTTCTGTAGTACCAGCGCCGTAAATGACGGCGTATTCACCGCAGAACCGCCGTTAATATCGGCGTTTTTTTATATGACCCAAAACGCCGTTCATTTCGCCATTTGGCCTTCCATATTACGCCGTCATTGACGGCGCTTCAGTCTGACAAAGACGGCAAGCGGCGTTTTCGATAATATTCAAAACAGCCCCTCCTTTTAGTACACAGCCCAGCCCCATCAAAAGGCGGCAAGACCTGTGTAGTAGAATGTCGATCCACCTCAAGAGTCCTGTCTTTTAACGCTTTGTCACTGATATTTAGACCTTCATCGTGTGATATTTGTATTTTTTCATAGGGCATATATGCGCCTTTCCCTAAATCATATATGCATAAGTTAAACTATTCTATAATATTCTGTGTGTATTGTTTGTGAAAACCATAGAGCTATCCTTTGTTCACTAGTTAGTAGCCACTCTTTATTTCCTGACAGGAGTTCAAGTCTCTCTCTCTCTCTCTCTCTCTCTCTCTCTCTCTCTCTCTCTCTCTCTCTCTCTCTCTCTCTCTCTCTCTCTCCTGAGAGATGATGCTTCATTCATAATGCTTATTATTAACAGGCGACCTGGCGTTATGCTTTAATAACAGCTAAACATAGGCTTCTTATTGTTGTATAGGGCCTACAATAGCGGTTGGGTTTATTGCTGATTTTTTTTTTAATCCTACACAAACAAATGTATTTTTGCCCACTTGATGCAAACCTTGAGCATAATAGCCTACATAGGTTTCTGACGAACAAAACGGTAATGTAGGCTATATATACATTTCCGTGCTTTATTCTTAACCTGATGAATTAATTTCTCTCTTACATCGATGCTGCTGAATAAATAAATATAAACACATTAGGCTATTGCGGTTACAGCAAATACTAAGCATTGTCTCCGTCCTGTTATATATTTTCCGACATTATAGCTGTTCTTTGTTTCTAGCAGCGGTGAGAATTTTTCAGTTCAATCATAAAAATAATCCATACTGTCCAATAGACAATTCCTAGACCTACAGACAGTTCTGTAATAACTGCTGGCACTAGACCTATATATATATATATATATATATATATATATATATATATATATATATATATATATATATATATATATATATAGGCCTATATATATATATATATATATATATATAGGCCTATATATATATATATATATATATATATATATATATATATATATATATATATATATATATATATATATATATATATATATATATATATATATATATATATATATATATGGCCCCACTTTATATTAGGTGGCCTTAACTACTATGTACTTACATAAAAAATAAGTACAATGTACTTACTGTGTTCATATTGTGTTGCAAAACACCTTTGCTGATATTGAGGAGGGATACGGGTAGGGTTAGGGACAGGTGTGGTGGTATGGGTAAGTTTAAGGGTAGGGTTAGGTGTAAGGGAAGTGTAATTACAAATGTAACTACAGAAATTAATTACAGATGTAATTACATGCAGGTATTTTTTTAAATGTAAGTACAATGTAAAAACATGTATGTACACAATAAGTGCAATGTATCAAATGATTAATTAAAATGTTAGTACATAGTAGTTAAGGACACCTAATATAAAGTGGGTCCATATATATATATATATATATATATATATATATATATATATATATATATATATATATATATATATATATATATATATATATATATATATATAGGCTATATATATATATATATATATATATATATATATAGGCTATATATATATATATATATATATATATATATATATATATATATATATATTACCAGTAGGCTAGCCTATATCTTCTTCTTTTTTTATTGGCCTATGCACTTTAATAGATTCATTCAATTAAAAACAATTAAAACCTGAAAACAAATCCCTTCTTTCGTTTTGGAAAAATTATATCTTAATATTGATCAATGTTTCATCAACTAATTGCCTGGATTTGATAACCTAAATAAGATGCAAATATAGCATACGCTGTAAAATAAGATGCAAATACGCTGGCGGATGACTTCGTGTTAACTTTAGTGATATTCTTCAGTGAAAATGTCTAATGTAATATATAGCCTAGCTATATACTATAATTATATAGGCTATATAATAATATATGTCTGTATTTCCATAATGCCTATAATACATATAGCATTTTGCATTATTTTTTTTCTTTAAAATGTGTATTTTTTTGTAGCCTATTGTGTAAAACAATTTTTATTTATTTATTTATTTATTTTACTTTTTCCGTCAAAAAAAAAAACAACTTTTTTTAAATGGAAATATCTTGAAGCATCGGGGACTGCGGACGTCCAAACCAGTGAGCTCTCATGGTCAACACAGCCTACTAAAAACGTTTTAATTGGTAAAGTTTAAAAGAATGAAGCAAAAATGGACAAAGACTATATGATGACGGATTGCTGCCACATAGGCCTACTGGTAAAAACAAATGTTTTCTTTATTAAGTTTGCTTGAGAGAGCCAGCATATAGGCCTATTTAAACATTATTATAATTTATTATTAATATTATGAGAACTTTGATGCTTCACCAAACTCAGCTCAGACCTTCAGACTGGTCTGACTCGCTTATATCTTTTCTAACTGGTCAGACTTACTTTCCCAAAAAATCCCATTGACTTGCGTTCTGAGCATTGAAGGCCGTATTAATGCTGTCCACTAAGGGGCGACAGGATAAGTCTTTTCTACTCACGTTCCCTGTTTGCATCAGTTTCAGTGGCGTAACTTTGCTTTGAAAAGTGGTGGGGACACCGCACAATTCGTTTTGCTGTGTGTTTATTTAATAACAGAATTTACTTGTGGACTGAGCTCAGAGTTGGAAATGCACTTAATTTTCACTTTGATATAGGCAACACGTGCATTACATTCACAAATTGTTCTATAAACACCCAATAAGCAAAACTCACAACACATCTAATGTTAGCATATATACTATTATCAATCAAAATATGCAAGATAATATGACGAAGTTTCATTAGCTGCGTTTCTATCATATATTTGCGCAAAACTTATATTTATAAATATTTAACTTATAGATTTAGCGATATTTTCTAAATGTCGATAAAAACTATTACTTAAATGATTGCATTTCCATTAGGCTGATGTTATGCGACTAAAACATTTTTTTTCTTATGTCATTCAAAAAATTTGCCACATAAGTTAGTAGGTTTATGTGAATCCCAGCCACCGCTATAGCCATTATTTAATGGAAGGAGACATATGCCTGTTATCCAAGCATTTATTAAAATTAAAAGAGAGAAATGTTTGAATTTGTATGGTGGTAACTTTTCAGTTTTTTTGTTTGTTTTTTAAACCATTTCGTTATTTTGGCTTGAAATTTCGTTTGTTCAAAATATAAACTGAATTTAGAAATGCTTTTTAAAAGAAAAACTTTACGTTTAATAAACAAAATACATTTTTGAAACGAAGACGGCGTTTGGACGGAGAGCAGCGCATGCAAAATAACCTGTTTCCTTAATCCACAGCTCTTGTTATTGTGAGTCTAGGCCTACACAAATAAAAGTAGACAGTTTATAGTTTTTAATTATGTATTGCTCTTATCTGTAGCTGGATAAAAATGACGGAGCATTCTGAGTCGTTTCCTCTGTCATTAAGGAAAAAATCCATCAGAACGCATCGCACCTGCGCTTTCATCAGACAGAGGGGTATAGAAAAAGTAGCCTATATTGTTTCGTAGGCTGTGTTTAACTATGAGCCTATACTATTATTATTTTTTTAATTTCATGTGTTGATTATGAAACGTGAGCACAACCTTCTACACAAACATTGGCAATAGAATCGCCATTGCCTAGTAATTATTTGTTTTGTTTTGTTTTGTCGCCAGACTGATATAGGCTATAGACCTACTTTTATAGAAATATATCTAGTATAGAAACATGGAAGTGTGACAAAGGCACATAGTATGCTAAATAAATTCTCTAATCTGGTTAGGTCATTTTCTACACAGCACAATACACCATATGTCCTTATTATGATAAAATACATGTCGTTTTATGGCGTGCGGTGTGAGTCTGGGATGTACATAAACCTAACAACCTTCGTAGCATAATTTTTGGAATGACTTATCAAGAGAGGGAAAAATGTTTTTAGTGGCTAACATCAGTTAATTACGGAAGCCCTGAACCACAAAGTAAAAAAAAAAAAATCTGTAAAAAAAAACAACAAAAAAACTCTAGAATTTCGAGATTAAAGTCGAAATATTTCGAGATTAAAATCGAAATGTTTCGAGAATAAAATCTAAATGTTTCGAGAATAAAGTCGAAATGTTTCGAGAATAAAGTCGAAATGTTTCGAGAATAAAGTCGAAATGTTTCGAGAATAAAGTCGAAATGTTTCGAGATTAAAGTCGAAACGTTTCGAGAATAAAGTCGTTATATATTTTTAGTAGCTAAAGAACTGCGCTGGTGAAGAACTGGTCCAAACTTTATGTGGCACGTTGACTCGTAAGATTAAACGTAGGTCTCTGCTTGGATTCTCACGAAATGTGATGTGGTTGAAAGTGTATTTCACCAATTATGACCCGAAAGTCATGCAACATATTTTATTGAGACAGTAAAGAATAGAGATGGTTGTCCTAGAAGGATCCGTTCCGATAGTGGGACTGAAAACGAATTGCTATGGAGCAGATGCAGATCTTTCTTCGACGAGATGCTATGGCAATAACTGCATTATTCATATAAATATGGAAATACCCCAAGATGGCTTGAAAAATACACATATACCATATATGATCACATCGTGTGTTAACTGTCCTCATGTTTCAGTCAAAATGTTCTGCTTTTTTTTCAACTTAGCAGGATGTTTTTTTCCCCCATTTACTGGAACGTCATATCACTACTTCTAGACCGTTTATTCGTTCTGCGTGAGAGCGCCTGCGGCTTTAAACTGTCGAAGTTACACTACATAAGGCACACATGATCATCTAATTTTGGATAAAATAAGAATAATCCAAATCCGTCAGGTCACGCATATCTGGTCTCTCTGAATTTAAATCTAAATGTATCCACATTGACCCATAGAAATCTTTTACGTGAACACATCCAAAAAGTGCGGGATTTTAAGATTATGCTCTCAGGACAGATAGCCTATTAATGTAGGCTATATTGATAAAAGGGTTTATTTAATCATATTCACAATCACAGCAGTTTAGTTTTTGCTATATTTTTTTATCGACTATTATCACAAAAGTTTTGCGTAAATCTGTAGGCTAATGGAAAAAAAGCTTCAGACCGGCGAAAAAATGTGTTAAATGAATGAATTAGATTATGAAGAATGACGATTTCGTGCTTTTGCTTTTAGACACACCTTCCGCAATCTATTTTTCAGTTACTTTTAAAAAGTGGTGGCGGGGACAATATTGAGCCTGGCAAAAAGTGGTGGGGACCCACTTTTGTCCCACCCGTCCACCCGTAAATTACGCCTATGATCAGTTTAAATGACAAGTTAATTTCATTTATAAATAGGCCATATCTGTCTATGAGAACAAGCTTTACATTTCAAGCTGTACAACTAATTAAAACTTGAACCCTGCTTCAAAGTTTGCCACTATAGTTTCTTTTAAGATATTCACACTGGTTTTTGCAATTAATGTTTGTCCATCTGGAACTTTTAACTGGGCTAATTGTTGCTAGGTTTGCCCTTTGTGCTGCTCCCTATGTACTGGAAACTATCTCTTGAATCTGTCTGGATACATTCTCAAACCATGAGAGGCCTCCAACAGCTACGCGATGTGCGATTTAAGGTTCTGAAGGACGCTAAAAATAGCGCCAGTAATTCTGATTCCCATGCTACTTAAAATTAATTATTTAATCTCTGTAGTAAAAAAAAAATCTAATATAGCCTATCGTTATATAGGCTATATGACATCAGAATGAATAAGGTACTGCACAATATAGTATTCACTGTAAGCGATATCAATATATAATGCAATAATAATGCATGCTTTATGTATGTTTCTGTCGATAGATACGTGTTGACTCCTCGGTAATACATTACAAAAGCGATAATAAAAGAACTCGTCCAATATGGGATTAATATCCTGCCATGATTCAAAACTGAAAATAAAGTTCTGAAAGGTTGAAACTACGTGTTCGAAAACTCAAAATCTTACAAAAGAAGTTTTGCAAGATCGAAAAATAAGATTTGCAAGCTTGCAAAATGTAAAAAAAATAAAAAAAATCTCTGCAAACATTGTTGTTGTTTTTTAGATTTCCTTCTTCAGAACGGCAACATTTTTTTACGATGTCGGGCAAACAATTTTTCAGAGTTTCAATTTGTCACTGTTCTCCCAGTGTATAGTTTGTTTTCCACGTTTGAAACCTTGTAAATGATGATCTGAAAACTGGTGTGCGAATGTGTGAAAAAAAAGTTTTGAAACTCTGAAAACTGAGTTTGCAGGCTTGCAAAGTGGTAAAAAAAATTAAATCTCTGCAAACATAATTTTGTTTTTGAGATTTCCTTCTTCAGAAGTGCAACACTCTTTTTTATGGTGTTGTGCAATCATTTTTTCAGAGTTTTGAATTTGTCACTGTTCTCCCAGTGTATTTTTGTTTTCCAGATTTGAAACGTTGTAAATGCTGATCTGAAAACTGGTGTGTGAATGTGTGAAATAAAGTTTTGAAACTCTGAAAACTGGGGTTCGAAAGGGCGAAACTTATTACATTACATTACATTTGCTATCCTATTGCAGTCTATTTTTCAGAGCTGAGTTTACAACACCCACTTTGCGGAGATACGGCCATACAGTTCTGAGCTTGCGACTCACGTCATTTGTGGCAGCGTTGTCACGCAGCTCTGCTCTGAATCTCTGAAACTCAGACTGAGCGAAAATGAAGCTTCGCAACCTTAACTTAAAAAAAGCCTGGAGGAGGGCCTTAATGCTCTTGGCCAATGCTTTGCTGTCTGCTGACGTACAGTCCAATCAAGTCATATTTACTGGAGAGGTGGGATTGACCGACTGGTGGACCAAACCTATGGAGGACCAAACCTGCATAAATTAAAAATAAATAAATGAATAAGTAAATAAATGAATAAATATACAAATATGTAAATAAGCAGATACATAGATAAATAAATGTTATAAAATTGTGTATTTTTCCCTTTTATACATTTTATAAAAATATTAACTTGTATTTATTTGTTAATTAATTATTTTTATATTTATGCATTCATTTATTTTTACATTTATTTATTGATCCATTAATTCATTTTACTTTTCCTTGTGCAACATGGAAATGAGGAGGGCGGTCCTTGTGTAGCTTCAGCGCATCATTGGTTGAGAGCTCAAGCATTGATAAAGCGATAGAGGAGAGTTTCAAAGCACATTGCGGCCAGATGGTTCTTTCACAGACACCAAACAACATATCAGTGTTTCCAGCAGTTTGACCCATTGAGAGATAAGTTTCAGGGGTACTTATCGGAAGTAGGTACGATAGACGTCACTACAACCGTAGTGCCATCTGACTCGCACAGATTTTGAACTTGACAGGTTGTAGCTTTTGCATGTACACTATGGCGGACGTTTCACAAATAGCTAACGTAAGAGAGTTGCGCAATTTAGCGAATGAAGTCGAAAACAACGCATCAAATGACTGTTGTTTATATTAGATGTACTAATCGATGTTTTAGGGGCTATATGCTGATATGAATGTGGAAGTACAGACTGAATTGTAAGGCACTCTGCAAAATATTAGCCCAGCACATTCAAAATCATAGAGTCAGATGGCACTAAGGTGGGATGTGTACATAAGTACCATTGAAACTTATCTCTCAATGGGTCAAACTGCTGGAAACATTGTTGTTTGGTGTCTGAGACTGTGTAAGAACTATCCGGACGCCAACTTTGGTCTGACGATTATGAGCTCTCAACCAATGATGCGCTGAAGCTACTCAAGGACCGCCCTCCTCATTTCCATGTTGCACAAGGAAAAGTAAAAATGAATGAATGAATCAATAAATAAATGTAAAAAATAAATGCATAAATATAAAAATAATTAATTAACAAATAAATACAAGTTAATATTTTTATAAAATGTATAAAAGGGAAAAATACACAATTTTATAACATTTATTTATCTATGTATCTGCTTATTTACATATTTGTATATTTATTCATTTATTTACTTATTCATTTATTTATTTTTAATTTATGCAGGTTTGGTCCTCCATAGGTTTGGTCCACCAGTCGGTCAATCCCACCTCTCCAGTAAATATGACTTGATTGGACTGTACGTCAGCAGACAGCAAAGCATTGGCCAAGAGCATTAAGGCCCTCCTCCAGGCTTTTTTTAAGTTAAGGTTGCGGAAGCTTCATTTTCGCTCAGTCTGAGTTTCAGAGATTCAGAGCAGAGCTGCGTGACAACGCTGCCACAAATGACGTGAGTCGCAAGCTCAGAACTGTATGGCCGTATCTCCGCAAAGTGGGTGTTGTAAACTCAGCTCTGGAAAAATAGACTGCATAGGATAGCAAATGTAATGTAATGTAATAAGTTTCGCCCTTTCGAACCCCAGTTTTCAGAGTTTCAAAACTTTATTTAACACATTCACACACCAGTTTTCAGATCAGCATTTACAAGGTTTCAAATCTGGAAAACAAAAATACACTGGGAGAACAGTGACAAATTCAAAACTCTGAAAATGATTGCACAACACCATAAAAAAGAGTGTTGCACTTCTGAAGAAGGAAATCTCAAAAACAAAATTATGTTTGCAGAGATTTAATTTTTTTTACCACTTTGCAAGCCTGCAAACTCAGTTTTCAGAGTTTCAAAACTTTTTTTTCACACATTCGCACACCAGTTTTCAGATCATCATTTACAAGGTTTCAAACGTGGAAAACAAACTATACACTGGGAGAACAGTGACAAATTCGAAACTCTGAAAAATTGTTTGCCCGACATCGTAAAAAAATGTTGCCGTTCTGAAGAAGGAAATCTAAAAAACAACAACAATGTTTGCAGAGATTTTTTTTATTTTTTTTTTACATTTTGCAAGCTTGCAAATCTTATTTTTCGATCTTGCAAAACTTCTTTTTGTAAGATTTTGAGTTTTCGAACACGTAGTTTCAACCTTTCAGAACTTTATTTTCAGTTTTGAATCATGGCAGGATATTAATCCCATATACAACGGCCACCCCTAGGCGTCACTATTTTGACGAACCAACGGCCACCCCTAGGCGTCACTTCTTTGACGAACCGGGAACTCCATTGATTTCAACGGCCACCCCTAGGCGTCACTACTTTGACGAACCGGGAACTCCATTGATTTCAACGGCCACCCCTAGGCGTCACTACTTTGACGAACCGGGAACTCCATTGATTTCAACGGCCACCCCTAGGCGTTAGATTAAGACGCATAAGGCAAACGAGCCTAGTATAATAGCCTATACGTCATCGCAATTCTGCAAAGCTCTGATAAGAAATAAATTTTAAATCGATTATTTTTTATAGCTAAGTTTCTAGACATATATTTTTTTTGTCTATAAATCCCCAATTTAATATTTTCTGTAAAGACTTTTATCTGGATATGTAGGCTACCTTCAGCAACTCTAAAGCTTTAAAATTCATAACACATGTGTTATATCTTTGTGTTTTTATAATGCATATTAAATGATTGTGTAGGCCTACTGTGTATACGGCCTGTTCCTTATTGAAAAACTGTTATAAATTATATTTGTAGATTGGAGATGCCCAGTGATTCACCCATGTCTATTATTTTATATGCTTGATGTATTTTATTGTATTTTTTATTTTATTTATTTACTTCTATTTGCGCCTTTGGCTATTTTTGCATTAGATGCCAGGATCATTAATAAATTAATCAGCTCGCTATTAATGTTATCTGTAGAATATTGTCACGTGTTTTAACTGCTGTGGATACACTTACAACAAATCTATACGATATTTTTACGAAGTAAAATGATAAATGTGTGTTTATAATTAAGAAATTTAAAATAGTGTGTTATTTATTTATTTATTTATTTAAATAAATAAAAAAATTAATAAATAAAAAAATCCTTGCCATTTCGCGGTAAATCTTGTCTCGCTTTCCAGGGTCGACACCGCGTGTCGATTCCTGTGCTGGAGTCGACCCCAACTCTGAGGCTATTCAGAGTCAAGGAATCGATTCTTTTGAGTCACTACACACTCTACCCCCATCACTGCACTGCTATATCTCGTCTTTGCACGGTAGGTTCTGCTACAGAAATTAAATAATTTCAGATTCTACACTGGAATCACTGTACATTTTTGTGTATCATGTCCAAGTCTATCTGGGTAACTATATAATATATATAATATATAAATAAATATAGCCATACCCAAAAACTGACTGGTGCTAATGATACCTGACACCAGGGACGTGCACAGGAATTTTGAGGGGCAGTTGCTCTGACCTAAAAAAAAGGGCACCAACCCCCTTTGCGTATATATAGTTTTATTAAACTATATATACGCAAAGAAGTAAACCTATAGTATGGTTCAAAAACACTATAGTATTTAATAGAGTAAATTTACTGTAATTTTACTATAATATAATATAGTATTTTTCATGTGGGATGCATTACTTCCATCATTCATTCTTCTTGCTAAAACGAAATGTGAGAAAATCAGCAGACATGTAGCTTAGTTTGCCTAATGTCTACCAAAAAAAATAGTAGCCTAGGCTGCTTGTCTGCAAGCTATCTGTCTGATTATTTAGGCTAAACGTGGCCAACTCATCCTGGATTTATAAAGATTTTAATTCATTTCATAAAACTTGATGATGATCATCCATTTGTTATACCTTTCCGACAACCGCGTCAATGTCCTTCTAGTGCCGCTCATGCAGGCTCAGCTCAGGTGCCGGTCGCGTGAACCGCTGCAGCCATGTAAACAAAGTTTGCCTTCCCCCCCCCCCTACTGACGTTCCCTTTCGGACGGGTGCCCGAATATGGAAGTGAATGAGGCTTTGCGAATTTTTTTTTATCTAGGCCTACGTGAAATTCTGCATATATTGAACGATTTATTTATTTATTTATTTTCCACCTCGGAAGGGCAACGTGAGTCGAGAAGGGCATATGGGCAGTTGCCCGGGCAACCTGAGCAACCCCCCTGTGCACGTCCCTGCCTGACACGTGATGCCTGCTATAACGTTATATGTTGCTAATAATGGTACCAATATGTCAAGGTCAAGTGTCAGCATGATAGCTAATCCTTTATAATTTAGAGTTTATCAGACACTTTATGACCTGTTATTTGTGTCAAACTGCCATAATAGACAAGTTTATTAATCTGAATAAGAATGTTATAAACATTCACCCATATAAATAACTTCACTTAAACTGAATATAAGATTAGGGTTAAAAAATACCATATATTTTATTCAATTACATAACATATTGTATCAGTACTATTACAATCTATGGTATATGTGAACATTAAATAATGTTTTCTTTGTTTTCCCATAGGCTATATAACGAACCCAACAGCTCTTTTAAGAGCTTGTCTACTATCTAAATATCTATCTATCTATCTATCTATTGTTGTGGCAAAAATACGTTAACTCCGTTGCATTTCTGAATAAGAGACAAACCTTAGCCAATTGAGTCTTTATAAAGATTTAATTCTTGCAAGAATGAATCCACAGTCAATACAACCAGATAATGCCTGCATCGAGTGTGAACTGAGGAACAATAGAAGGCCCAAGCTTTTATACCCTCAATGTTTTAACAACCCCCCTCAGTAATTTTCCATACATCTGGTGAAGGTCGCCTTGTGCAAGAGGTGAGACACAATACACAAATGGTCCCCTTACTGACTTGGAACTCATTTGAATTAAAAGCAAGAAACACAATGGTCCTAAACTGTAAAAAAGCCTGTTAATTAAATATGCAGGTTTTGGAACCCGCCCAGACAGAGTATCACCTACTCCTAATCAGCATAACTATTCAAACGCATTGATGCTAGTCAGGAACTCCAATTCCAAGAACCATAAAGACAAAAGGGAAAACGTCTGGGCTCCCAAAGGTGGGGCCTCATTGATCTGACTCATTTAAAACATAATAGACAAAAACAGGTCTGGAAGATTAAATCTTCTGTGATTAAATTTTTCCCCAACAATTTCCCCTTTTATCATTCTTTGATAACTTGCAAAAAAAGAAAAATTTTAAATGTATTTTAAACTGTTGTTCTTCTCAAGAATGTTGTTCTTCTCAAGTCGCATAGTCCAAGCATCGAAAAGGGCACCACGGCTTCGCTTTGCTCCAGTCTTTCAGATGGCAAGATGAATCGCACAGTTGAACGCCCAGAAAGAGTTATGAAGATTAGTCTTTTCTGCTCTGTTAATGAAAGGATGCCACCTCTCTGTAGATTGTGCAACTCTGATTCTGTGGGCTTGCAACAGGTTCTAAACTTGTTGTCTCAGCTCCATGTTGTGCCAGCGTCTCTGCTCCTGAGGTGATAGTGGCAAGTGATGTTTGTGTGACCTCCGTCCGCACAGACGTGTGCCTCCAGCTCCTCTCGGTTCCTTCTCTCTGATCACTGGTGGGATCTTTCTCAGCTACCTTGATGGCGGTGTTTGTCATCAGAAGCACGACAAAAGGCCCTAGTCACCTTTTCACTCTCCATCTGTTCCTTCTGTAGTTCCGTATCACGACATCAAACATCTGGTCTGATGTTATGTAAAGGAGTCCCTTAACCTGCACACAGATCTTAGACACAGAGAGGACATTTATTTTGCAATAATTCACAAATTATATTGATGTAAGCTATTGTTTACCCCTTCCATTAAACAGTCTCGAACAGACTCAGATTTGCTCTAGGCCTTTCCTTCTACAAAAGTTTTCATAAAAATACCCCAGACAGTTTTCTTCAGTTTCAGACAGTTTTCATTTAACTAATTCCCCCTTTGGCTGCCTGATCATCCATGCAGCCATATAAACATAATGGTCAAAGAATGTTTGGGGTAAACAAGGCTTGCCATCACCACACCATTTTGAAAAGTGCAGCCACAGTTTCCACAGCTGTTTCTCCGCTGTTGTGGCGAAGGTCTCCGTACTCTGTAAAGAAGTGAAAGCGTTTGTGGTTATTTCAAATATCAAAAAGACATTATGGTTCCTTTGACTGCTTCTTCCTCGGCCTTCGCAATCTCATCTGCCTGTTTAAATAAAATCTTTGTTATTAATGTGCGCTGCGGATTCACAGATATCAACATGGCCAGTCAAGAAAATTGTGTCTTGAGAAGCAGACACAGTTGAACCATTCAGAATTGGGCGCCCATCTGATATTACAATTTTCCTGTGTTTCCACAATGCCCCAAAATTATGCCCAACTCCGAACTCAAAACGCAAATCTGTTCAAATTGTTACACTTTTACCTTTCATCAGCTTGCATATTTCAGTCAGGGCTACAAGCTCCAGTCTTAACCAGGCAATCTTTATCCTGATTCTTTCGTGTTTCAGTGAAAGTTAATATAAAATCTGTATTTCAAATCTGGAAGCCGGGCTAAATGAGTAAGCTCTGTTACTGCACTCCTGTCAATTTAGGGGTGTGTGATACCTTCAAAATCCAAACACACGACACCTTGTTGCTTTCAAGTGTTTTAACGACACATCACACATAGTTCAGACCCTCAGTCACTCCTCAGAGACCAAATACATGATTAGTGTAAAGGAAGAAAAACAATCATTGATTCTCTTGATAAATCCAAATCATCACAGACCTCAATGTTGTCCAACTCAAACTAAACAACAAAAAAAAAAAATAAGTAAGATAGATAAAAATCCATCTAAGCGCTTTAAATCTCCATAAACATAAACATCCTTCAGTTTGTGCTTTGGCCACAGTTCAGAGGACTCCTCTGCCCGTGCAGGCCGTATGTTTGACATGCACTGATTCTCTTTTGTGCATCTGTCATGGTTGTCATTATCCTCTCTAACTCAACTTCATGTTTATATTCAGATCTAAATGCTCCCAGTTTCTCAATGAACATCATATTCTTGTCAAACTTCCTCCAGTCCATTGTTTTAACACAATTCTTTTACAAACCACCCTGTTTTTGTTAAAAATTACTGTTTCCATCAACTGCAATTTCACTCATCATATCTAACCATTTAAGCCCTTAGATTTGTCTCCTTTCCTCAACAGATTCTTTCACCACTCTCATCCTGTTGACTCAAATTTTCTTTTCTTTTGGAAATCATGATATTTAATTAATTTCTCTATATCCCCAATCATCTCTGGCCATATAATTTTTTCTTTTGACAAAATACCGGTGTATCATATTCTGCTAGCTTCTTTGGGATTTTCCATAGTGGCAGTCTGATTCTGTGGCTTTCGCGCGCGCTATTAATCTGTTGGACGTCTCCGTACAGATCTGATCTCTTCACCCAAGATCAGCCGGGCGGACACTCGCAATAGTGCCCGATTTTGTGCCCTGGTTACCTGACCGCGGGCGGAACCAATCCAATCTAGGTAAATGGTTCCCAGACCAATCTAGGTCTTATTTCTCAGACCAATCTAGGTCTTATTTAATCGCCCACGTGATTTCAGTTAGAAAAACATAAATTCACGCTGCATTTGCCACAGACTCAGACTCCCCCTATGGTTCATCCCTTAGTTTCCCAAATCTTAATTTAACCAAATTCACATTAAAATTCCCAGAATTTTTTAAGTTTGTCTCTTACCAGAGTGTCCCGTTGCCACCTCGGGTTCTTATTCTCTTTTTTTTCCAGTGGTCGGACCCTCCAGGACCCCTAGAGCAGCCGGCCCTTCTCCCTTAATCAGTCGGGGTAAGGCTGTGATTCTAAAGTCCAGGATGATCAGTCACCGTCTGCTCTCAGGGTCCAAAAAGGCACATCCAAGGAATCCCCACTTCTGACACCAAAATTGTTGTGGCAAAAATACATTAACTCCGTTGCATTTCTGAATAAGAGACAAACCTTAGCCAATTGAGTCTTTATAAAGATTTAATTCTTGCAAGAATGAATCCACAGTCAATACAACCAGATAATGCCTGCATCGAGTGTGAACTGAGGAACAATAGAAGGCCCAAGCTTTTATACCCTCAATGTTTTAACAACCCCCCTCAGTAATTTTCCATACATCTGGTGAAGGTCTTGTGCAAGAGGTGAGACACAATACACAAATGGTCCCCTTACTGACTTGGAACTCATTTGAATTAAAAGCAAGAAACACAATGGTCCTAAACTGTAAAAAAGCATGTTAATTAAATATGCAGGTTTTGGAACCCGCCCAGACAGAGTATCACCTACTCCTAATCAGCATAACTATTCAAACGCATTGATGCTAGTCAGGAACTCCAATTCCAAGAGCCATAAAGACAAAAGGGACAACGTCTGGGCTCCCAAAGGTGGGGCCTCATTGATCTGACTCATTTAAAACATAATAGACAAAAACAGGTCTGGAAGATTAAATCTTCTGTGATTAAATTTTTCCCCAACACTATCTATCTATCTATCTATCTATCTATCTATCTATCTATCTATCTATCTATCTATCTATCTATCTATCTATCTATCTATCTATCTATCTATCTATCTATCTATCTATCTATCTATCTATCTATCTATCTATCTCTCTCTCTCTCTCTCTCTCTCTTTGGTCTGTGCAGCATTATTTTTCTATCTGTTGAGTGTCTGTATACATTCACATGATGGATTTGGAATTAGAAGAAGAGCTGAGAAATACAGATGAGCTCCTTGAAATCTTGCAAGCTCGAGAGGTAAAATAAAGTTTTTCGTACAGTCATTGAGTTCAGTATATATATATATAAATAAAAAAATCCTGTTGGTTTTATAAGTCGCAATCAATATTCATTTCACCATGACTGTTACTTTATTCATCAATAGTATGCAGTTATTAACCCTAACAAGACATTAAGTTATATTTCTTGAATTGTTGGCTAGTCATTTGTTATGCTCTTAGGAAAGCAATGTGCAGCCTCTACCCTCACCCCCTACTGTTCAATGGAGAAAAAGAGACAGCCAAGGGGAAATACTTTACAAATACCCAAGAGCCAGAAGGGCAACTGTAGAACGTAAGTATAAGGTACTCACTGTATATGCTAATTAAATGAAAGAAATGTATAATGCTCCATATGTGGCAGCCCAAAATTTGAGTCCAGAGTCCATACTTATACTATATATATATATATTAATATATAATAATTGTAAAATTGTGCTTCTGTTTTGTAAATAGGACGAAGAAGAGACGATAACAACATTTCTGGTAATGTTTAGCTATATCAAAATTATGTTGTGTGTATGAGTATCTCTTTAAGTGTTTATTTCTTTCTCATTATTTTTAGCAGGTCCACTAGTCATGGAAGATGACTTAAATGGTGGCCCTGCAAATGCCTCTGAGGCAGCTGGTAAACACTGAAACAAAATATTGCTTTGTGGTTGATATTTAAATTGTGTTTTTATATAAATGTGAATGATTTCTATATATGTTCATGTTTATTAATTTGACTTAGATACCATTCTTGAAGAGCTAAAGAGGCTGTTGGACACAAAGGAAGGTGATGAAGGGGATTTTATGCCAATTCAAGATCATCAACCCCGGTCTGCATCCAATGACTGGGCCATTAGAAGTGAAATGAGGAGGAGAGTTGGAAAGAAGCTAGATCTTCACTTGTGGAGAACATTTTAAAAGGAGAGGATGCAAGATCCTCATCCTGCCAACAGTGCAGATCAAATGCAGCCATTGTGCGCTGTAGGGATTGCCTCACCCTTTCCTCTGTGCAGGCTGTGATGAGAAAAGGCATGGTAGCTTCTTTGTTCTTCATAATAGGGATTCCCTTGTCTCAGGTTTTGTACAGCCTTTACCTCCAACCACAGGATTCTGCCTGGCAGCTGGTCACATTTCTGCTAAACATCTTGGTAAGATAATGTTTTACTTTGTTGTATTATTGTTGTTTCATTCTCCTCTTAATATCATGTTTTTAAATATAACTTCTTTGTTGCATAGTTCGACTGCTGCCTGTAGAAGTACCAGAAAATATATGTGATTGTAGTAATGGGACAGTCCTTGTTTCTTCTGGCAGGCCCATGACCCTCATCACTTTGAATGGAAAGGAAGATTTTTGCATCATATTGTTTCTAATATTTATTACCATTTCCTTGTTATCTTATAATTTTATGTAGCTGTTTTTACTTCTTTAGGCCGTTACAACCTTAGCATGCCTCACTTTTCCTGTGCTTCATGTGGACATTCACGAGAGACATCTTTGCATGAACTTCAGAGGAGTGGTTACTGGCCTGGCAACATTCCTACAAGTATTCTGTTCTCAACAGATGTGCTTATCTCATTTCAAGAGATGAAAATGGCATCACCAGGGATGTCGTTTCATGCTTTTGTTAAAATGCTTGATGAGAAAACACTTCTCTTTGGTAGAGTAAGTATTTTATTTGTTTATTTGTTTAAACTATGTTAAACAGACTATCCTTTATGACTATCCTTTTAACTTTTTGGAGATTCGTTTAAAAGAATATGAGTACTTTCAATACTACTTATAATCTAAAATAAAACTAGTTTTACCCAGTAAAACAGCAGTATTACATGTGCTTCATTTTGCAGAGTGGAAAAATATCAGCCAATCTCTTCAGCTGCAGTTTCAAAGAATGGGTTGCAGCTAGATATGCAGTGGAAAATATGTGCCAGGAGGAGTTTTTCACTTGTCCAGCATGCACTCCAGACATGCTAGCTGTATGTGTTGACGGGAATCGCAAACACTATCGTTTTAAAACCATGGCAAGGTGCTTTTCTTTTTTTTTAATATAAAGTGATTTTATTAATTTTGAATGATGCGTTAATCTGCTTTCTTAATGTGTTTCTCAGTAGCACAGAGAAAAGGGGATTACTTGACCAACTTTTTATACAGAGTGATGTAGAGGTGTCTGACTTTGTGGACTTTGTCCGCAAAAATAATGATCACGTAAGTATTATGATTTATGTTGGCAGATACTACTGGATAATTTGATTTACAGCTTTTCTCAAACAATTTTACACATTCCTTAAACTGATTAAAACAGATCCAAAAGATAAAATATGATACTCTCTGACAACATGCTATGTGCATTTTACATACTACTTAAGATATTTGTGTTAATTGTTTTTAAATTAGCTTGAATTGAAGCAGTTGGAGATTGTGTCGTTTTTTAAGAACATAATATAATAATTAATAGGGGTGTTAGGATAAAACTATGCCACGGTTCAGTTTATATCATGGTTTTGGAGGCAGGGTTCATGGCAGGGCACCAGCAATAATAACACTAGATTAAATTTAACTTAATATAATTAACAACAACAACAATAATTTAACTTATTAACTTTATACATTGGCTTCATGTTACCATAGCAAATACACAATACTTCATGAACTGTTAATGAAACATGAAAACTACTCCTGATGAACCGAATGAACACCTGCATGCCTTCCCAGCTCACACACATCAAAACCAGTTACGTGATTTATTGGTACTTTACTTTTATTTCATGACTTACAAATTTACATTGTAACGTTGCATGTTCGTAGTTTCGCTTGCGCTTTATATACAGAGGGATATAACTAAAGAGTGTGCGGCACAGTAGAACAGCTAACAGGACAGGAAAGATGTTTTCTAAGGTGAGAGAGATTTTTATATCATAACAAGCTACGAAAATGACGATGTTGCTGGGACTCCAAGGTAGCATTTTGGGGAAACTGGCTCTATTTGTCCTTCCTCCGTGCAACTTGAGCGATTGCCCAAGTCATGTGAAAGTTATTGTATATTTAGTTAATAATATTATTATAATATTTAATAAAAATACAGCTCTTATTAGTTGTTAAAAGTGTACTAATTACTATTTAATCTAATGTCAAGGAAGAAAAAAATAATTTGAGAGCTGGGCTGGGGCACGTTCTGTTCAACATGAGAGGATTGCGGTTCGAACCGTGGATTGTGTATCACAGTTTTTTTGGTCTGATTTGTACAATACATGGTGGGAGGGATTTGTTTGTTTGACACATTAATAATTTTTGAGAATAATTTTTTGAGAAATTTAACTCATTTTACAAAAACTAATGTGAATGTTTTTTAAATATTTAATCTGTTTTGTTGATCAGCTGTAACGTTCTGTAACTTTTAGAGTGGTCTATTTAGCAGTGACCATCTCTTTTAAGCTTTTTTTTAAATGTTTATAATTTATATCCAGGTGTCGGGAAGAGGATTGTGTGGTGCATCACACTGGACCGCAGCAAAAGAATTGGCCAAGAAATCAAGCAGCAAACTGGATGAGGAGGGATTAGAGATTGCTGTCTGTTGCCATGGTGTTCTCCTTATGGCCTTAAATATGTTTAGAGGGGAAATTTTTGCTTACCCCCTTTTTCTTCAGAAAAAACTTGCCGACATGTCACAAGGTAGCATCAAATTCTTCTGTTCGGATGTAGCCTGTAAATACTTCCCATATCTCCAACGTGTGTCTAAGCAATGCCCCGAGCTGCAGTCTTTACTGGACATGCGTCCTTTTCTGTCTGTGATGCATGCCAAAGCACATTCTTGGAAATGTGAGGTATATTATCACGTGTTTTAAGTAATAATAAGAAGAAACGCATACATTTTGAGTGAATTGATGTTGACGGATTTGAAAACTTGTTAGGTCAAGTATAGTGGGGCCTACCAGGAGGGAGCTGGGTCAACTATTGGTGAGGAAGTGGAGTAGGTTAACAGCTTCCTATCTAGAATTGCTGTTACAAGCAAATACATGTCAAAATCAGGTTTGTTGAAGTAGGTATGATTAATACAGAATTACTTTTGTTATATACATGTCTCATAAAATTTTCTTATTTATGTTATATGCCGAGCAGACATGATTACAATGCAAGCCATGTCCTGGAATAAGCGGAAGGTTCTCAATTTGGGACAAGCTCTATTAAACAGATATACAAAGGTATAACTTTCTTCTCAGTTACATATTTCCGTTGAGATTTGTACTAATTTGTTTAGTACAAATTAGTTTTACTAATTGATTCCTATCTAAATTAAAGGTGTAGTAAGCAATTTCTGAAAAAAAAACAGATTAAAGTGGATTGGACCAAGCAGCACAACCCTCTTTCAGTCAGTCAGCAGTAGGGGGTGTGTCCACTCATGACAGGGGAGAAGAGGGAGGGAGACATTAAAAAAAGTGAATATCACTGGTGTGAAACGGGACGGGTGTGTTTGGGTGTAACGGGTGTGTTTGTTTAGGTTGATTTGAAATATTCAGTGTTTCTCAGAAAACGCTTACTGCACCTTTAAATGCAAGACTTTTGTATTTTGTAGACTCAGAAGGCTCTTCAAGAGCAGCAACACATCTTGGAGGCACTGAAGACAGAGCTATCACTTCAAGATGATAGTGTTTGTCAATGGGTGTCAGATGGACAGCGATGGGCAGAAGGTATTGTTTTGATTTGCTTTGTTATTATTCTTATTATTGGCAGGTAATATTTAAAGTTGCTTTTATGCATTTTCTTCCGTAGAAAGTGACCTACATGGGAGTGGTGAAATGAGAAGGTTACAAGAAGAAATAGAGGGACTAACAGTCAGCATCAAAAGGCGTACACAGCGTCTGTACAGTCAAACAGGTTAAACATGTTATTTTAACTATTATGTCAATATTTAGATGTCACATTGTATTAATGTAATATATATATATATATATATATATATATATATATTTTTTTTTGCTAAAAAAGTCATAGCAATGTAATATATATATATATATATATATATATATGTATATTTCATTCAGATAGCAACAAGCGACGCCATTCTTCGCGTCTCAGAAGGAGTGAGGAGAAGAAGAAAGAAGAAGCTAGCTGCTGCAGTGGAACAGTACAACAGCATTGCAGATCCATCCCAGCAGCTTGGCTCAGTTGAAAAGATCTTTACAGCTGAAACTGTTGCTTGGCCTTGGCAAATCCCCAGCAATACTGGTATGTTCTACATAACAGAACAATTTAATTATGTTCACTGAGGGCCACAATCAGCAGAGTTCATTTCCAACCCTAATTAAACACATCTACCTGTAATAGCGAGCAATCCTGAAGACCTTGACCAGGAAAAATATGTAATATATAGTTTATTCTATAAGACTATAGACTGTAACGTCCGTTTCCCACTGCAAGCGCGAGCAGTGTGTGAGCTTCACGTCAGCGTAACTACACTGTGGCTGCAGCTGTTTACATATAATTTATAATTAAAACACTACATATAATTTATAGAGAGTAAATTTAATGCATATTTGGCATATATTTATGCATATATTTAATGCATTAATGCGTGCTGTCCGGGGGGAGGGCTTCGAGCTCGGACCTGGCCCCAAACCCAAAGTCCCCCTGTGTATGCAAGTGGTTACAACTAAAAAGAGCAAAATGTGAAGGGGGTGGTGGAGGGATGCTGGTTAACTGTCAATAAACGAGAGGTAAGACTACTGCGTGTGTATATATATATATTAATGTGTGTATATATATATAGCAACAAAAATAGGCTCAGCGCTGAAACCCCCACATCACTGCAGCTCACGTGCTGCTCCTGCTGCCGGTGTGAATGCACTCATTGATTAACATGGCCGCTTACGCTTTCGGTGTGAATCGGCCGTAAGATTAAGTCTGTGTCACTGTTTTTTAAGAGCAGACACTGTATATAATCTTTTGTAACCTTATTTCAGAATCTGCTCCATTTCTCACCAAGAGGAAGGTGTTTGACAAGGTGATGGCAGTGAGACGCCTTCAGGAAGAGAGATTTCTAATTTGTTAGGAGATGAAACAGCACTGGACAGTTTTGACACACAAGATGTCCAAATTCGAAGCCCTAATGAATGAGATAAGTTCAAAATGTAAGAGTCTTTAAACATACATTTATTTGCGCATTTCATTTTTTCTTAATGTATCCTTTTGTTTTTCAGCTCTTTTTCCAACATTGTCTGACAATGCATGCCAAGGTCTCCTCTGCATTGTTCGAAAGAAACATTATGAACTTAAGCATTTAATGCAGTTAAGGCACATTTAAGCCGGTACACACTGTATGATTTTGGCCACAATTTGTCTGTGAGACAAAATTCTAAAAGATTCCTCTGATCCTAGGCTAAAATCTGAAATATTTAAACATTAGTTTGACATGTTTACTGACAGTTGATTAATGACATTTGCAATCAAATTTTACCTCCAAAGAAATTCTGATAGGTTTGACTCACAGTCCTGCAATGTGACTTCTCATACTACCGATGACGACCATCTAATTGTCTTAGTTTTTCTTAAGGGTCCTGCACACTGTGCGATTTTTCAAAATCCTTTGTGAATGTTGTTTGTCAGACAGTACGAACATGATCCCCGATGTAAGCCATGTCACACTAGAAGATCTAAATGTCAGACTGTACGATGATTGACCCGCGCTAAAGTGGACATACGCAAGAAAATCGTCCAGAGTTTTATATCATCAATGACGTGTTCGTTTACAGTGAGCTTCATTGCATGCAGGATTTAAATGGATGCTTCAAAGAAATCTCTAGCGCTCATTTTGGTCATGGTTTGTCTTGAAAAACGAAAATAATTTGAAAGCCGTCGTCATAGGAGTCACACTGCAGGATTGTGCGCCAAATCTTCTGACACTGCCAGAATTTCATCTGGGGTAAAATTTGATCGCAGCGGTCATTAATCGGCTGCCGGTGAACATGTGAAACTAACGATCAAAGACTTCAGATTTTAGCCTAGGATCAGAGGAATCTTTTAGGATTTGCTAAATTTGTCTCAGACGGCCACATCGTGGCCAAAATCGCATAGTGTGTACCCGGCTTTAGTTTGTCTTACATTAATGACAACTAAGATCCTACAGTGTGACATGGCTGTAACTCTGACAAGCAACAATCATAAAGGACTATTACAAATCATACAGTGTGTACCCGGCTTCAGACTAAATTACACAATTCTGTAAACGCAAAACACAAAGATAATTCCACATGAATGGAAATGTGAAACAGACTTTGCCTTTAAATGTCACGTAGAGCAATAAGATCAGAAGGCTTGTTTGCTGTCTGTTGGTGTTCATTGAGTCAACTATTCTGTAACTGCTTGATGCCAGTGTGTCTTGGAACAATAAACTGTTAAAAGACTCTTTTCCACATGCGTATTAGCTTAGTTTTGTGCAACATTTTATACATGGTTTTATATTCCTAGATTGTTTAGATGTGTCCTGGTATGTATGTAAAGCACTTTGGCCGCCACATGTTTTTAAATGTGCTATATAAATAAATGTGGATTGATTGATTGAGCTCTTTTTTTTATCATTGATTAAATTAAAAAACTACATATAATTCCTTACCATGACTCTTATTGAGACTATTGTTTTTTTAATCGGATTAATGGCATTTGGGACAATAATGCACCAAAATATTATCATTGCAAATATTTAGTGATGTGTTACAGTAACATTGAGTAAATATATGCCAAATTTCAGTGACATGAAGGGAAGACTGAAAAGTGGATTACAAGAGGCTTAATTGGGCTATATTGCTAAAAAAAACAAAAACACTTAGGACACTTTTTAGGATGATTTACCATGGAAATTCAACATGGATCCTTTGCTCAATTATTAGCAAGATTATGCACAGTACAGATGCCTAACACTTGAGAACATTATGTTCTTGTTCCACAGGCCAAAATCCTTAAGAAATAAACTGAGAAGCTCATTCCAAATGGGTATTGCTGTTGTTTTTATGTTATTTTATTTTATTCTATAACTGGGTCAGTGGTGAACCAGAGACAAAGTCATAGGCAGCCAAGGCTCATTGATGTACGTGGGGAGTGAAGGCTGGCCCGTGTGGTCCGACCAAACAGACGAGCTACTGGAGCTCAAACTGCTGGTTCTGATAGAAAGGTGTCAGAATACACAGTGCATCACAGTTTTTTGCGTATGGGGCGGCATAGCCGCTGACCAGTCAGGGTGCCCATGCTGACCCCGCCGAAAGCACACAGTGGCACGTAAGCATCAGAACTGGACCACGGAGCAATGGAAGAAGGTGGCCTGGTCTGATGAATCACGTGTTCTTTTACATCACGTGGATGGCCGGGTACGTGGCTTACCTGGGGAACACCTGGCACCAGCATGCATTATGGGAAGAGCAGTGTGATGCTTTGGGCAATGTTCTGCTGGGAAACCTTGGGTCCTGCCATCCATGTGGATGTTACTTTGACACGTACCACCTACCTAAGCATTGTTGAGACCATATACAGCCTTTCATGGAAACGGTATTCCCTGGTGGCTGTGGCTCTTCCAGCAGGATAATGCACTCTGACACAAAGCACAAATGGTTCAGGAATGGTTTGAGGAGCACAACGGGTTTGAGGTGTTGACTTGGCCCCAGATCTCAAGCCAATCGAGCATCTGTGGGATGAGCTGAACAAACAAGTCCGATCCATGGAGGCCCCACCTCGTAAACCTACATGACTTAAAGGATCTGCTGCTAACATCTTGGTGCCAGATACCACAGCAACCCTTCAGGGGTCTAGTGGAGTCCATGCCTGGATTGGTCAGAGCTGTTTTGGCAGCAAAAGGGGGATGTTTGTGTATGCATATGTTTTACTGTCTTTACACCTCCAGGGACCCATAGCTCTCCCTGAAATATCAAACTAATTAACTAATTATGCTAACTAATTAATGCTTATTTGCTTACAAAATAATGTTAGACAAAGTTTTCAGACTTTGAAATGTGGTATAAAGGCGTTTTAAACAGTTTTCAAAACAATAACTTTCAGCCTGCCTCTCAAAAATGTCATAAAGGTTTGCACAATGAACCTATTTAGACATCCCCTTGTTTAATAAAGATAGTATTTATTTAATTTCTTTACTAAACGTTTTAAACCACACTACCCATAAGCTTTTATCATTCTATCGATGGAACAGGAAAACATGGCGCTGTTATTTGTAGTTCATTGAAGTGATTATTCATGCTTAGGGTTAGGGTTAGTATCTCGATAAATGAGTCATTTCTCTCAACATTGCAACACATCATTGTTAACTTAATGTATTGCTGACCTAATAATAACAACAAAACATATTTTGTACCATGAATCAGTTTTAATATAGCTTAAAAGATCTCAATGGGACCTGTGGGTAAAACGTCAAGGGCAGAGAAAACCCCAGCTTTAAAAAGAAATTATCAATTGAGCAAGAGGTGGCAGGGTTGAAATCAGAACAAGATAAAAGCAGCTGGAATGTAAATATGCAATAACAGCAGATTTTTTTTTTTTTTTTAAATATAGCATTTCGGACAGAAAATAAGTATAGTACAACCATGCATGGGTACATTTCGGTAGAATATTTGACACTGACACAAATTGTCCATGTAGATGAGAGGGTGAATGTTTGTCTTTCCGTGTTGCAAAGTCCTACTGGCCATCCGTTGGGTTGTTTCCAATCATTCAACCCAAGATGCTGGGATTGACTCCCGCACCTTACTTACTACTAATTTTACAGCGTTGAGTGTAGCCAATCACAGACATATGTTCAGCCCATTGTTGGAATGGCCAATCAGAGATATTTACGCTAAACACTTCACTCTATTGAAATCAAATATTTTTGGGGAACTCTCTAATTGTTAAAAGAGCAAAAAGTCATAAACATGTTTAACATATTATACATGTTTAACATATTATAAAACAATCTGTTATGTCAAAATAGATCTGTGCATTACCTCTTTTTCTCCGCAGTGTAGGCTACATACAAGACTTGCCACTTTTGTGTTCATTTTGTTAACATACCTTTCACTTGATCGTTTTAAAGCAAAGTTTACTTAACTGAAAAACAATATTTGAAGGCAATAGCATATGCTAATGTTTTAATCTAACTTTGCATGTAAATATGTATGTATGTATATATATATATATATATATATATATATATATTTTATTATTTCTGATATATATATAGTACAAGAACATAGTTATCAATTCAATAACATTTACCAGATCATCATGCAAGCTTTCAATAATTTACAGACTTTGTACTATTAACACCCAGATGAAAATATACAACAAAATGGAATTCAAGGGGAGACACTCACAAGACCAATGATTGATCATTTATTTAACATATTTATTCATATTCAAACATATTTAACATGCAGTAAAAGTAGATAAGAGAAAAAAAAAAACAGTTAACCAAGAACATGTACAAATATTTTACTCTAAGCATTCAACCAAGAACTATTCTGGGAAGAAAAGATTGTTTGGCTCCCAGGTGTCCGCCCATTTCATCCCACTGCAAATCAGTAAAAAAAAAATATAAATAATAATAATAATAATAATTTGATCATATACAAAATTACAGAATAGGCTGCAACATGTAAGTATTACACATAGAATGGATTTGCATTCAGTTAAGAATGTAATGACACAAAAATGTAAGCACGATTTATTAAAATACAAGTAACACAAATAACCTAGATTTTGACAACAGGTTTACCTCATTTGTATCATTATCATAGTGCATCCTTATACAGTTTATATGCGATACATACCATCCTGAACACGGCTTCCATCGCACTTTGACCTCTTTGACACCCTTTAAGAAACATAAGCGACATTAACTGGTAGTATTAAATACACACAAACACACACACACACACACACACACACACACACACACACACAACCAACCCATCCATACACACACACGCACAAACAGAAAATCATGCTTAAATTAATTTTTTCAATTCATATGTATATAGTCTACTGTACTTAAAAGGAAAAATACGTTTGCCTTAACAACTATTTTAAACATTTCTTGAGTTAAATTATGTGCTCGCATTCATTAATATTCACTTGTGTGTGCTTATATAAGTATAATTAAAAAATTAGGATGTAAGTTTTAATCGGGAGATAAAAGCATGTCACAACTCTCTGGCTTTAACTGTATTGCAACATTAAGTGCGCCAAAGCGCTATGTATTGTTTGAATTTTACATTAAAACTTAAAAAAATGTAAAAGCTTAGACTTGTTCAATACCAAAAGCAGGTTTGGCAATTTGGCATGAGATTAGGTTGGGCAGAGTGAGACCATGAGACAGAGCCTGAAAGTGTATCACGCCAAATGTGTGAGAGTTGGCAACCCTGCTTAAAAAATTTCTTACATGTTACTTTTTTTACCAAGGAATACATTTCTGATCAACATTAACAAAATATGAGTTCAATCTTACTTCCTTTGATGTCCTCCTCCTTACGATCTTATCATAGGGAAATGTTTTTAATCTTGGATGAACTTGGCATTCTACAACAGAGAAATATAACAATTAGGAAATATTTACACTCATGATATAGTAAGAGTTCAGTTAGCAATTCTTAGTAAATAGAATGCATAATATCTCTGTTTCAAGTTACAGCTTAACTGGGTGTCCTTGCACCTGAAACCCTAAAAGTGAACTGAAATTATAGGCCATCTGAAGTCCCGTTTTTAATAGTGGTGTGGTTTGGTAATAGTCCACATTATGAACCCAAAACACGCATGGATGACATGATTCATACATTTGCATAATGTCAAATATTTTATTTTAACATTAAAGGCACTGTGATTAGTCTTTAGGAGCTGCTTATTTTCAATACACTATGGAGAGCATACCAGATACTGTATGCTTACTATATATCTTATTTAAGACAGATCACATTCTGACAGTTAAATGGCATGCAAATTTAAAGTTTTCTCTTTCATCTTACTGCTCTCTTGAAGGGATAGTTCACCCAAAAATGAAAATTCTGCCATCATTTACTCACCCTCAAGTTGTTCTAAACCTGTAGGAGTTTCTTTGTTCTGCTGAAAACAGTAGAATATATTTTGAAGAATGATTGTAACCAAGCAGAGCAACCATTCACTACCATAGTATTTTTTTTTATCAATGGTTGCTCTCTCTGCTTGGTTACAAACATTCTTCAAAATAGATTCTTTTGTGTTCAGCAGAACAAAGAAATGACAGAATTTTCATTTTTTTGTGAACTATCCCTTAAATAATTTTACATTTACATTTACAGACACTTTTATCCAAAGCGACTTACAGTGCTCATATTACAGAGACAATCCCCTGGAGCAACATGGAGTAAAGTGCCTTGCTCATACTAAAGACATACTGTGGTGTCTGCTGGGATCGAACCAGCAAGCTTCTGCATATCAGTTCAGTGGTTTAACCAATAACTTTATAACTTTTTTGTTATCGTCAAGGCCCCATAGCATGTTTGTTTCGATCAAGAATTTAAACAATGCTTAAATATAAGTTCCCATAATCGAATACTTGAAAATTGTTTATCCCATTATTTAATAGCATTTACTTGAACCATTCCAAAACTGTGCAGTACATGCATGTAAATATGTACTATGTATGCACCAGAATACATGCATATTAATATTAATCAGAATTTGGAAATATTCCAATTACTAATGAGTCATGTAAACACCAATATTGCCATTCATAATTCAATACAATTCTGATTCACACCCCTGGAATAGGCCTGTTTTAATCAGAAATTTGTTGCATGTTAAAAACTTTCTTTAGAAAATCCACTGATAGAAGATCTATGCGCATTGTGGAATTGTGGGTATATATTTGGAATGGCAACGATGCATGTGGTTGCTCTCGATGCAGATGCATGTGTAGATCTGTAAACTGACAGCAACTATGCACACGGGAATATTATGACGCCTGTATCCATTTAAACACTGTATTACAATCAAGAAGATGGAACTTCAAACATTTTATGTTTATGCCCATTCAGTTGCATACATATATTCAGCTTCATAAACATTATTGTATATTATTAGTTTTTGAATTTAACAATATTTTACAACTTTAAAGCTGCTGTCCATAACTTTTTTGTATTCAAGATTTACAAAAAATATATAATGAGAATGTATTTACATTCCCTAGCGTGCACAACACCTGTCTGAGAGTTCTGATGACGATTTAGTACCTAAGGTCAGCCCTCTCGACAACTGACAAAACATTTGCAACTTAAAGCTGTTATTGATGTTTGCAGCGCAATATTTGACCGGAAGGGTAACGTTGACGGTTATTTTCGACAGTTACTGCTCATTAGATCTGCCCGCTCTAAATCAGACACAGATAAGGTAGTGCATAAGATTAAATTTATTTGAATGAATGAATCCTAGCATTAATTTGAATTAATTATTCATACCTGCGTAATTGCGTCTGTTCAGCGCCTCTCTTAACGAAGATGTGAGTTTATTAATTAAAAATAGTGATGTAACCCCATCGTTGCTGAGAAATATAATGCAGTGATCCAGTAGCTTAGCCATTTTATTGCTAAAGGTCATGGGCAGTATTGATAACAAGTTTGTGCGCTCCTAAATCTGCAACTTGATCTCCACTCACCGTATGCGTGTGTGTGTGCGCACTTATGAAAACAGCACATTAATATAGACTAATGATTCATCTGACTTGGAAATACCTGGGCATAAAACGATTATATTGCACACTTTCCAGCCATTTAGAATTGAATATTCAGACAAACCATGGCATAAATTACTTTAGTTATTGTTAAAACTAAAATATTATGTTATGATTTCCAGTGAAAACACAAATAACTTGTACCACGGCTACTTTGCTTTCATTTGACTTGTGCTGTGTGTGACTATAAAGCTGCTGCCACCACCTTATGACAATAGATTTACACTTCAAACATCCCGGGGACTACTTTTTATAAAAAAAGGGACTGTCCACGTCATTATAAACTAATAAACTAAACTAAACTTCCAATTAAAAATTCTCTCAATGACAGTAGCTCATTGGAAAAGGATGGACAATGCCCTTCATTTACCATCTGTAATCACCAATAAAACTTTTTTCTATTTCGTCATAAATATAGTTATTGCAAATATTCTTGAAATATCGTGATCTAATTTTGAGGCTATATCGCCCACCCCTACTCGCCATAGACATAAACAGAGTGAAGTAGCTCCGGTTGCAATGTTCTTCCATGAGGCCGCATGCAGTTCTGTTTATTAACCGCTAGAGCACAAAAAATTATGGACTGCAGATTTTTTTTTTAAAAACAGACTTTTAAAAATGACATTGAAATAAGACACTTGTGTTCTTCTATGCAGTTAGTCAGTAAAAATGCTAATATGCAATACCTTCTTGTTTATACATCCATTTTCCTTGCTTGCCTCCTGTCTTTGGGATTATTGTGGATGAATTATCTGTAAAACACACACACACACACACACACAGACACACTGAATATTTACTTAAGTCTACTAAATTTGGGAAAATAACTTTGTTCAAACTTAAACAGAATGTTATGCAGTTTTTTTTTTCCTGAAGTGAAAAAAATCACCTGCATCTTTGGGGTTAGATGGGGCAGCATGGCTGTTTTGGCAGGGGACAGAAGGGTTTGTAGATGGATTTGAATAGATTTGAGGAGGGGTGATGCAAGAGGAGATAGAAGTAGGGAAGGGGGGAAATGGTGTAGGAGGAGGAGTGGGGAAAGAAGGTGGTGGAGGAAGAAGGGTGTAAAAAGAGGATGGAGGTTGGATGTCAAAAGAGGAGGAAGAAGGAGGGAAGCTGGAGGAAAAAGATGGAGGAGGAGGAGGAGGAGGAGGAGGAAGAAGGGTGTAGAAAGAGGAGGAAGGAGGAGAGAGGCTTGGGGAAGAAGATGGAGGAGGAAGGGTTTCAAAAGAGGAGGAAGAAGGAGGGAGGCTGGAGGAAAAAGATGAGGGAGGAGGAGGAGGAAGAAGGGTGTAGAAAGAGGAGGAAGGAGGAGGGAGGCTGGAGGAAGAAGATGGAGGAGGAGGAAGGGTTTCAAAAGAGGAGGAAGAAGGAGGGAGGCTGGAGGAAAAAGTTGGAGGAGGAAGGGTTTCAAAAGAGGAGAAAGAAGGCGGGAGGCTGGAGGAAAAAGATGGAGGAAGAGGAGGAGGAAGGGTGTAGAAAGAGGAGGAAGAAGGAGGGAGGCTGGAGGAAGAAGATGGAGGAGGAGGAAGGGTTTCAAAATAGGAGGAAGAAGGGGGAGGCTGGAGGAAGAAGATGGAGGAAGGATGTCACCAGAGTAATGAGGAGGGAGGCTGGAGGAAGGACATGGAGGATGATGAACGGTGTCAAAAGTGGAGGAAGAAGGAGGGATGCTGAAGGAAGAAGATGGAGGAGGAAGGGTTTCAAAAGTGGAGGTAGAAGGAGGGATGCTGGAGCAAGAAGATGGAGGAGGAAGCGTTTCAAAAGTGGAGGAAGAAGGAGGGATGCTGGAGGAAGAAGATGGAGGAGGAAGGGTTTCAAAAGTGGAGGTAGAAGGAGGGATGCTGGAGGAAGAAGATGGAGGAGGAAGAGGGGAAGTCTGGTGCTGGCAGACCGTTTCAGCAGTACTAGTGTTTTGAATCCTCTGGTAATCTATGAGAACATTTTGGAAATAAAATGAGAAAATATTGCTTTGAATGCATTATATCATATATAGATTATGTGAACAAATTACTTACTTTTAATAAAAAATTCATAAAGGCTAGTCATCCTTCCAAATATGTTTTGAAGTGGTCCAGCTGCAAATGGACCCATTGAAGTGATGACTTCAGCCACAAACCCTTTTTTTCCCTCTGGAAATGAAGAGAATTGGCTTATAGTCAAGTACCTCCAATTTCTTAACCTGTAAAACAAATACACAGATAGACAGAATAATTATCACTCCATTCATAATCGTAAACAGGGATTTAGCAGACAATTCTGTTGCAAATCAACTGGATTATCAAAGCAAAAAGAAAGGTGACTAAATGTTTAATTGAGTAATGTAGCAACTCATAATGCAATAACTGCACATAATTTAATAAATAATACATCATTATTGAAATAAAATGTTCATAATGTAATCATATTCTCAAAATGTAATAAAATCTTCAGCTCATAATGTGTCAAAAATGTTTACATTATGTTTTGGTGAGTTTATAATGTAATAATTTGATCATATTTCATTCTTGTAATAGCTTTTAAACCTTAAAAGTATGTATTATTCTTTATTGAATGTTTATGTTTAAATGTTGCATTTTGCAGGTAGTTTAAGAATGGGTTTAGAATTTCTTTAAATGGTCTATAAGGGAATACTAATATATTTTATATTTTAAAAGCTGTAATAAAAATGACATGTTTTGAACGATTTTATAATGTAATACATTTCTCAAAATGTAAGAATCGTTACTCTATGAAAAGAAAATAATATATACTAATACTACATTTGCAGAACAAGACTTACAGCAATGCGGGCAAAATCCACCACACGAGCAGCATTTCTGTGTTTTTTAGTGCTGGAATTCCATGCACTCTCCTCGATAATCTTTTGTTTTTTTTTAACCCTATCTTTGAGGGTTAAACAAACAAAACATGTTTTACATGTTTTGCAGCTGGCATTGTTGAGTGCCTGGCAGTGAGGACATGGTTTCTGTTTTGGTTTTGTCATTTTGCTGTAAAAAAAAAAAAGGGAAAAAAAAATTAAACAAGATTGGAAATGCAAACAAAACAAGTGCAAGCAAATGCTAGTTTAATACTTGTTAAGCTTAATAATGTTAAGCTTGTTAAGATTAATAGACCTTTCAATCATTTGGTAGAGCACAAATTGAGTTTTCTCCCTGACTTTTTCTGTTTGAATGCTATATACAGTAGGAAAAGGGAGGACGTTTGGTGCTGTAGTGGAGTTGACAGACAGTTAGATAATTAATTATATTAATTTATTAATTTGAATGAATAGCAGAATGTAGATCATGTGAAATAAATAGATTAAATGACAATTCATTCAAACGGGTATTTTTTTAAAACTTCATATTACAGTATGTGTATAAATGCATATACCATATAAGCACATATAATTCACATATTTTGTATAGGCCTAAAAATATTACATACACTACCAGTCAAAAGGTTGGAAACTGTACTTTGTATTTTGATTTGTTTTTGAAAGAAGTCTCTTGTGCTCCCAAAGGCTGCATTTATGTTATTTTAAAAAAAAAATTAAAAAAAAAAAAAACTGTAAAACATTTTACAATGCATTTTATTCCTGTGAACAAAGCTGAATTTATCATCATTATGCCAATACATAACAGGTCATAAAGTGTCTGATAAACTCTAAATTATAAAGGATTAGCTATCATGCTGACACTTGACCTTGACCATTATTAGCAACATATAACGTTATAGCACGCATCACGTGTCAGGTATCATTAGCACCAGTCAGTTTTTGGGTATGGCTATATTTATTTATATATTATATATATATAGCAACCCAGATAGACTTGGACATGATACACAAAAATGTACAGTGATTCCAGTGTAGAATCTGAAATTATTTAATTTCTGTAGCAGAACCTACCGTGCACAGACGAGATATAGCAGTGCAGTGATGGGGGTAGAGTGTGTAGTGACTCAAAAGAATCGATTCCTTGACTCTGAATAGCCTCAGAGTTGGGGTCGACTCCAGCACAGGAATCGACACGCGGTGTCGACTCTGGAAAGCGAGACAAGATTTACCGCGAAATGCCAAGGATTTTTTCTTTTTTTTTTCTTTTTTTTTTATTTAAATAAATAAATAACACACTATTTTAAATGTTTTAATTATAAACACACACTTATCATTTTACTTCGTAAAAATATCCTATAGATTTGTTGTACGTGCTATGTTGTGTTTTGACTGGCCAACATAAGAACCACAGCAGTTAAAACACGTGACAATATTCTACAGATAACATTAATAGCGAGCTGATTAATTTATTAATGATCCTGGCATCTAATGCAAAAATAGCCAAAGGCGCAAATAGAAGTAAATAAATAAATACAATAAAATACATCAAGCATATAAAATAATAGACATGCGTGAATCACTGGGCATCTCCAATCTACAAATATAATTTATAACAGTTTTTCAATAAGGAACAGGCCGTATACACAGTAGGCCTACACAATCATTTAATATGTATTATAAAAACACAAAGATATAACACATGTGTTATGAATTTTAAAGCTTTAGAGTTGCTGAAGGTAGCCTACATATCCAGATAAAAGTCTTTACAGAAAATATTAAATTGGGGATTTATAGACTAAAAAAAATATGTCTAGAAACTTAGCTATAAAAAATAATCAATTGAATATTTATTTCTTATCAGAGCTTTGCAGAATTGCGATGACGTATAGGCTATTATACTAGGCTCGTTTGCATTATGCGTCTTAATCTAACGCCTAGGGGTGGCCGTTGAAATCAATAAGGATATTAGTGCATTTACATTGCAATGCATACAACACTCTTTGTGCATTGAGGATAATAGTGCATGTTTGCATTGCAATGCACATCAGCAATCTTTGTGCAATGAAGAGATTAGTGCTTTTGCATTACAATGCATAATTAAACTCAAAGTGCATTGAAGAGATTAGTGCTTTTGCAATGCATAAAATGACGTTTGCATTGAATCATAAGTGATTTCGTATTGAATTCCATCAAGATCTCGTGTGCATTGAGATTTTGCATTGTGATTTTGCAGTGCAATGCATAAAAAACTCGTGCATTGAAGATAGTGTGTTTACATTGCAATGCATATTAGCAATCTTTGTGAAATGAAGAGATTGTGCAATGAAGCTCTTTTGATTGCAATACAATTGGCATACAATAATTTGTTGAGCATTGAAGAGATTGTGCTGTTGCATTGCAAGGCATATAAGAAATCGATGTGCATTGAATGACAACTGCTTTAGCAATGCTTAAAATAACGTGTGCACTGAATAGATAATTAGATTGCACTGCATTGAAGAGTTTAGTTATATTGCTTTGCATTGCATACAGTACTTGTTGTTCATTGTCTACAAGAGTTAGTGCTTTTCGTTGTAATGCATACAAGATGAACTTATGCACCGAATAGGAGCACTTTATTTTGCTTTTAATGACATTGCATATAGGAAATCTGTGCAATAGGGAGATTAGTGCATTTACATTGCAATGCATACAACACTCTTTGTGCATTGAGGATAATAGTGCGTGCTTGCATTGCAATGCATATCAGCAAACGTTGTGCAATGAAGAGATTAGTGCTTTTGCATTACAATGCATAATTTAACTCAAAGTGCATTGAAGAGATTAGTGCTTTTGCAACCCATACAATAATTCGTTGAGCATTGAAGAGTCAATTGCTTTTGCAATGCATAAAATAACGTGCACTGAATAGATAATTAGATTGCATTGCATTGAAGAGTTTAGTTTTATTGCTTTGCATTGCATTCAGTACTTGTTGTTCATTGTCTACAAGAGTTAGTGCTTTTCATTGCAATGCATACAAGATGAATTTATGCACCGAATAGATTAGTGCTTTTAATGACATTGCATATAGGAAATCTGTGCAATAAGGAGATTAGTGCATTTACATTGCAATGCATACAACACTCGTTGTGCATTGAGGATAATAGTGCGTTGCAATGCATTGCAATGCATATCAGCAAACGTTGTGAAATGAAGAGATTAGTGCTTTTGCAACGCATACAATAATTTGTTGAGCATTTAAGAGTCAATTGCTTTTGCAATGCATAAAATAACGTTTGCACTGAATAGATAATTAGATTGCATTGCATTGAAGAGTTTAGTGCTGTTGCTTTGCAGTGCATACAATAATGAACTTATGCACTGAATAGATTAGTGCTTTTCTACATTGCATGTAGAAAATCTGTGCAATAAGGAGATTAGTGCATTTACATTGCAATGCATACAACACTCGTTGTGCATTGAGGAATAGTGCGTTTGCATTGCAATGCACATCAGCAATCTTTGTGCCATGAAGAGATTGCATTACAATGCATCATTAAACTCAAAGTGCATTGAAGAGATTAGTGCTTTTGCAATGCATAAAATGACGTTTGCATTGAATAATTAAGTGATTTCGTATTGAATTCCATCAAGATCTCGTGTGCATTGAGATAGTGATTTTGCAGTGCAATGCATAAAAAAACTCGTGCATTGAAGATAGTGTGTTTGCATTGCAATGCATATTAGCAATCGTTGTGCAATGAAGAGATTAGTGCTAGTTCTTTTGCAATGCATACAATAATTTGTTGAGCATTGAAGAGATTGTGCTGTTGCATTGCAAGGTATACAAGAAATCGTTGTGCATTGAATGACAACTGCTTTTGCAATGCTTAAAATAACGTGCATTGAAGAGATTAGTGCTTTTGTATTGCAATGCATACAGTACTTTTTGTGCATTGAAGAGTTTAGTGTTTTTGCATTGCAATGCATATAAGCATTAAGAGATAGTATTTTTGCAGTGCAATACATTAATAACTAGTTGTGCATTAAAGAGATTAGTGAGTTTGCATTGCATTGCAAACAGCATTAAGCGATAATACTTTTGCAGTGCAATGCATAAAGTTGTGCATTGAAGAGATTGCATTGCATTGCAAATAAGAAATTGTTGTGAAATGAAGAGATTATTGCTTTTGCAACGCATACAATAATTTGTTGAGCATTGGAGTCAATTGCTTTTGCAATGCATAAAATAACGTGTGCACTGAATAGATAATTAGATTGCATTGCATTGAAGAGTTTAGTGATATTGCTTTTCATTGCATACAGTACTTGTTCACTGTCTAAAAGAGTTAGTGCTTTTCATTGCAATGCATACAAGATGAACTTATGCACCGAATAGATTAGTGCTTTTAATGACATTGCATATAGGAAATCTGTGCAATAAGGAGATTAGTGCATTTACATTGCAAAATATACAACACTCTTTGTGCATTGAGGATAATAGTGCGTGTTGAAGAGATAAGTGCTTTTGCATTACAATTCATAATTAAACTCAAAGTGCATCGAAAACATTAGTGCTTTTGCAATGCATAAAATAACGTGTGCACTGAATAGATAATTAGATTGCATTGCATTGAAGAGTTTAGTGCTTTTGCTTTGCAGTGCATTCAAGAATGAACTTATGCACTTGAATAGATTAGTGCATTTACATTGCAATGCATACAACACTTGTTGTGCATTAAGGAATAGTGCGTTTGCATTGCAATGCACATCAGCAATCTTTGTGCAATGAAGAGATTAGTGCTTTTGCATTACAATGCATAATTAAACTCAAAGTGCATTGAAGAGATTAGTGCTTTTGCAATGCATAAATTGACTTTTGCATTGAATCATAAGTGATTTCGTATTGAATTCCATCAAGATCTCGTGTGCATTGAGATAGTGATTTTGCAGTGCAATGCATAAAAAACTCGTGCATTGAAGATAGTGTGTTTGCATTGCAATGCATATTAGCAATCGTTGTGCAATGAAGAGATTAGTGCTAGTTCTTTTGCAATGCATACAATAATTTGTTGAGCATTGAAGAGATTGTGATGTTGCATTGCAAGGCATATAAGAAATCGCTGTGCATTGAATGACAACTGCTTTTGCAATGCTTAAAATAACGTGCATTGAAGAGATTAGTGCTTTTGCATTGCAATGCATATAAGCATTAAGAGATAGTATTCGTGCAGTGCAATACACTAATAACTAGTTGTGCATTAAAGAGATTAGTGCGTTTGCATTGCATTGCAAACAGCATTAAGCGATAATACTTTTGCAGTGCAATGCATAAAGTTGTGCATTGAAGAGATCGTGATGTTGCATTGCATTGTATATAAGAAATTGTTATGAAATGAAGAGATTAGTACTTTTGCAACGCATACAATAATTTGTAGAGCATTGAGTCAATTTCCTTTGCAATGCATATAATAACGTGTGCACTGAATAGATAATTAGATTGCATTGCATTGCATTCCCACTTGTTGTATATTGAGGATAATAGTGAGTGTTTGCATTGCAATGCATAGCAGAAATCGTTGTGCAATGAACAGATTAGTGCTTTTGAATTACATTGCATAATTAAACTCAAAGTGCATTGAAGAGATTAGTGCTTTGATTTGCATCAAGATCTCGTGTACATTAAGAGATAGTGATTTTGCAGGGCAATGCTTACAAAACTTGTGCATTGAAGAGACTTGCAATGCATACAATAATTTGTTGAGCATTGAAGAGATTGTGCTGTTGCATTGCAATGCATATATGCATTAATTGGGAAGCACGAAGCATTGCATCAAGATCTCGTGTGCATTAAAAGATTAGTGCTTTTGCATTACAATGCATAATTAAACTCAAAGTGCATTGAAGAGATTAGTGCGTTTGCATTGCAATGCACATCAGCAATCTTTGTGCTATGAAGAGATTGCATGGAGATTAGTGCTTTTGCAATGCAAATAATGACGTGTGCATTGAATACATAATTGATTTCGTATTGAATTCCATCAAGATCTCTCGTGTGCATTGGATAGTGATTTTGCAGTGCAAAGCATAAAAAAACTCGTGCTTTGAAGATAGTGTGTTTGCATTGCAATGCATGATGGCAATCGTTGTGCCATGAAGAGATTAGTCCTAGTTCATTTGCAATGCATACAATAATTTGTTGAGAATTGAAGAGATTGTGGTGTTGCATTACAAGGCATATAAGAAATCGTTGTGAAATGAAGAGATTATTGCTTTTGCAACGCAAACAATAATTTGTTGAGCATTGAGTCAATTGCTTTTGCAATGCATAAAATAACGTGTGCACTGAATAGATAATTAGATTGCATTGCATTGAAGAGTTTAGTGATATTGCTTTTCATTGCATACAGTACTTGTTGTTCATTGTCTAAAAGAGTTAGTGCTTTTCATTGCAATGCATACAAGATGAACTTATGCACCGAATAGATTAGTGCTTTTAATGACATTGCATATAGGAAATCTGTGCAATAAGGAGATTAGTGCATTTACATTGCAATATATACAACACTCTTTGTGCATTGAGGATAATAGTGCGTGTTGAAGAGATTAGTGCTTTTGCATTACAATTCATAATTAAACTCAAAGTGCATCGAAAACATTAGTGCTTTTGCAATGCATAAAATAACGTGTGCACTGAATAGATAATTAGATTGCATTGCATTGAAGAGTTTAGTGCTTTTGCTTTGGCAGTGCATTCAAGAATGAACTTATGCACTTGAATAGATTAGTGCATTTACATTGCAATGCATACAACACTTGTTGTGCATTAAGGAATAGTGCGTTTGCATTGCAATGCACATCAGCAATCTTTGTGCAATGAAGAGATTAGTGCTTTTGCATTACAATGCATAATTAAACTCAAAGTGCATTGAAGAGATTAGTGCTTTTGCAATGCATAAATTGACGTTTGCATTGAATCATAAGTGATTTCGTATTGAATTCCATCAAGATCTCGTGTGCATTGAGATAGTGATTTTGCAGTGCAATGCATAAAAAACTCGTGCATTGAAGATAGTGTGTTTGCATTGCAATGCATATTAGCAATCGTCTTGCAATGAAGAGATTAGTGCTAGTTCTTTTGCAATGCATACAATAATTTGTTGAGCATTGAAGAGATTGTGATGTTGCATTGCAAGGCATATAAGAAATCGCTGTGCATTGAATGACAACTGCTTTTGCAATGCTTAAAATAACGTGCATTGAAGAGATTAGTGCTTTTGCATTGCAATGCATATAAGCATTAAGAGATAGTATTCGTGCAGTGCAATACACTAATAACTAGTTGTGCATTAAAGAGATTAGTGCGTTTGCATTGCATTGCAAACAGCATTAAGCGATAATACTTTTGCAGTGCAATGCATAAAGTTGTGCATTGAAGAGATCGTGCTGTTGCATTGCATTGTATATAAGAAATTGTTATGAAATGAAGAGATTAGTACTTTTGCAACGCATACAATAATTTGTAGAGCATTGGAGTCAATTTCCTTTGCAATGCATATAATAACGTGTGCACTGAATAGATAATTAGATTGCATTGCATTGCATTCCCACTTGTTGTGCATTGAGGATAATAGTGAGTGTTTGCATTGCAATGCATAGCAGAAATCGTTGTGCAATGAACAGATTAGTGCTTTTGAATTACATTGCATAATTAAACTCAAAGTGCATTGAAGAGATTAGTGCTTTTGATTTGCATCAAGATCTCGTGTACATTAAGAGATAGTGATTTTGCAGGGCAATGCTTACAAAACTTGTGCATTGAAGAGACTTGCAATGCATACAATAATTTGTTGAGCATTGAAGAGATTGTGCTGTTGCATTGCAATGCATATATGCATTAATTGGGAAGCACGAAGCATTGCATCAAGATCTCGTGTGCATTAAAAGATTAGTGCTTTTGCATTACAATGCATAATTAAACTCAAAGTGCATTGAAGAGATTAGTGCGTTTGCATTGCAATGCACATCAGCAATCTTTGTGCTATGAAGAGATTGCATGGAGATTAGTGCTTTTGCAATGCAAATAATGACGTGTGCATTGAATACATAATTGATTTCGTATTGAATTCCATCAAGATCTCTCGTGTGCATTGAGATAGTGATTTTGCAGTGCAAAGCATAAAAAAACTCGTGCTTTGAAGATAGTGTGTTTGCATTGCAATGCATGATAGCAATCGTTGTGCCATGAAGAGATTAGTCCTAGTTCATTTGCAATGCATACAATAATTTGTTGAGAATTGAAGAGATTGTGGTGTTGCATTACAAGGCATATAAGAAATCGTTGTGAAATGAAGAGATTATTGCTTTTGCAACGCAAACAATAATTTGTTGAGCATTGGAGTCAATTGCTTTTGCAATGCATAAAATAACGTGTGCACTGAATAGATAATTAGATTGCATTGCATTGAAGAGTTTAGTGATATTGCTTTTCATTGCATACAGTACTTGTTGTTCATTGTCTAAAAGAGTTAGTGCTTTTCATTGCAATGCATACAAGATGAACTTATGCACCGAATAGATTAGTGCTTTTAATGACATTGCATATAGGAAATCTGTGCAATAAGGAGATTAGTGCATTTACATTGCAATATATACAACACTCTTTGTGCATTGAGGATAATAGTGCGTGTTGAAAAGATTAGTGCTTTTGCATTACAATTCATAATTAAACTCAAAGTGCATCGAAAACATTAGTGCTTTTGCAATGCATAAAATAACGTGTGCACTGAATGGATAATTAGATTGCATTGCATTGACGAGTTTAGTGCTTTTGCTTTGCAGTGCATTCAAGAATGAACTTATGCACTTGAATAGATTAGTGCATTTACATTGCAATGCATACAACACTTGTTGTGCATTAAGGAATAGTGCGTTTGCATTGCAATGCACATCAGCAATCTTTGTGCAATGAAGAGATTAGTGCTTTTGCATTACAATGCATAATTAAACTCAAAGTGCATTGAAGAGATTAGTGCTTTTGCAATGCATAAATTGACTTTTTATTGAATCATAAGTGATTTCGTATTGAATTCCATCAAGATCTCGTGTGCATTGAGATAGTGATTTTGCAGTGCAATGCATAAAAAACTCGTGCATTGAAGATAGTGTGTTTGCATTGCAATGCATATTAGCAATCGTTGTGCAATGAAGAGATTAGTGCTAGTTCTTTTGCAATGCATACAATAATTTGTTGAGCATTGAAGAGATTGTGATGTTGCATTGCAAGGCATATAAGAAATCGCTGTGCATTGAATGACAACTGCTTTTGCAATGCTTAAAATAACGTGCATTGAAGAGATTAGTGCTTTTGCATTGCAATGCATATAAGCATTAAGAGATAGTATTCGTGCAGTGCAATACACTAATAACTAGTTGTGCATTAAAGAGATTAGTGCGTTTGCATTGCATTGCAAACAGCATTAAGCGATAATACTTTTGCAGTGCAATGCATAAAGTTGTGCATTGAAGAGATCGTGCTGCTGCATTGCATTGTATATAAGAAATTGTTATGAAATGAAGAGATTAGTACTTTTGCAACGCATACAATAATTTGTAGAGCATTGGAGTCAATTGCCTTTGCAATGCATATAATAACGTGTGCACTGAATAGATAATTAGATTGCATTGCATTGCATTCCACTTGTTGTGCATTGAGGATAATAGTGAGTGTTTGCATTGCAATGCATAGCAGAAATCGTTGTGCAATGAACAGATTAGTGCTTTTGAATTACATTGCATAATTAAACTCAAAGTGCATTGAAGAGATTACTGCTTTTGATTTGCATCAAGATCTCGTGTACATTAAAAGTTAGTGATTTTGCAGGGCAATGCTTACAAAACTCGTGCATTGAAGACACTTGCAATGCATACAATAATTTGTTGAGCATTGAAGAGATTGTGCTGTTGCATTGCAATGCATATATGCATTAATTGGGAAGCACGAAGCATTGCATCAAGATCTCGTGTGCATTAAAAGATTAGTGCTTTTGCATTACAATGCATAATTAAACTCAAAGTGCATTGAAGAGATTAGTGCGTTTGCATTGCAATGCACATCAGCAATCTTTGTGCTATGAAGAGATTGCATGGAGATTAGTGCTTTTGCAATGCAAATAATGACGTGTGCATTGAATACATAATTGATTTCGTATTGAATTCCATCAAGATCTCTCGTGTGCATTGAGATAGTGATTTTGCAGTGCAAAGCATAAAAAAACTCGTGCTTTGAAGATAGTGTGTTTGCATTGCAATGCATGATGACAATCGTTGTGCCATGAAGAGATTAGTCCTAGTTCATTTGCAATGCATACAATAATTTGTTGAGAATTGAAGAGATTGTGGTGTTGCATTACAAGGCATATAAGAAATCGTTGTGAAATGAAGAGATTATTGCTTTGCAACGCAAACAATAATTTGTTGAGCATTGAGTCAATTGCTTTTGCAATGCATAAAATAACGTGTGCACTGAATAGATAATTAGATTGCATTGCATTGAAGAGTTTAGTGATATTGCTTTTCATTGCATACAGTACTTGTTGTTCATTGTCTAAAAGAGTTAGTGCTTTTCATTGCAATGCATACAAGATGAACTTATGCACCGAATAGATTAGTGCTTTTAATGACATTGCATATAGGAAATCTGTGCAATAAGGAGATTAGTGCATTTACATTGCAATATATACAACACTCTTTGTGCATTGAGGATAATAGTGCGTGTTGAAAAGATTAGTGCTTTTGCATTACAATTCATAATTAAACTCAAAGTGCATCGAAAACATTAGTGCTTTTGCAATGCATAAAATAACGTGTGCACTGAATGGATAATTAGATTGCATTGCATTGAAGAGTTTAGTGCTTTTGCTTTGGCAGTGCATTCAAGAATGAACTTATGCACTTGAATAGATTAGTGCATTTACATTGCAATGCATACAACACTTGTTGTGCATTAAGGAATAGTGCGTTTGCATTGCAATGCACATCAGCAATCTTTGTGCAATGAAGAGATTAGTGCTTTTGCATTACAATGCATAATTAAACTCAAAGTGCATTGAAGAGATTAGTGCTTTTGCAATGCATAAATTGACTTTTGCATTGAATCATAAGTGATTTCGTATTGAATTCCATCAAGATCTCGTGTGCAATGAGATAGTGATTTTGCAGTGCAATGCATAAAAAACTCGTGCATTGAAGATAGTGTGTTTGCATTGCAATGCATATTAGCAATCGTTGTGCAATGAAAAGATTAGTGCTAGTTCTTTTGCAATGCATACAATAATTTGTTGAGCATTGAAGAGATTGTGATGTTGCATTGCAAGGCATATAAGAAATCGATGTGCATTGAATGACAACTGCTTTTGCAATGCTTAAAATAACGTGCATTGAAGAAATTAGTGGTTTTGCATTGCAATGCATATAAGCATTAAGAGATAGTATTTTTGCAGTGCAATACATTAATAACTAGTTGTGCATTAAAGAGATTAGTAAGTTTGCATTGCATTGCAAACAGCATTAAGCGATAATACTTTTGCAGTGCAATGCAAAAAGTTGTGCATTGAAGAGATCGTGCTGTTGCATTGCATTGTTTATAAGAAATTGTTATGAAATGAAGAGATTAGTACTTTTGCAACGCATACAATAATTTGTAGAGCATTGGAGTCAATTGCCTTTGCAATGCATATAATAACGTGTGCACTGAATAGATAATTAGATTGCATTGCATTGCATTCCCACTTGTTGTGCATTGAGGATAATAGTGAGTGTTTGCATTGCAATGCATAGCAGAAATCGTTGTGCAATGAACAGATTAGTGCTTTTGAATTACATTGCATAATTAAACTCAAAGTGCATTGAAGAGATTAGTGCTTTTGATTTGCATCAAGATCTCGTGTACATTAAAAGTTAGTGATTTTGCAGGGCAATGCTTACAAAACTCGTGCATTGAAGACACTTGCAATGCATACAATAATTTGTTGAGCATTGAAGAGATTGTGCTGTTGCATTGCAATGCATATAAGAAATCTTTTTGCATGAAATAATAACTGCTTTGCAATGCAAAAAAAACGTTGTGCCTTGAAGAGTTTAGTGCTTTTGCACTGCAATGCATATATGCATTAATTGTGAAGCATGAAGCAGTGCATCAAGATCTCGTGTGCATTAAAAGATAGTGATTTTGCATTGCAATGCATATCAGCAAACGTTGTCCAATGAAGAGATTAGTGCTTTTGCATTACAATGCATAATTAAATTCAAAGTGCATTGAAGAGATTAGTGCGTTTGCATTGCAATGCACATCAGCAATCTTTGTGCTATGAAGATTGCTTTTGCAATGCAAAAAATGACGTGTGCATTGAATACATAAGTGATTTCGTATTGAATTCCATCAAGATCTCGTGTGCATTGAGATAGTGATTTTGCAGTGCAAAGCATAAAAAAACTCGTGCTTTGAAGATAGTGTGTTTGCATTGCAATGCATGATAGCAATCGTTGTGCCATGAAGAGATTAGTGCTAGTTCTTTTGCAATGCATACAATAATTTGTTGAGCATTGAAGAGATTGTGCTGTTGCATTACAAGGCATATAAGAAATCGTTTTGAAATGAAGAGATTATTGCTTTTGCAACGCAAACAATAATTTGTTGAGCATTTAAGAGTCAATTTCTTTTGCATTGCATAAAATAACGTGTGCACTGAATGATAATTAGATTGCATTGCATTGAAGAGTTTAGTGCTTTTGCTTTGCAGTGCATACAAGAATGAACTTATGCACTGAATAGATTAGTGCTTTTCTACATTGCATGTAGAAAATCTGTGCAATAAGGAGATTAGTGCATTTACATTGCAATGCATACAACACTCGTTGTGCATTGAGGAATAGTGCGTTTGCATTGCAAGGCACATCAGCAATCTTTGTGCCATGAAGCGATTGCATTACAATAAATCATTAAACTCAAAGTGCATTGAAGAGATTAGTGCTTTTGCAATGCATAAAATGACGTGTGCATTGAATACATAAGTGATTTCGTATTGAATTCCATCAAGATCTCGTGTGCATTGAGATAGTGATTTTGGAGTGCAATGCATAAAAAAACTCGTGCATTGAAGATAGTGTGTTTGCATTGCAATGCATATTAGCAATCGTTGTGCAATGAAGAGATTAGTGCTAATTTTTTTGCAATGCATACAATAATTTGTTGACCATTGAAGAGATTGTGCTGTTGCATTACAAGGCATACAAGAAATCGTTGTGCATTGAATGACAACTGCTTTTGCAATGCTTAAAATAACGTGAATTGAAGAGATTAGTGCTTTTGCATTGCAATGCTTGTTGTTCATTGAAGAGTTTAGTGTTTTTGCATTGCAATGCATATAAGCATTAAGAGATAGTATTTTTGCAGTGCAATACATTAATAACTAGTTGTGCATTAAAGAGATTAGTGAGTTTGCATTGCATTGCATTATAAAACTCAAAGTGCATTTGAAGAGATTAGTGCTTTTGCATTGCAATGCATATAAGAAATTGTTGTGCATTGAATGACACCTGCTTTTGAAATGCAATGCATATAAGCATTAAGAGATAGCACATTTGCAGTGCAATTTTATTTTGAATTGCACTAGTTGTGCATTGAAGAGATCAGTGCTTTTGCTTTGCATACAAGAACAAGTTGTGCATTGAAGAGATCGTGCTGTTGCATTGCAATGCATATATAAGCATCTACTTGTTGTGCATTGAATCGTTGTTCATTGAATGACATCTGCTTTTGCAATGCTTAAAATACCTTGTAGTGCTTTATGCATTGCATATAAGCATTAAGCGATAGTACTTTTGCAGTGCAATTGCATAAAGTTGTTCATTGAAGAGATCGTGCTGTTGCATTGCATTGCATACACAATCTCATTGTTCATAGAGAGTCATAGTCAGCTGCAAATATGGCTTGACCCCCAGCAAATTCTAACAAAAGGTTTCTCAGTGGTTTACTGTAGTATCAGATGTACTTAAGAACATACTAAAAGTTTACCAAAGTTTGACTCCAAGAAAGGCCCCATTTTCAAAATGGTGGCCGTCAGGTCCTTAAAATTACTATTACTCATTTTTTTCCTCCTAGACCAGGAATACTGGTGCCTGATACATGTTTTCATGATAGATAAGTGATTACAAGTACAAAAAATAAGTATAATTTACCTTAAGTAAAATTAACACTCCTCATAGTTTAGTTGACTCCATACTCAAGTGTGTTAAAAATAACTTTGAAGCAGTGTTAAAGTTAATGAGATTATTAAATGATTGAGTGGCAATTAGTGATGAACACCTGCTGTTAACAAGTAGATTCGCCAAAACGAAGAGTCACCATTATGGTGAATAATGTTTGCTTTAGTTGAGCTTTTGACTTTTACTTTTAAAACATTTTTTTCCTGGCTACTTTAACTGAGTTTATAAAACAAATTTGTTGTGGCACAGAAAGCACAGAGAAAATATCTTCATATGTCGTTATATTTTGATAGTGGCATAATCATCATGTTAACTGAGATCACTCTTAGCCCAACCTTTGATTATATTTGTGTCACAACATAACTAACAACACCGAGTATAACATCGAGACGAGTATGACTGTCCTCTCTGTCGGGTCGTCTTACTTGTGGATCCTCCGGTGGCTGTAAAGGCCGACCTGTGATCCACAGATTCTGCTGCAATAGTGGCATTTGGAGGTTGAGATGGGGTATAGTGATGGATACTTTCTCTGTTTGTCCTTGCGGTGTTGCCGCCTTGGAACTGTGGCGGATTTCTGTTTCGTGGTGTGCTGCACCTTCCTGCACTGCCTTTCTTCAGTAGTCCCTGTTAAACACTAGATTCTCCCAGTTGTTGAACTTTTTCAGGCTGGTCTTAATATTGTCATTAAAGCGTTTCTTTGGCCCACCAGGGCCTCGCTGTCCTTCCTTTAGCTGGGAGTACAGGATCTGCTTTGGGAGACGGTTATTGGGCATTCGGATGACATGTCCTATCCATCGGAGTTGGTTCTGCATTATGATGGTAGTAATGCTCGGCATGTTTGTTTCCTCCAGAATACTGGAGTTTGTAAATCTGTCTTCCCAGTTGATTCACAAGATTTTTCTTAAGGTTCTTTGATGGAATAGTTCTAGTGCTCTCTCTCATATGTCTGCTGTAGGTTGTCCAGGATTCCGATCCATACAGCAGAGTTGGGAGAATCACAGCTCTGTAAACCAGGACCTTGGTTTGAGCCCTCAGGTCTAGGTCATCAAAGACTCTTATCCTAAGTTTGGCATAGACTCTACTGGCACAGCTCAGGCGATGTTTAACTTCATAGTCTATATCAGCTTTGGAAGAGAGAATGCTGCCAAGGTAGGTGAAGTGGTCCTCGCTTCCTAGAGTGGTGTTATCTACTTTAATTATGGGCTGAAGTGACGGCTGGTTGGGTTGTGGTTGATACAGAACCAGAGTTTTCTTGATGTTCAAAGCCAGACCCAGGGCTCTGTATGCCTTGGCAAAGGCATTTAGGATGCTCTGAAGGTCTTCAGGGGAATGTGCTACAATAACGTCATCATCAGCGTATTGCAGCTCCATGATGGTGGTATTCCTGAATTTACTTTTGGCTTTAAACCTGTTAAGGTTAAAGAGCCTACCATCAGTCCTATAAAGGATTGGGATCCCCTGTGGCAACTCCTGGCCAATAAGGTTAAGTATGGCTGCAGTGAAGATGGAAAATAAGGTAGGTGCAATAATACATCCCTGTTTGACCGCAGTTTCCACAGTAAATGGCTCAGATTCAGAGCCACTGTTAAGCACTGTGGCTGACATGCCATCATGCGTGACATCCATACTTTGGTAGTATGCTCCACAGTGCCTGCCGATCCACAGAGTCAAAGGCCTTTGCCAAGTCTATAAAGACCAGGTACAGAGGCAGTCCTTGTTCCCGACACTTTTCTTGTAGTTGGCGATCAGAAAAGATTATGTCAGTTGTTCCCCTAGATGGACAGACACTGCACTGTGTTTCAGGGAGCATCTCCTCAGATAGTGGTACCAGGCGGTTGACGAGGACACGAGCAAGGACTTTGCCTGTTGTTGATAAGAGCGAAATGCCTCTGTAGTTTCCACATTCAGCTTTGTCCCCTTTCTTGAATATGGTAACGATTTGGGCATCCTGGAGCTCAGAGGGGAGCTCTTCCCTTTCCCAGACCTTGATTAGTAGATGGTTGATGTGGTGCCAGAGCCTTGGTCCTACTTCTTTTAAAATCTCTGCAGGGGATCCCATCAGGACCAGTGGCCTTGTTGTTCCTGAGATTTTTGATGGCATTGTGAACCTCACTTTCGGTAGGAGGTTCTCCATGTCTTCTCTGACAGGACTCTGCGGGATATGGTCGGCGATGTCTGGTTCGGCTGAACTGTCACGGTTCAGAAGTTCTTGAAAGAGCTCCTTCCAATGTGCGTTGATGGATTCACTGTGTTTCAGAAGAGCATGTCCATCTTTTGGGCGCAGGGGAATTAAACCACTGTGGCTAGGGCCATAGACAGCCTTAGAGGCATTAAAAAAACCTCTGATGTTACCTGAGTCTGCCACTTTTCTGTCCACCAGTTGTTCTTGAGCTCCCTCACCAATCTCTGAACGTCAGCTTTGGCTCTAGAGTGTGCTGCCCTTTTGGCCTCACATTTATGTCATTTTGACACACGCGGGAGGCTTTTTGTTTCCTAGAGATAAGTTGTTCTATCTCTATATCATTTCCATCAAACCAGTCCTGATGTTTCCTGGACTGATATCCAAGAGTGGATTTACATGAGTCATGGATGGGGGATTTGAGAAGACTCCAGTGCTCTTTGACGTTATCAGGATATTCTTGCTGAAGACTTTTATCGAGAGAGTCCTTAAGTAGTTGCTGGATGGCAGTTTCATTCAGGCTGTCAAGGTTCAGTCGTTGCCGGGTCTGCTTCTTCTGAATCCTCCTCCTTTTCCTAAGTTTAATGGACATTGTGGATCGAATGAGGCGGTGGTCTGTCCAGCAATCGTCAGATTCTATCATTGCCCTAGTGATGTTCACATCACAGCGGTCCCTGGCCCTTAAAATCAATAAGGTGCCATTGCTTGGAACGAGGGTGTCTCCAAGATGCCTTAAATTTGTTTTTCTGTCGATAAAGAGTATTGGTAATGACGAGGTTGTCCTGAGCACACTTACTCAGAAGTAGCACTCCGTTGGAGTTGACGCGTTACCGATGCCCTCCTTGCCAATAGTACCCTTCCAGAGGTGTTGGTCCCGGCCTACCCTAGCATTAAAGTCTCCAAGGAGGATTATCTTGTCCTCCTGGGATTTTTGACAGGGTTCTTCCAGGCAGGCGTAAAAGCTTATTTTCTTCAACGTCGGAGTCTAGGGTAGGGGCATAGGCGCTCTCTACTGTCGCTGTCTGGTTGTTGGCCAACACCACGCGGATTGTCATGAGGCAATCCCACGGGAAGTTCGGAGAGGTGGTTGACAAGCTCGTTTTTGATGGCAAGTCCAACTCCATGGTTCCTAGCCTCATCGACTAGCTTTCCTTTCCAGAAGAAAGTGTGGCAACCTTTCTCCTCGTTCAGCTGCCCTTCACCTGCCCATCGTGTTTCGAGAGAGCAGCTATATCAATCCGGTATCTCTGCAGTTCTCTGGCTATGATAGCGGTTCGTCTCTCGGGTCTGTCACTGGAGGTGCTGTCCAGCAGAGTGAGCACATTCCAGGCTCCAAAGTTCAATTTCTTTTGTTACGGACCGCAAATGGGTTGTTCCCTCTGGAGGCGGTAATCCAGTCGGGGGGTATGAGGCAGGCGACTTTTTACCCCATGTGAGGTAAGCAGAGCGGATCCTAAATAGGACTGCTTAGTCATGGGTGTAGCTGCCGAAGAGCTCTTCTGCCTCGTTCAAGAGCCCAGCGACTGAATCTGACACCCATCACCTAGATGTGCCGGCTCATGACTAGGGACTTCCAGGCTACACAACCCTGCCCCCGTTGCCACTTCCTGGTCGCCATAGTCCTTTATCCAGTGTGGTAGGGTGGATTCCCTTTGTGGAGGATGCCTATGCGTGGCATTATTTAACGATGTGGAGGCTGGTGCACAGACAACCACCACACGGTTCTTGGCAGGTCTGGGTCAGGATCCAGTGGCATGGAGTCCAAGACGACTGGGGACCCATCACTGCTGCAGCCTTCATCCATCTTCCCAGCCGTTGTGATGCTCCACTTAAGTCAGCCATCATCCTTCGCCTGTTTGAAGTCTTTTGACGTGTTTTTTTTAGGGGTGTGCTCCCTTAACCTTTGCCTCTATAGGCAGCTACCCCACAAGGCAGTGGGACTATTTATCCATAGCTGGGGCTGTGGTTGGCGAGTGCCAGGAAATGTCCACTGCTTGGTGGGCCCTCACACTGCGCCTATGGGGCCCACGGCTGGTCCGAGATCCCCTACAGCAGAGGTCACTATAGGAGGACCGTGGTCCGGATCCGGACCCGGCCGCCGTTCTGTCCGGACCCGGACCAACAACCCATAAATGATTGGAAATGTTTTACTTTTGACGGAGCGTTTCTATTTTCAATCTGCGCAGCTTTTCTAGCATACTGGTTTAGCGCGGCCCAGGAAACTCACAGACCAATAGCATGCGTTGTGAATCATGTCACGTGATGCTACTCGAGTCAGACAGCGAGAGATACACACACACAGGGAGAGACGAGACGAAAGAGAGACAACGTTTCACATGGCGTGCTCTAAAAAAAGAAAAGTGGACAGCGAAAACAGAGCTTTTAATCAAGAATGGACAGATTCTTACATGTTCATTCTTCCCACGGGCAGTTCCAAACCGGTATGTCTCATATGTTCAGAGACTGTCGCGATTATTAAAAGCGGCAATCTGAAGCGCCACTATGAGACAAAGCACAAATCTTTTGACCAAACATACCCACTTAAACCCGCACTGAGGGCACAGAAAATAAACGATCTAAAAGCCCAATATTATCGATCCAGCAGAATCCTAACACATTCATTCACTGCCCAACAACGTGCTAATGAATGTTCCCTTAAAGTTGCTTGGATTTTGGGCAACCATAAAAAAACATTTACTGATGGGGGGTTGTCAAGGAGTGCATGAGTGCGGTAGCTGAAACCTTATTTGAGGGAAAACAAAAAGAAGACGTGGGTAAAAATCAAGCAAATACATATGTAAGTATCAACAGCCACAAAAATATTAACCCATGATGTGCTAGCTCAGCTGGATGAAACAATTCACAAGGCACCATGCATAGGCTTAGCTGTAGATGAGTCCACTGATGTGTCTGACAATGCTCAGCTGTTAGTTTTTGTGAGGTTCTTCAACAAGGACAAGGAAGAGTTCTGTGAAGACCTGTTTGGTGTTACAGCCCTTCAGACCAGTACAAGAGGAGAGGACATCTACCTGGCCATAAAGGAGATGTTAAAGAAGAGGGAAATAGAGCTGAAGCAAGTGGTTTCAATAACCACAGATGGAGCCCCTGGCATGGTAGGGAGAGAGAGGAGCTGTGGCAAAAATGAAAGATGACAATCCTCAACTCATCTCTTACCATTGCATAATTCATCAGTCAGTCCTGTGCTCCACGAGTATGCTGAGGTGATGAACACAATGATGAGAATGATAAACTTTCTCAGAGCTTCCTTTTCCCATCAGCATCGCATACTCAGGAATTACTCAGAGAAGATGATACAAATGCTGATGAACTTCTGCTACACAACAATGTAAAATGGCTCAGCAAAGGTAGGGTGTTGGAGCGCTTTTGGTCCATCCGAGAAATCGCAGCTCTCTTGGCACAGCTGAAGAGCCAGAAGGCAACAACATTTTCTCTCTTTTTGGAGGATGACAAGAAGATGGATATTGTAGCTTTTTTGGTTGATATCACCACACCTGAATGAACTGAATTTTGAGCTACAGGGCAAGGACAATTCAGTTTGTGATCTGATGACAGCTGTCTGCTCCTTTCAGAGGAAACTTGTGTTTTTTAGGAAAGACCTACTGGCAGACTGTGCACACTTTCCAACTGTGAAGGAACAGGTTTCTTTTGTTGACTTTGTTGACAAGCTGATTGTAAATTCAGCAAGCGTTTTGACAGCTTCAGCCTTGGACAGCAGCTCATCCTGTTCATTCAGAACCATTCCTCATCACAGATGTCAGGGAGTTCTCAAATGAAGTCACACTGCTCTTCAAGTGGGAAAATGCTGGTCCTCTCCAGATCCAACTGGTCGATTTTCAAGCAGCTGTGGCCTTGAAAGATTATTTTAAAAACTGATCCTGCCACTTTCTGGCTTCAAATGGTCTCAGAGACCGCTTTCATAGGTCTCAGGAAAGTAGCCTTGTACAGCTTTACCATGTTTGGCTCAAACATATAACTGTGACAGCTTTCTCCAAAATGAACATTATTAAAAGCAAATATCGAAACAGGCTCACCAATGAGCACCTACACGTGTTTGAGGAGCACTTTATTTTGAATTGCACATTTTTCAAAAGCTCTCTGTTGTGTTTTATTTATTTATAATTTATTTTTAAATGCAGCCTTTATTTTATTTAAATTGATCATTTATTATTAGAGTACTTATTATTTCCTACAGCTCAATAAATAAACTGGCAATAAATATTGTTGAAATATTATTAAATTTGTACTTTCATTTTATTTGACAGTCGTCTCTTGACTAGTCTACATACATATTTTCATACAACTACTAGGCTGTGGCACTGAATGATAACACAAGTTAGTCATTGTGATGTTGCGGACCTTTGGTTGCTGAATTTTTTTCTAACTGGACATCTTAGAATTTTAATTGAATACCCCTGCCATACAGTTCAGCCAAGGGCTGCTTACAGCTACTGCTACTGCATAAAATAACGTGTGCACTGAATAGATAATTAGATTGCATTGCATTGAAGAGTTTAGTGATTTTGCTTTGCATTGCATACAGTACTTGTCAACAAGAGTTAGTGCTTTTCATTGCAATGCGTACAAGATGAACTTATGCACCGAATAGATTAGTGCTTTTAATGACATTACATATAGGAAATCTGTGCAATAAGGATATTAGTGCATTTACATTGCAATACATACAACACTCTTTGTGCATTGAGGATAATAGTTGCTGATATGCATTGCAATGCATATCAGCAAACGTTGTCCAATGAAGAGATTAGTGCTTTTGCTTTACAATGCATAATTAAACTCAAAGTGCATTAAAGAGATTAGTGCTTTTGCAATGCATAAAATAACGTGTGCACTGAATAGATAATTAGATTGCGTTGCATTGAAGAGTTTAGTGCTTTTGCATACAGTACTTGTTGTGCATTGAAGAGTTTAGTGTTTTTGCATTGCAATGCATATAAGCATAAAGAGATATTATTTTGCAGTGCAAATACATTAATAACTAGTTGTACATTAAAGAGTTGTGCATTGAAGAGATCGTGCTGTTGCATTGCATTGCATATAAGAAATTGTTGTGAAATGAAGAGATTAGTTCTTTTGCAATGCATACAATAATTTGTTGAGCATTGAAGAGATTGTGCTGTTGCATTGCAAGGCATACAAGAAATCGTTGTGCATTGAATGACAACTGCTTTGCAATGCTTAAAATAACGTGCATTGAAGAGATTATTGCTTTTGAATTGAAATGCATACAGTACTTTTGTGCATTGAAGAGTTTAGTGTTTTGCATTGCAATGCATATAAGCATTAAGAGATAGTAATTTTGCAGTGCAATACATTAATAACTAGTTGTGCATTAAAGAGATTAGTGAGTTTGCATTGCATTGCAAACAGCATTAAGCGATAATACTTTTGCAGTGCAATGCATAAAGTTGTGCATTGAAGAGATCGTGCTGTTGCATTTCATTGCAAATAAGAAATTGTTGTGAAATGAAGAGATTATTGCTTTTGCAACGCATACAATAATTTGTTGAGCATTGGAGTCAATTGCTTTTGCAATGCATAAAATAACGTGTGCACTGAATAGATAATTAGATTGCATTGCATTGAAGATTTTAGTGATATTGCTTTTCATTGCATCCAGTACTTGTTGTTCATTGTCTACAAGAATTAGTGCTTTTCATTGCAATGCATACAAGATGAACTTGTGCACCGAATAGATTAGTGCTTTTAATGACATTGCATATAGGAAATCTGTGCAATAAGGAGATTAGTGCATTTACATTGCAATATATACAACACTCTTTGTCCATTGAGGATAATAGTGCGTGTTGAAGAGATAAGTGCTTTTGCATTACAATTCATAATTAAACTCAAAGTGCATCGAAGACATTAGTGCTTTTGCAATGCATAAAATAACGGTTGCACTAAATAGATAATTAGATTGCATTGCATTGAAGAGTTCAGTGCTTTTGCTTTGCAGTGCATTCAAGAATGAACTTATGCACTTGAATAGATTAGTGCTTTTAATGACATTGCATGTAGAAAATCTGTGCAATAAGGAGATTAGTGCATTTACATTGCAATGCATACAACACTCGTTGTGCATTAAGGAATAGTGCGTTTGCATTGCAATGCACATCAGCAATCTTTGTGCAATGAAGAGATTAGTGCTTTTGCGAGATTACTGCTTTTGCAATGCATAAATTAACTTTTGCATTGAATCATACGTGATTTCGTATTGACTTCCAACAAGATCTCGTGTGCAATGAGATAGTGATTTTGCAGTGCAATGCATAAACTCGTGCATTGAAGATAGTGTGATTGCATTGCAATGCATATTAGCAATCGTTGTGCAATGAAGAGATTAGTGCTAGTTCTTTTGCAATGCATACAATAATTTGTTGAGCATTGAAGAGATTGTGATGTTGCATTGCAAGGCATATAAGAAATCGATGTGCATTGAATGACAACTGCTTTTGCAATGCTTAAAATAACGTGCATTGAAGAGATTAGTGCTTTTGCATTGCAATGCATATAAGCATTAAGAGATAGTATTTTTGCAGTGCAATACATTAATAACTAGTTGTGCATTAAAGAGATTAGTGAGTTTGCATTGCATTGCAAACAGCATTAAGCGATAATACTTTTGCAGTGCAATGCATAAAGTTGTGCATTGAAGAGATCGTTCTGTTGCAAGATGCATATAAGAAATTGTTGTGAAATGAAGAGATTAGTACTTTTGCAATGCATAAAATAACGTGCACTGAATAGATAATTAGATTGCATTGCATTGCATTGAATTAGATTGCATTGCATTGAAATGTACTCGTTGTACATTTAAGAGTTAGTGCTTTTCATTAAAGTGCCTACAAGAATGAACTTATACACTGAATAGATTAGAGCTTTTAATGACATTGCATGTAGCAAATCTGTGCAATAAGGAGATTAGTGCGTTTGCATTGCAATGCACATCAGCAATCTTTGTGCAATGAAGAGATTAGTGCTTTTGCATTACAATGCATAATTAAACTCAAAGTGCATTGAAGAGATTAGTGCTTTTGCAATGCATAAAATGACTTGTGCATTGAATCATAAGTGATTTCGTAATGAATTCCATCAAGATCTCGTGTGCATTGAGATAGTGATTTTGCAGTGCAATGCATAAAAAACTCGTGCATTGAAGATAGTGAGTGTTTGCATTGCATTGCATATTAGCAATCGTTGTGCAATGAAGAGATTAGTGCTAGTTCTTTTGCAAGGCATACAATAATTTGTTGAGCATTGAAGAGATTGTGCTGTTGCATTGCAAGGCATATAAGAAATCGATGTGCATTGAATGATAACTGCTTTTGCAATGCTTAAAATAACGTGCATTGAAGAGATTAGTGCTTTTGCATTGCAATGCATATAAGCATTAAGAGATAGTATTTTTGCAGTGCAATACATTAATAACTAGTTGTGCATTAAAGAGATTAGTGAGTTTGCATTGCATTGCAAACAGCATTAAGCGATAATACTTTTGCAGTGCAATGCATAAAGTTGTGCATTGAAGACACCGTGCTGTTGCATTGCATTGCATATAAGAAATTGTTGTGAAATGAAGAGATTAGTACTTTTGCAATGCATACAATATTTCGTTGAGCATTGAAGAGTCAATTGCTTTGCAATGCATAAAATAACGTGTGCACTGAATAGATAATTACATTGCGTTGCATTGAAGAGTTTATTGCTTTTGCTTTGCATACAGTACTTGTTGTACATTTAAGAGTTAGTGCTTTTCATTGCAGTGCCTACAAGAATGAACTTATGCACTGAATAGATTAGTGCTTTTAATGACATTGCATGTAGGAAATCTGTACAATAAGGGGATTAGTGCATTTACATTGCAATGCATACAACACTCGTTGTGCATTGAGGAATAGTGCGTTTGCATTGCAATGCACATCAGCAATCTTTGTGCAATGAAGAGATTAGTGTTTTTGCATTACAATGCATAATTAAACTCAAAGTGCATTGAAGAGATTAGTGCTTTTGCAATGCATAAAATGACGTTTGCATTGAATCATAAGTGATTTCGTATTGAATTCCATCAAGATCTCGTATGCATTGAGATAGTGATTTTGCAGTGCAATACATAAAAACTCGTGCATTGAAGATAGTGTGTTTGCATTGCAATGCATATAAGCATAAAGATATTAAAGATGAAGAGATCTTAGTGCTAGTTCTTTTGCAATGCGTACAATAATTTGTTGAGCATTGAAGAGATTGTGCTGTTGCATTGCAAGGCATATAAGAAATCGATGTGCATTGAATGATAACTGCTTTAGCAATGCTTAAAATAACATGCATTGAAGAGATTAGTGCTTTGCATTGCAATGCAAACAGTACTTGTTGTGTATTGAAGAGTTTAGTGTTTTTGCATTGCAATGCATATAAGCATTAAGAGATAGTATTTTTGCAGTGCAATACACTAATAACTAGTTGTGCATTAAAGAGATTAGTGCGTTTGCATTGCATTGCAAACAGCATTAAGCGATAATACATTTTGCAGTGCAATGCATAAAGTTGTGCATTGAAGAGATCGTGCTGTTGCATTGCATTGTATATAAGAAATTGTTATGAAATGAAGAGATTAGTACTTTTGCAACGCATACAATAATTTGTAGAGCATTGGAGTCAATTGCCTTTGCAATGCATAGAATAACGTGTGCACTGAATAGATAATTAGATTGCATTGCATTGCATTCCCACTCGTTGTGCATTGAGGATAATAGTGAGTGTTTGCATTGCAATGCATAGCAGAAATCGTTGTGCAATGAACAGATTAGTGCTTTTGAATTACATTGCATAATTAAACTCAAAGTGCATTGAAGAGATTAGTGCTTTTGATTTGCATCAAGATCTCCTGTACATTAAGAGGTAGTGATTTTGCAGGGCAATGCTTACACAACTCGTGCATTGAAGAGACTAGCAATGCATATAAAAATTTGTTGAGCATTGAAGAGATTGTGCTGTTGCATTGCAATGCATATAAGAAATCTTTGTGCATGAAATAACAACTGCTTTTGCAATGCATAAAAACGTTGTGCATTGAAGAGTTTAGTGCTTTTGCACTGCAATGCATATATGCATTAATTGTGATGCATGAAGCATTGCATCAAGAGCTCGTGTGCATTAAAAGATAGTGATTTTGCATTGCAATGCATATCAGCAATCGTTGTGCAATGAAGAGATTAGTGCTTTTGCATTACATTGCATAATTAAACTCTAAGTGCATTGAAGAGATTAGTGCTTTTGCATTGCAATGCATATAAGAAATTGTTGTGCATTGAATGACACCTGCTTTTGCATAATGCTTTTGACAAATGCAATGCATATAAGCATTAAGAGATAGCACTTTTGCAGTGCAATGCAATTTTGAATTGCTTAAAGTTGTTCATAGAAGCGATCGTGCTGTTGCATTGCATTGCATACACAATCTCATTGTTCATAGAGAGTCATAGTATGCTGCAAAAATGGCTTGACCCCCAAAAAATTCGAACAAAAGGTTTCTCAGTGGTTTACTGTAGTATCAGATGTACTTAAGAACATACTAAAAGTTTACCAAAGTTTGACTCCAAGAAAGGCCCCATTTTCAAAATGGCGGCCGTCAGGTCCTAAAATTACCATTACTCATTTTTTTCCTCCTAGACCAGGAATACTGGTGCCTGATACATGTTTTCATGATAGATAAGTGATTACAAGTACAAAAAATAAGTATAATTTACCTTAAGTAAAATTAACACTCCTCATAGTTTATTTGACTCCTACTCAAGTGTGTTAAAAATAGCTTTGAAGCAGTGTTAAAGGTAATGAGATTATTAAATGATTGAGTGGTGAGTGGCAATTAGTGATGAACACGTGCTGTTAACAAGTAGATTCCAAAGGGAAGAGTCACCATTATGGTGAATAATGTTTGCTTTAGTTGAGCTTTGACTTTTACTTTTAAAACATTTTTTCCTGGCTACTTTAACTGAGTTTATAAAACAAATTTGTTGTGGCACAGAAAGCACAGAGAAAATGTCTTCATGTGTCGTTATATTTTGATAGTGGCATAATCATCATGTTAACTGAGATCACTCTTAGCCCAATCTTTGATTATATTTGTGTCACAACATAACTAACAACACCGAGTATAACATCGAGACGAGACTTGTGGATCCTCCGGTGGCTGTAAAGGCCGACCTGTGATCCACATATTCTGCTCCAATAGTGGCATTTGGAGGTTGAGACGGGTATAGTGATGGATACTTTCTCTGTTTGTCCTTGCGGTGTTGCCGCCTTGCAACTGCGGCACAGCGGATTTCTGTTTCGTGGTGTGCTGCACCTTCCTGCACTGCCTTTCTTCAGTAGTCCCTGTTAAACACTATATTCTCCCAGTTGTAAACCAGGACCTTGGTTTGAGCCCTCAGGTCTAGGTCATCAAAGACTCTTATCCTAAGTTTGGCATAGGCTCTACTGGCACAGCTCATATCAGCTTTGGAAGAGAGAATGCTGCCACGGTAGGTGAAGTTTAGGATGCTCTGAAGGTATTCAGGGGAATGTGCTACAATAACGTCATCATCGGCGTATTGCAGCTCCATGATGGTGGTATTCCTGAATTTACTCTGGCTTTAAACCTGTTAAGGTTAAAGAGCCTACCATCAGTCCTATAAAGGATTGGGATCCTGTGGCAACTCCTGGCCAATAAGGTTAAGTATGGCTGCAGTGAAGATGGAAAATAAGGTAGGTGCAATAATACATCCCTGTTTGACCGCAGTTTCACAGTAAATGGCTCAGATTCAGAGCCACTGTTAAGCACTGTGGCTGACATGCCATCATGCAATAGCCTCAGTGCACGGATGTAATTGGCATGACATCCATACTTTGGAAGTATGCTCCACAGTGCCTGCCGATCCACAGAGTCAAAGGCCTTTGCCAAGTCTATAAAGACCAGGTACAGAGGCAGTCCTTGTTCCCGACACTTTTCTTGTAGTTGGCGATCAGAAAAGATTATGTCAGTTGTTCCCCTAGATGGACAGACACTGCACTGTGTTTCAGGAGCATCTCCTCAGATAGTGGTACCAGGCGGTTGACGAGGACACGAGCAAGGACTTTGCCTGTTGTTGATAAGAGCGAAATGCCTGTAGTTTCCACATTCAGCTTTGTCCCCTTTCTTGAATATGGTAACGATTTGGGCATCCTGGAGCTCAGAGGGGAGCTCTTCCCTTTCCCAGACCTTGATTAGTAGATGGTTGATGTGGTGCCAGAGCCTTGGTCCTCCTTCTTTTAAAATCTCTGTGGGGATCCCATCAGGACCAGTGGCCTTGTTGTTCCTGAGATTTTTGATGGCATTGTGAACCTCACTTTCGGTAGGAGGTTCTCCCATGTCTTCTCTGACAAGGACTGCGGGATATGGTCGGCGATGTCTGGTTCGGCTGAACTGTCACGGTTCAGAAGTTCTTGAAAGAGCTCCTTCCAATGTGCGTTGATGGATTCACTGTCTTTCAGAAGAGCGTGTCCATCTTTTGGGCGCAGGGGAATTAAACCACTGTGGCTAGGGCCATATACAGCCTTAGAGGCATTTAAAAAACCTCTGATGTTACCTGAGTCTGCCACTTTTCTGTCCACCAGTTGTTCTTGAGCTCCCTCACCAATCTCTGAACGTCAGCTTTGGCTCTAGAGTGTGCTGCCCTTTTGGCCTCACATTTATGTCATTTTGACACACGCGGGAGGCTTTTTGTTTCCTAGAGATAAGTTGTTCTATCTCTATATCATTTCCATCAAACCAGTCCTGATGTTTCCTGGACTGATATCCAAGAGTGGATTTACATGAGTCATGGATGGGGGATTTGAGAAGACTCCAGTGCTCTTTGACGTTATCAGGATATTCTTGCTGAAGACTTTTATCGAGAGAGTCCTTAAGTAGTTGCTGGATGGCAGTTTCATTCAGGCTGTCAAGGTTCAGTCGTTGCCGGGTCTGCTTCTTCTGAATCCTCCTCCTTTCCTAAGTTTAATGGACATTGTGGATCGAATGAGGCGGTGGTCTGTCCAGCAATCGTCAGATTCTATCATTGCCCTAGTGATGTTCACATCACAGCGGTCCCTGGCCCTTAAAATCAATAAGGTGCCATTGCTTGGAACGAGGGTGTCTCCAAGATGCCTTAAATTTGTTTTTCTGTCGATAAAGAGTATTGGTAATGACGAGGTTGTCCTGAGCACACTTACTCAGAAGTAGCACTCCGTGGAGTTGACGTTACCGATGCCCTCCTTGCCAATAGTACCCTTCCAGAGGTGTTGGTCCCGGCCTACCCTAGCATTAAAGTCTCCAAGGAGGATTATCTTGTCCTCCCTGGGGATTTTTGACAGGGGTTCTTCCAGGCAGGCGTAAAAAGCTTATTTTTCTTCAACGTCGGAGTCTAGGGTAGGGGCATAGGCGCTCTCTACTGTCGCTGTCTGGTTGTTGGCCAACACCACGCGGATTGTCATGAAGCAATCCCACGGGAAGTTCGGAGAGGTGGTTGACAAGCTCGTTTTTGATGGCAAGTCCAACTCCATGGTTCCTAGCCTCATCGACTAGCTTTCCTTTCCAGAAGAAAGTGTGGCAACCTTTCTCCTCGTTCAGCTGCCCTTCACCTGCCCATCGTGTTTCGGAGAGAGCAGCTATATCAATCCGGTATCTCTGCAGTTCTCTGGCTATGATAGCGGTTCGTCTCTCGGGTCTGTCACTGGAGGTGCTGTCCAGCAGAGTGAGCACATTCCAGGCTCCAATGTTCAATTTCTTTTGTTACGGACCGCAAATGGGTTGTTCCCTCTGGAGGCGGTAATCCAGTCGGGGGGTATGAGGCAGGCGACTTTTTACCCCATGTGAGGTAAGCAGAGCGGATCCTAAATAGGACTGCTTAGTCATGGGTGTAGCTGCCAAGAGCTCTTCTGCCTCGTTCCAAGAGCCCAGCGACACCCATCACCTAGATGTGCCGGCTCATGACTAGGGACTTCCAGGCTACACAACCCTGCCCGCTTGCCACTTCCTGGTCGCCATAGTCCTTTATCCAGTGTGGTAGGGTGGATTCCTGTGGAGGACGCCCATGCGTGGCATTATTTAACGTGTGGAGGCTGGTGCACAGACAACCACCACACGGTTCTTGGCAGGTCTGGGTCAGGATCCAGTGGCATGGAGTCCAAGACGACTGGGGACCCATCACTGCTGCAGCCTTCATCCATCTTCCCAGCCGTTGTGATGCTCCACTTAAGTCAGCCATCATCCTTCGCCTGTTTGAAGTCTTTTGACGTGTTTTTTTTAGGGGTGTGCTCCCTTAACCTTTGCCTCTATAGGCTACCCCACAAGGCAGTGGGACTATTTATCCATAGCTGGGGCTGTGGTTGGCGAGTGCCAGAAATGTCCACTGCTTGGTGGGCCCGCACACTGCGCCTCTGGGGCCCACGGCTGGTCCGAGATCCCCTACAGCAGAGGTCACTATAGGAGGACCGTGGTCCGGATCCGGACCTGCCGCTCTGTCCGGACCCGGACCAACAACCCATAAATGATTGGAAATGTTTTACTTTTGACGGAGCGTTTCTATTTTCAATCTGCGCAGCTTTTCTAGCATACTGGTTTAGCGTGGCCCAGGAAACTCACAGACCAATAGCATGCGTTAGAATCATGTCACGTGATGCTACTCGAGTCAGACAGCGAGAGATACACACACACAGGGAGAGACGAGACGAAAGAGAGACAACGTTTCACATGGCGTGCTCTAAAAAAAGAAAAGTGGACAGCGAAAACAGAGCTTTTAATCAAGAATGGACAGATTCTTACATGTTCATTCTTCCCACGGGCAGTTCCAAACCGGTATGTCTCATATGTTCAGAGACTGTCGCGATTATTAAAAGCGGCAATCTGAAGCGCTACTATGAGACAAAGCACAAATCTTTTGACCAAACATACCCACTTAAACCCGCACTGAGGGCACAGAAAATAAACGATCTAAAAGCCCAATATTATCGATCCAGCAGAATCCTAACACATTCATTCACTGCCCAACAACGTGCTAATGAATGTTCCCTTAAAGTTGCTTGGATTTTGGGCAACCATAAAAAAACATTTACTGATGGGGGGTTGTCAAGGAGTGCATGAGTGCGGTAGCTGAAACCTTATTTGAGGGAAAACAAAAAGAAGACGTGGGTAAAAATCAAGCAAATACATATGTAAGTATCAACAGCCACAAAAATATTAACCCATGATGTGCTAGCTCAGCTGGATGAAACAATTCACAAGGCACCATGCATAGGCTTAGCTGTAGATGAGTCCACTGATGTGTCTGACAATGCTCAGCTGTTAGTTTTGTCAGGTTCTTCAACAAGGACAAGGAAGAGTTCTGTGAAGACCTGTTTGGTGTTACAGCCCTTCAGACCAGTACAAGAGGAGAGGACATCTACCTGGCTAAAGGAGATGTTAAAGAAGAGGGAAATAGAGCTGAGGCAAGTGGTTTCAATAACTACAGATGGAGCCCTGCCATGGTAGGGAGAGAGAGAGGAGCTGTGGCAAAAATGAAAGATGAAAATCCTCAACTCATCTCTTACCATTGCATAATTCATCAGTCAGTCCTTTGCTCCACGAGTATGCTGAGGTGATGAACACAATGATGAGAATGATAAACTTTCTCAGAGCTTCCTTTTCCCATCAGCATCGCATGCTCAGGGAATTACTCAGAGAAGATGATACAAATGCTGATGACCTTCTGCTACACAACAATGTAAAATGGCTCAGCAAAGGTAGGGTGTTGGAGCGCTTTTGGTCCATCCGAGGGGAAATCGCAGCTCTCTTGGCACAGCTGAAGAGCCAGAAGGCAACAACATTTTCTCTCTTTTTGGAGGATGACAAGAAGATGGATATTGTAGCTTTTTTGGTTGATATCACCACACCTGAATGAACTGAATTTTGAGCTACAGGGCAAGGACAATTCAGTTTGTGATCTGATGACAGCTGTCCGCTCCTTTCAGAGGAAACTTGTGGTTTTTAGGAAAGACCTACTGGCAGACTGTGCACACTTTCCAACTGTGAAGGAACAGGTTCAGGGTGAGAGAGATGTGTCTTCTTTTGTTGACTTTGTTGACAAGCTGATTGTAAATTCAGCAAGCGTTTTGACAGCTTCAGCCTTTGAACAGCAGCTCATCCTGTTCATTCAGAACCATTCCTCATCACAGATGTCAGGGAGTTCTCAAATGAAGTCACACTGCTCTTCAAGTGGGAAAATGCTGGTCCTCTCCAGATCCAACTGGTCGATTTTCAAGCAGCTGTGGCCTTGAAAGATCATTTTTAAAAACTGATCCTGCCACTTTCTGGCTTCAAATGGTCTCAGAGACCGCTTTCCCAGGTCTCAGGAAAAGCTGGCCTTGTACAGCTTTACCATGTTTGGCTCAAACATATAACTGTGACAGCTTTCTCCAAAATGAACATTATTAAAAGCAAATATCGAAACAGGCTCACCAATGAGCACCTACACGTGTTTGAGGAGCACTTTATTTTGAATTGCACATTTTTCAAAAGCTCTCTGTTGTGTTTTATTTATTTATAATTTATTTTTAAATGCAGCCTTTATTTTATTTAAAGTGATCATTTATTATTAGAGTACTTATTATTTCCTACAGCTCAATAAATAAACTGGCAATAAATATTGTTGAAATATTATTAAATTTGTACTTTCATTTTATTTGACAGTCGTCTCTTGACTAGGCTACATACATATTTTCATATAACTACTAGGCTGTGGCACTGAATGATAACACAAGTTAGTCATTGTGATGTTGCGGACCTTTGGTTGCTGAATTTTTTTCTAACTGGACATCTTAGAATTTTAATTGAATACCCTGCCATACAGTTCAGCCAAGGGCTGCTTACAGCTACTGCTACTGCATAAAATAACGTGTGCACTGAATAGATAATTAGATTGCATTGCATTGAAGAGTTTAGTGATTTTGCTTTGCATTGCATACAGTACTTGTCAACAAGAGTTAGTGCTTTTCATAGCAATGCGTACAAGATGAACTTATGCACCGAATAGATTAGTGCTTTTAATGACATTTCATATAGGAAATCTGTGCAATAAGGATATTAGTGCATTTACATTGCAATACATACAACACTCTTTGTGCATTGAGGATAATAGTGCGTGTTTGCATTGCAATGCATATCAGCAAACGTTGTCCAATGAAGAGATTAGTGCTCTTGCATTACAATGCATAATTAAACTCAAAGTGCATTGAAGACATTAGTGCTTTGCAATGCATAAAATAACGTGCATTGAAGAGATTTAGTGCTTTTGCATTGCAATGCATACAGTACTTGTTGTGCATTGAAGAGTTTAGTGTTTTTGCATTGCAATGCATATAAGCATAAAGAGATAGTATTTTTGCAGTGCAATACATTAATAACTAGTTGTACATTAAAGAGATTAGTGCGTTTGCATTGCATTGCAAACAGCATTAAGCGATAATACTTTTGCAGTGCAATGCATAAAGTTGTGCATTGAAGAGATCGTGCTGTTGCATTGCATTGCATATAAGAAATTGTTGTGAAATGAAGAGATTAGTACTTTTGCAACGCATACAATAATTTGTAGAGCATTGGAGTCAATTGCTTTTGCAATGCATAAAATAACATGAGCACTGAATAGATAATTAGATTGCATTGCATTGAAGAGTGTAGTGCTTTTGCTTTGCATACAGTTCTTGTTGTACATTGAAGAGTTAGTGCTTTTCATTGCAGTGCGTACAAGATGAACTTATGCACCGAATAGATTAGTGCTTCTAATGATATTACATATAGGAAATCTGTGCAATAAGGATATTAGTGCATTTACATTGCAATGCATACAACACTCTTTGTGCATTGAGGATAATAGTGCGTGTTTGCATTGCATTGCACATCAACAATCTTTGTGCAATGAAGAGATTAGTGCTTTTGCATTACAATGCATAATTATTAAACTCAAAGTGCATTGAAGAGATTAATGCTTTTGCAATGCATAAAATGACGTTTGCATTGAATCATAAGTGATTTCGTATTGAATTCCATCAAGATCTTGTGTGCATTGAGATAGTGATTTTGCAGTGCAATGCATAAAAAACTCGTGCATTGAAGATAGTGTGTTTGCATTGCAATGCATATTAGCAATCGTTGTGCAATGAAGAGATTAGTGCTAGTTCTTTTGCAATGCATACAATAATTTGTTGAGCATTGAAGAGATTGTGCTGTTGCATTGCAAGGCATATAAGAAATCGATGTGCATTGAATGACAACTGCTTTAGCAATGCTTAAAATAACGTGCATTGAAGAGATTAGTGCTTTTGCATTGCAATGCAAACAGTACTTGTTGTGCATTGAAGAGTTTAGTGTTTTTGCATTGCAATGCATATAAGCATTAAGAGATAGTATTTTTGCAGTGCAATACATTAATAACTAGTTGTGCATTAAAGAGATTAGTGCGTTTGCATTGCATTGCAAACAGCATTAAGCGATAATACTTTTGCAGTGCAATGCATAAAGTTGTGCATTGAAGACACCGTGCTGTTGCATTGCATTGCATATAAGAAATTGTTGTGAAATGAAGAGATTAGTACTTTTGCAATGCATACAATATTTCGTTGAGCATTGAAGAGTCAATTGCTTTGCAATGCATAAAATAACGTGTGCACTGAATAGATAATTACATTGCGTTGCATTGAAGAGTTTAGTGCTTTTGCTTTGCATACAGTAATTGTTGTACATTTAAGAGTTAGTGCTTTTCATTGCAGTGCCTACAAGAATGAACTTATGCACTGAATAGATTAGTGCTTTTAATGACATTGCATGTAGGAAATCTGTACAATAAGGGGGATTAGTGCATTTACATTGCAATGCATACAACACTCGTTGTGCATTGAGGAATAGTGCGTTTGCATTGCAATGCACATCAGCAATCTTTGTGCAATTGAAGAGATTAGTGTTTTTGCATTACAATGCATAATTAAACTCAAAGTGCATTGAAGAGATTAGTGCTTTTGCAATGCATAAAATGACGTTTGCATTGAATCATAAGTGATTTCGTATTGAATTCCATCAAGATCTCGTATGCATTGAGATAGTGATTTTGCAGTGCAATGCATAAAAAACTCGTGCATTGAAGATAGTGTGTTTGCATTGCAATGCATATAAGCATAAAGATATTAAAGATAAAGATAGCATTGATTGGTAACGAATATTAGCAAACGTTGTGCAATGAAGAGATTAGTGCTAGTTCTTTTGCAATGCGTACAATAATTTGTTGAGCATTGAAGAGATTGTGCTGTTGCATTGCAAGGCATATAAGAAATCGATGTGCATTGAATGATAACTGCTTTAGCAATGCTTAAAATAACATGCATTGAAGAGATTAGTGCTTTTGCATTGCAATGCAAACAGTACTTGTTGTGTATTGAAGAGTTTAGTGTTTTTGCATTGCAATGCATATAAGCATTAAGAGATAGTATTTTTGCAGTGCAATACACTAATAACTAGTTGTGCATTAAAGAGATTAGTGCGTTTGCATTGCATTGCAAACAGCATTAAGCGATAATACTTTTGCAGTGCAATGCATAAAGTTGTGCATTGAAGAGATCGTGCTGTTGCATTGCATTGTATATAAGAAATTGTTATGAAATGAAGAGATTTTGCAACGCATACAATAATTTGTAGAGCATTGAGTCAATTGCCTTTGCAATGCATAGAATAACGTGTGCACTGAATAGATAATTAGATTGCATTGCATTGCATTCCCACTCGTTGTGCATTGAGGATAATAGTGAGGCTTTGCATTGCAATGCATAGCAGAAATCGTTGTGCAATGAACAGATTAGTGCTCTTGAATTACATTGCATAATTAAACTCAAAGTGCATTGAAGAGATTAGTGCTTTTGATTTGCATCAAGATCTCCTGTACATTAAGAGGTAGTGATTTTGCAGGGGAATGCTTACAAAACTCGTGCATTGAAGAGACTAGCAATGCATATAAAATTTGTTGAGCATTGAAGAGATTGCTGTTGCATTGCAATGCATATAAGAAATCTTTGTGCATGAAATAATAACTGCTTTTGCAATGCATTCAAACGTTGTGCATTGAAGAGTTTAGTGCTTTTGCACTGCAATGCATATATGCATTAATTGTGATGCATGAAGCATTGCATCAAGAGCTCGTGTGCATTAAAAGATAGTGATTTTGCATTGCAATGCATATCAGCAATCGTTGTGCAATGAAGAGGTTAGTGCTTTTGCATTACATTGCATAATTAAACTCTAAGTGCATTGAAGAGATTAGTGCTTTTGCATTGCAATGCATATAAGAAATTGTTGTGCATTGAATGACACCTGCTTTTGCATAATGCTTTTGACAAATGCAATGCATATAAGCATTAAGAGATAGCCTTTTTGCAGTGCAATGCAATTTTGAATTGCTTAAAGTTGTTCATAGAAGCGATCGTGCTGTTGCATTGCATTGCATACACAATCTCATTGTTCATAGAGAGTCATAGTATGCTGCAAAAATGGCTTGACCCCCAAAAAATTCGAACAAAAGGTTTCTCAGTGGTTTACTGTATTATCAGATGTACTTAAGAACATACTAAAAGTTTACCAAAGTTTGACTCCAAGAAAGGCCCCATTTTCAAAATGGCGGCCGTCAGGTCCTTAAAATTACCATTACTCATTTTTTTCCTCCTAGACCAGGAATACTGGTGCCTGATACATGTTTTCATGATAGATAAGTGATTACAAGTACAAAAAATAAGTATAATTTACCTTAAGTAAAATTAACACTCCTCATAGTTTATTTGACTCCTACTCAAGTGTGTTAAAAATAGCTTTGAAGCAGTGTTAAAGTTAATGAGATTATTAAATGATTGAGTGGTGAGTGGCAATTAGTGATGAACACGTGCTGTTAACAAGTAGATTCGCCAAAGGGAAGAGTCACCATTATGGTGAATAATGTTTGCTTTAGTTGAGCTTTTGACTTTTACTTTTAAAAAAATTTTTTCCTGGCTACTTTAACTGAGTTTATAAAACAAATTTGTTGTGGCACAGAAAGCACAGAGAAAATGTCTTCTTCGTTATATTTTGATAGTGGCATAATCATCATGTTAACTGAGATCACTCTTAGCCCAATCTTTGATTATATTTGTGTCACAACATAACTAACAACACCGAGTATAACATCGAGACGAGACTTGTGGATCCTCCGGTGGCTGTAAAGGCCGACCTGTGATCCACATATTCTGCTGCAATAGTGGCATTTGGAGGTTGAGATGGGGTATAGTGATGGATACTTTCTCTGTTTGTCCTTGCGGTGTTGCCGCCTTGCAACTGCGGCACAGCGGATTTCTGTTTCGTGGTGTGCTGCACCTTCCTGCACTGCCTTTCTTCAGTAGTCCCTGTTAAACACTATATTCTCCCAGTTGTAAACCAGGACCTTGGTTTGAGCCCTCAGGTCTAGGTCATCAAAGACTCTTATCCTAAGTTTGGCATAGGCTCTACTGGCACAGCTCATATCAGCTTTGGAAGAGAGAATGCTGCCAAGGTAGGTGAAGTGGTCCTCGCTTCCTAGAGTGGTGTTATCTACTTTAATTATGGGCTGAAGTGACGACTGGTTGGGTTGTGGTTGATACAGAATCAGAGTTTTCTTGATGTTCAAAGCCAGACCCAGGGCTCTGTATGCCTTGGCAAAGGCATTTAGGATGCTCTGAAGGTCTTCAGGGGAATGTGCTACAATAACATCATCATCGGCGTATTGCAGCTCCATGATGGTGGTATTCCTGAATTTACTCTTGGCTTTAAACCTGTTAAGGTTAAAGAGCCTACCAGTGATCAAGGATTATAAAGGATTGGGATCCCCTGTGGCAACTCCTGGCCAATAAGGTTAAGTATGGCTGCAGTGAAGATGGAAAATAAGGTAGGTGCAATAATACATCCCTGTTTGACCGCAGTTTCCACAGTAAATGGCTCAGATTCAGAGCCACTGTTAAGCACTGTGGCTGACATGCCATCATGCAATAGCCTCAGTACACGGATGTATTTGGCGTGACATCCATACTTTGGTAGTATGCTCCACAGTGCCTGCCGATCCACAGAGTCAAAGGCCTTTGCCAAGTCTATAAAGACCAGGTACAGAGGCAGTCCTTGTTCCCGACACTTTTCTTGTAGTTGGCGATCAGAAAAGATTATGTCAGTTGTTCCCCTAGATGGACAGACACTGCACTGTGTTTCAGGGAGCATCTCCTCAGATAGTGGTACCAGGCGGTTGACGAGGACACGAGCAAGGACTTTGCCTGTTGTTGATAAGAGCGAAATGCCTCTGTAGTTTCCACATTCAGCTTTGTCCCCTTTCTTGAATATGGTAACGATTTGGGCATCCTGGAGCTCAGAGGGGAGCTCTTCCCTTTCCCAGACCTTGATTAGTAGATGGTTGATGTGGTGCCAGAGCCTTGGTCCTCCTTCTTTTAAAATCTCTGCGGGGATCCCATCAGGACCAGTGGCCTTGTTGTTCCTGAGATTTTTGATGGCATTGTGAACCTCACTTTCGGTAGGAGGTTCTCCCATGTCTTCTCTGACAAGGACTCTGCAGGATATGGTCGGCGATGTCTGGTTCGGCTGAACTGTCACGGTTCAGAAGTTCTTGAAAGAGCTCCTTCCAATGTGCGTTGATGGATTCACTGTCTTTCAGAAGAGCGTGTCCATCTTTTGGGCGCAGGGGAATTAAACCACTGTGGCTAGGGCCATAGACAGCCTTAGAGGCATTTAAAAAACCTCTGATGTTACCTGAGTCTGCCACTTTTCTGTCCACCAGTTGTTCTTGAGCTCCCTCACCAATCTCTGAACGTCAGCTTTGGCTCTAGAGTGTGCTGCCCTTTTGGCCTCACATTTATGTCATTTTGACACACGCGGGAGGCTTTTTGTTTCCTAGAGATAAGTTGTTCTATCTCTATATCATTCCATCAAACCAGTCCTGATGTTTCCTGGACTGATATCCAAGAGTGGATTTTCATGAGTCATGGATGGGGGATTTGAGAAGACTCCAGTGCTCTTTGACGTTATCAGGATATTCTTGCTGAAGACTTTTATCGAGAGAGTCCTTAAGTAGTTGCTGGATGGCAGTTTCATTCAGGCTGTCAAGGTTCAGTCGTTGCCGGGTCTGCTTCTTCTGAATCCTCCTCCTTTTCCTAAGTTTAATGGACATTGTGGATCGAATGAGGCGGTGGTCTGTCCAGCAATCGTCAGATTCTATCATTGCCCTAGTGATGTTCACATCACAGCGGTCCCTGGCCCTTAAAATCAATAAGGTGCCATTGCTTGGAACGAGGGTGTCTCCAAGATGCCTTAAATTTGTTTTTCTGTCGATAAAGAGTATTGGTAATGAGGTTGTCCTGAGCACACTTACTCAGAAGTAGCACTCCGTTGGAGTTGACGTTACCGATGCCCTCCTTGCCAATAGTACCCTTCCAGAGGTGTTGGTCCCGCCTACCCTAGCATTAAAGTCTCCAAGGAGGATTATCTTGTCCTCCTGGGGATTTTTGACAGGGTTCTTCCAGGCAGTAAAAGCTTATTTTTCTTCAACGTCGGAGTCTAGGGTAGGGCATAGGCGCTCTCTACTGTCGCTGTCTGGTTGTTGGCCAACACCACGCGGGATTGTCATGAGGCAATCCCACGGAAGTTCGGAGAGGTGGTTGACAAGCTCGTTTTTGAAGGCAAGTCCAACTCCATGGTTCCTAGCCTCATCGACTAGCTTTCCTTTCCAGAAGAAAGTGTGGCAACCTTTCTCCTCGTTCAGCTGCCCTTCACCTGCCCATCGTGTTTCGGAGAGAGCAGCTATATCAATCCGGTATCTCTGCAGTTCTCTGGCTATGATAGCGGTTCGTCTCTCGGTCTGTCACTGGAGGTGCTGTCCAGCAGAGTGAGCACATTCCAGGCTCCAATGTTCAATTTTGTTACGGACCGCAAATGGGTTGTTCCTCTGGAGGCGGTAATCCAGTCGGGGGTATGAGGCAGGCGACTTTTACCCCATGTGAGGTAAGCAGAGCGGATCCTAAATAGGACTGCTTAGTCATGGGTGTAGCTGCCGAAGAGCTCTTCTGCCTCGTTCCAAGAGCCCAGCGACAACCATCACCTAGATGTGCCGGCTCATGACTAGGGACTTCCAGGCTACACAACCCTGCCCCCGTTGCCACTTCCTGGTCGCCATAGTCCTTTATCCAGTGTGGTAGGGTGGATTCCCTTTGTGGAGGATGCCTATGCGTGGCATTATTTAACGTGTGGAGGCTGGTGCACAGACAACCACCACACGGTTCTTGGCAGGTCTGGGTCAGGATCCAGTGGCATGGAGTCCAAGACGACTGGGGACCCATCACTGCTGCAGCCTTCATCCATCTTCCCAGCCGTTGTGATGCTCCACTTAAGTCAGCCATCATCCTTCGCCTGTTTGAAGTCTTTTGACGTGTTTTTTTTAGGGGTGTGCTCCCTTAACCTTTGCCTCTATAGGCTACCCCACAAGGCAGTGGGACTATTTATCCATAGCTGGGGCTGTGGTTGGCGAGTGCCAGGAAATGTCCACTGCTTGGTGGGCCCGCACACTGCGCCTCTGGGGCCCACGGCTGGTCCGAGATCCCCTACAGCAGAGGTCACTATAGGAGGACCGTGGTCCGGATCCGGACCCGGCCGCCGTTCTGTCCGGACCCGGACCAACAACCCATAAATGATTGGAAATGTTTTACTTTTGACGGAGCGTTTCTATTTTCAATCTGCGCAGCTTTTCTAGCATACTGGTTTAGCGCGGCCCAGGAAACTCACAGACCAATAGCATGCGTTGTGAATCATGTCACGTGATGCTACTCGAGTCAGACAGTGAGAGATACACACACACAGGAGAGACGAGACGAAAGAGAGACAACGTTTCACATGGCGTGCTCTAAAAAAGAAAAGTGGACAGCGAAAACAGAGCTTTTAATCAAGAATGGACAGATTCTTACATGTTCATTCTTCCCACGGGCAGTTCCAAACCGGTATGTCTCATATGTTCAGAGACTGTCGCGATTATTAAAAGCGGCAATCTGAAGCGCCACTATGAGACAAAGCACAAATCTTTTGACCAAACATACCCACTTAAACCCGCACTGAGGGCACAGAAAATAAACGATCTAAAAGCCCAATATTATCGATCCAGCAGAATCCTAACACATTCATTCACTGCCCAACAACGTGCTAATGAATGTTCCCTTAAAGTTGCTTGGATTTTGGGCAACCATAAAAACATTTACTGATGGGGGTTGTCAAGGAGTGCATGAGTGCGGTAGCTGAAACCTTATTTGAGGAAAACAAAAAGAAGACGTGGGTAAAAATCAAGCAAATACATATGTAAGTATCAACAGCCACAAAAATATTAACCCATGATGTGCTAGCTCAGCTGGATGAAACAATTCACAAGGCACCATGCATAGGCTTAGCTGTAGATGAGTCCACTGATGTGTCTGACAATGCTCAGCTGTTAGTTTTTGTGAGGTTCTTCAACAAGGACAAGGAAGAGTTCTGTGAAGACCTGTTTGGTGTTACAGCCCTTCAGACCAGTACAAGAGGAGAGGACATCTACCTGGCCATAAAGGAGATGTTAAAGAAGAGGGAAATAGAGCTGAAGCAAGTGGTTTCAATAACCACAGATGGAGCCCCTGGCATGGTAGGGAGAGAGAGAGGAGCTGTGGCAAAAATGAAAGATGACAATCCTCAACTCATCTCTTACCATTGCATAATTCATCAGTCAGTCCTGTGCTCCACGAGTATGCTGAGGCGATGAACACAATGATGAGAATGATAAACTTTCTCAGAGCTTCCTTTTCCCATCAGCATCGCATGCTCAGGGAATTACTCAGAGAAGATGATACAAATGCTGATGACCTTCTGCTACACAACAATGTAAAATGGCTCAGCAAAGGTAGGGTGTTGGAGCGCTTTTGGTCCATCCGAGGGGAAATCGCAGCTCTCTTGGCACAGCTGAAGAGCCAGAAGGCAACAACATTTTCTCTCTTTTTGGAGGATGACAAGAAGATGGATATTGTAGCTTTTTTGGTTGATATCACCACACCTGAATGAACTGAATTTTGAGCTACAGGGCAAGGACAATTCAGTTTGTGATCTGATGACAGCTGTCCGCTCCTTTCAGAGGAAACTTGTGTTTTTTAGGAAAGACCTACTGGCAGACTGTGCACACTTTCCAACTGTGAAGGAACAGGTTTCTTTTGTTGACTTTGTTGACAAGCTGATTGTAAATTCAGCAAGCGTTTTGACAGCTTCAGCCTTGGACAGCAGCTCATCCTGTTCATTCAGAACCATTCCTCATCACAGATGTCAGGGAGTTCTCAAATGAAGTCACACTGCTCTTCAATTGGGAAAATGCTGGTCTTCTCCAGATCCAACTGGTCGATTTTCAAGCAGCTGTGGCCTTGAAAGATCATTTTAAAACTGATCTTGCCACTTTCTGGCTTCAAATGGTCTCAGAGACCGCTTTCCCAGGTCTCAGGAAAGTAGCCTTGTACAGCTTTACTCAAACATATAACTGTAACTGTAACAGCTTTCTCCAAAATGAACATTATTAAAAGCAAATATCGAAACAGGCTCACCAATGAGCACCTACACGTGTTTGAGGAGCACTTTATTTTGAATTGCACATTTTTCAAAAGCTCTCTGTTGTGTTTTATTTATTTATAATTTATTTTTAAATGCAGCCTTTATTTTATTTTAAATTGATCATTTATTATTAGAGTACTTATTATTTCTACAGCTCAATAAATAAACTGGCAATAAATATTGTTGAAATATTATTAAATTTGTACTTTCATTTTATTTGACAGTCGTCTCTTGACTAGGCTACATACATATTTTCATACAACTACTAGGCTGTGGCACTGAATGATAACACAAGTTAGTCATTGTGATGTTGCGGACCTTTGGTTGCTGAATTTTTTTCTAACTGGACATCTTAGAATTTTAATTGAATACCCTGCCATACAGTTCAGCCAAGGGCTGCTTACAGCTACTGAATAGATACTGAATAGATAGATTGCATTGCATTGAAGAGTTTAGTGATTTTGCTTTGCATTGCATACAGTACTTGTCAACAAGAGTTAGTGCTTTTCATTGCAATGCGTACAAGATGAACTTATGCACCGAATAGATTAGTGCTTTTAATGACATTACATATAGGAAATCTGTGCAATAAGGATATTAGTGCATTTACATTGCAATACATACAACACTCTTTGTGCATTGAGGATAATAGTTGCTGATATGCATTGCAATGCATATCAGCAAACGTTGTCCAATGAAGAGATTAGTGCTTTTGCTTTACAATGCATAATTAAACTCAAAGTGCATTAAAGAGATTAGTGCTTTTGCAATGCATAAAATAACGTGTGCACTGAATAGATAATTAGATTGCGTTGCATTGAAGAGTTTAGTGCTTTTGCTTTGCATACAGTACTTGTTGTGCATTGAAGAGTTTAGTGTTTTTGCATTGCAATGCATATAAGCATAAAGAGATAGTATTTTTGCAGTGCAATACATTAATAACTAGTTGTACATTAAAGAGATTAGTGCGTTTGCATTGCATTGCAAACAGCATTAAGCGATAATACTTTTGCAGTGCAATGCATAAAGTTGTGCATTGAAGAGATCGTGCTTTTGCATTGCATTGCATATAAGAAATTGTTGTGAAATGAAGAGATTAGTACTTTTGCAACGCATACAATAATTTGTAGAGCATTGGAGTCAATTGCTTTTGCAATGCATAAAATAACGTGTGCACTGAATAGATAATTAGATTGCGTTGCATTGAAGAGTTTAGTGCTTTTGCTTTGAGTTAGTACTTTTCATTAAAGTGCCTACAAGAATGAACTTATGCACTGAATAGATTAGAGCTTTTAAAGACATTGCATGTAGGAAATCTGTGCAATAAGGAGATTAGTGCATTTACATTGCAATGCATACAACACACGTTGTGCATTGAGGAATAGTGCGTTTGCATTGCAATGCACATCAGCAATCTTTGTGCAATGAAGAGATTAATGCTTTTGCAATGCATAAAATGACGTTTGCATTGAATCATAAGTGATTTCGTATTGAATTCCATCAAGATCTCGTGTGCATTGAGATTGTGATTTTGCAGTGCAATTCATAAAAACTCGTGCATTGAAGATAGTGTGTTTGCATTGCAATGCATATTAGCAATCGTTGTGCAATGAAGAGATTAGTGCTAGTTCTTTTGCAATGCATACAATAATTTGTTGAGCATTGAAGAGATTGTGATGTTGCATTGCAAGGCATATAAGAAATCGATGTGCATTGAAAGACAACTGCTTTTGCAATGCTTAAAATAACGTGCATTGAAGCGTTTAGTGTTTTTGCATTGGAATGCATATAAGCAATAAGAGATAGAATTTTGAAGTGCAATACATTAATAACTAGTTGTGCATTAAAGAGATTAGTGCGTTTGCATTGCATTGCAAACAGCATTAAGCGATAATACTTTTGCAGTGCAATGCATAAAGAGACCGTGCTGTTGCATTGCATTGCATATAAGAAATTGTTGTGAAATGAAGAGATTAGTACTTTGCAAGGCATGCAATAATTTGTTGAGCATTGGAGTCAATTGTCTTTGCAATGCATAGAATAACGTGTGCACTGAATAGATAATTAGATTGCATTGCATTGCATTCCCATTCGTTGTGCATTGAGGATAATAGTGAGTGTTTGCATTGCAATGCACATCAGCAATCTTTGTGCAATGAACAGATAAGTGGTTTTGCATAACAATGTATAATTAAACTCAAACTGCATTGAAGAGATTAGTGCTTTTGCAATGCATAAAATGACGTTTGCATTGAATCATAAGTGATATCGTATTGAATTCCATCAAGATCTCGTGTGCATTGAGATAGTGATTTTGCAGTTCAATGCATAAAAAACTCGTGCATTGAAGATAGTGTGTTTGCATTGCAATGCATATTAGCAATCGTTGTGCAATGAAGAGATTAGTGCTAGTTCTTTTGCAATGCATACAATAATTTGTTGAGCATTGAAGAGATTGTGCTGTTGCATTGCAAGGCATATAAGAAATCGATGTGCATTTGGCTGCTGAATTTTTTTCTAACTGGACATCTTAGAATTGTAATTGAATACCCTGCCCTACAGTTCAGTAATAGATAATTAGATTGCGTTGCATTGAAGAGTTTAGTACTTTTGCTTTGCATACAGTACTTGTTGTGCATTGAAGAGTTTAGTGTTTTTGCATTGCAACGCATATAAGCATTAAGAGATAGTATTTTTGCAGTGCAATACATTAATAACTAGTCGTGCATTAAAGAGATTAGTGCGTTTGCATTGCATTGCAAACAGCATTAAGCGATAATACTTTTGCAGTGCAATGCATAAAGTTGTGCATTGAAGAGATCGTGCTGTTGCATTGCATTGCATATAAGAAATTGTTGTGAAATGAAGAGATTAGTACTTTTGCAACGCATACAATAATTTGTAGAGCATTGGAGTCAATTGCTTTTGCAATGCATAAAATAACATGAGCACTGAATAGATAATTAGATTGCATTGCATTGAAGAGTTTATAGCTTTTTCTTTGCATACAGTTCTTGTTGTACATTGAAGAGTTAGTGCTTTTCATTGCAGTGCGTACAAGATGAACTTATGCACCGAATAGATTAGTGCTTTTAATGACATTACATATAGGAAATATGTGCAAAAAGGATATTAGTGATTTACATTGCAATGCATACAACACTCTTTGTGCATTGAGGATAATAGTGCGTGTTGCATTGCATTGCACATCAGCAATCTTTGTGCAATGAAGAGATTAGTACTTTGCAATATATACAATAATTAGTTGAGAATTGAAGAGTCAATTGCTTTGCAATGCATAAAATGACGTGTGCACTGAATAGATAATTAGATTGCGTTGCATTGAAGAGTTTAGTGCTTTTGCTTTGCATACAGTACTTGTTGTACATTTAAGAGTTAATACTTTTCATTAAAGTGCCTACAAGTATGAACTTATGCACTGAATAGATTAGAGCTTTTAATGACATTGCATGTAGGAAATCTGTGCAATAAGGAGATTAGTGCATTTACATTGCAATGCATACAACACACGTTGTGCATTGAGGAATAGTGTGTTTGCATTGCACAGCAATGCACAGCAATGCACAGCAATGCACAGCAATGCACAGCAATGCACAGCAATGCACAGCAATGCAATGCACAGCAATGCACAGCAATGCACAGCAATGCACAGCAATGCATAATGCAAGCTGTGCAATGCACAGCAATCTTTGTGCAATGAAGAGATTAGTGCTTTTGCATTACAATGTATAATTAAACTCAAAGTGCATTGAAGAGAGTAGTGCTTTTGCAATGCATAAAATGACGTTTGCATTGAATCATAAGTGATTTCGTATTGAATTCCTTCAAGATCTCGTGTGCATTGAGATTGTGATTTTGCAGTGCAATTCATAAAAACTCGTGCATTGAAGATAGTGTGTTTGCATTGCAATGCATATTAGCAATCGTTGTGCAATGAAGAGATTAGTGCATTTGCATTGCAAAAAAGAGATAGTTTTTGCAATACATTAATAACTAGTTGTGCATTAAAGAGATTAGTGTTTGCATTGCATTGCAAACAGCATTAAGCGATAATACTTTTGCAGTGGATAAAGTTGTGCATTGAAGAGACCGTGCTGTTGCATTGCATTGCATATAAGAAATTGTTGTGAAATGAAGAGTACTTTTGCAAGGCATACAATAATTTGTTGAGCATTGAGTCAATTGCTTTTTCAATGCATAAAATAACATGAGCACTGAATAGATAATTAGATTGCATTGCATTGAAGAGTTTATAGCTTTTTCTTTGCATACAGTTCTTGTTGTACATTGAAGAGTTAGTGCTTTTCATTGCAGTGTACAAGATGAACTTATGCACCGAATAGATTAGTGCTTTTAATGACATTACATATAGGAAATATGTGCAAAAGGATATTAGTGCATTTACATTGCAATGCATACAACACTCTTTGTGCATTGAGGATATTAGATGTTTGCATTGCACATCAGCAATCTTTGTGCAATGAAGAGATTAGTGCTTTTGCATTACAATGCATAATTAATTGAATTCCAAAGTTTGCATGTGAATTGAGATTGTGATTTTGCATTGCAATGCATCAAAAACTTGTGCATTGAAGATAGTGTGTTTGCATTGCAATGCATATTAGCAATCGTTGTGCAATGAAGAGATTAGTGCTAGTTCTTTGCAGTGCACATACAATTTGTTGAGCATTGAAGAGATTGTGATGTTGCATTGCAAGGCATATAAGAAATCGATGTGCATTGAATGACAACTGCTTTTGCAATGCTTAAAATAACGTGCATTGAAGAGATTAGTGCTTTTGCATTGCAATGCATATAAGCATTAAGAGATAGTATTTTTGCAGTGCAATACATTAATAACTAGTTGTGCATTAACGAGATTAGTGCGTTTGCATTGCATTGCAAACAGCATTAAGCGATAATACCTTTGCAGTGCAATGCATAAAGCTGTGCATTGAAGAGACCGTGCTGTTGCATTGCATTGCATATGAGAAATTGTTGTGAAATGAAGAGATTAGTACTTTTGCAATATATACAATAATTCGTTGAGCATTGAAGAGTCAATTGCTTTTGCAATGCATAAAATAACGTGTGCACTGAATAGATCATTAGATTGCGTTGCATTGAAGAGTTTAGTGCTTTTGCTTTGCATACAGTACTTGTTGTACATTTAAGAGTTAGTACTTTTCATTAAAGTGCCTACAAGAATGAACTTATGCACCGAATAGATTAGTGCTTTTAATGACATTACATATAGGAAATCTGTGCAATAAGGATATTAGTGCATTTACATTGCAATACATACAACACTCCTTGTGCATTGAGGATAATAGTTGCTGATATGCATTGCAATGCATATCAGCAAACGTTGTCCAATGAAGAGATTAGTGCTTTTGCTTTACAATGCATAATTAAACTCAAAGTGCATTAAAGAGATTAGTGCTTTGCAATGCATATAAAATAACGTGTGCACTGAATAGATAATTAGATTGCGTTGCATTGAAGAGTTTAGTGCTTTTGCTTTGCATACAGTACTTGTTGTGCATTGAAGAGTTTAGTGTTTTTGCATTGCAATGCATATAAGCATAAAGAGATAGTATTTTGCAGTGCAATACATTAATAACTAGTTGTACATTACAGAGATTAGTGTTTGCATTGCATTGCAAACAGCATTAAGCGATAATACGTTTGCAGTGCAATGCATAAAGTTGTGCATTGAAGAGATCGTGCTTTTGCATTGCATTGCATATAAGAAATTGTTGTGAAATGAAGAGATTAGTACTTTTGCAACGCATACAATAATTTGTAGAGCATTGAGTCAATTGCTTTTGCAATGCATAAAATAACGTGCACTGAATAGATAATTAGATTGCGTTGCATTGAAGAGTTTAGTGCTTTTGCTTTGCATACAGTACTTGTTGTGCATTGAAGAGTTTAGTGTTTTGCATTGCAATGCATAAAAGCATAAAGAGATAGTATTTTTGCAGTGCAATACATTAATAACTAGTTGTACATTAAAGAGATTAGTGCGTTTGCATTGCATTGCAAACAGCATTAAGCGATAATACTTTTGCAGTGCAATGCATAAAGTTGTGCATTGAAGAGATCGTGCTTTTGCATTGCATTGCATATAAGAAATTGTTGTGAAATGAAGAGATTAGTACTTGCAACGCATACAATAATTTGTAGAGCATTGAGTCAATTGCTTTTGCAATGCATAAAATAACGTGTGCACTGAATAGATAATTAGATTGCGTTGCATTGAAGAGTTTAGTGCTTTTGCTTTGAGTTAGTACTTTTCATTAAAGTGCCTACAAGAATGAACTTATGCACTGAATAGATTAGAGCTTTTAAAGACATTGCATGTAGGAAATCTGTGCAATAAGGAGATTAGTGCATTTACATTGCAATGCATACAACACACGTTGTGCATTGAGGAATAGTGCGTTTGCATTGCAATGCACATCAGCAATCTTTGTGCAATGAAGAGATTAATGCTTTTGCAATGCATAAAATGACGTTTGCATTGAATCATAAGTGATTTCGTATTGAATTCCATCAAGATCTCGTGCATTGAGATTGTGATTTTGCAGTGCAATTCATAAAAACTCGTGCATTGAAGATAGTGTGTTTGCATTGCAATGCATATTAGCAATCGTTGTGCAATGAAGAGATTAGTGCTAGTTCTTTTGCAATGCATACAATAATTTGTTGAGCATTGAAGAGATTGTGATGTTGCATTGCAAGGCATATAAGAAATCGATGTGCATTGAAAGACAACTGCTTTTGCAATGCTTAAAATAACGTGCATTGAAGCGTTTAGTGTTTTTGCATTGGAATGCATATAAGCAATAAGAGATAGAATTTTTGAAGTGCAATACATTAATAACTAGTTGTGCATTAAAGAGATTAGTGCGTTTGCATTGCATTGCAAACAGCATTAAGCGATAATACTTTTGCAGTGCAATGCATAAAGTTGCATTGAAGAGACCGTGCTGTTGCATTGCATTGCATATAAGAAATTGTTGTGAAATGAAGAGATTAGTACTTTTGCAACGCATACAATAATTTGTAGAGCATTGGAGTCAATTGCTTTTGCAATGCATAAAATAACATGAGCACTGAATAGATAATTAGATTGCATTGCATTGAAGAGTTTAGTGCTTTTGCTTTGCATACAGTTCTTGTTGTACATTGAAGAGTTTAGTGTTTTTGCATTGCAATGCATATAAGCATTAAGAGATAGTATTTTGCAGTGCAATACATTGATAACTAGTTGTGCATTAACGAGATTAGTGCGTTTGCATTGTATTGCAAACAGCATTAAGCGATAATACTTTTGCAGTGCAATGCATAAAGTTGTGCATTGAAGAGATCGTGCTGTTGCATTGCATTGCATATGAGAAATTGTTGTGAAATGAAGAGATTAGTACTTTTGCAATATATACAATAATTCGTTGAGAATTGAAGAGTCAATTTCTTTTGCAATGCATAAAATAACATGAGCACTGAATAGATAATTAGATTGCATTGCATTGAAGAGTTTATAGCTTTTTCTTTGCATACAGTTCTTGTTGTACATTGAAGAGTTAGTGCTTTTCATTGCAGTGCATACAAGATGAACTTATGCACCGAATAGATTAGTGCTTTTAATGACATTACATATAGGAAATATGTGCAAAAAGGATATTAGTGCATTTACATTGCAATGCATACAACACTCTTTGTGCATTGAGGATAATAGTGTGTTTGCATTGCATTGCACATCAGCAATCTTTGTGCAATGAAGAGATTAGTGCTTTTGCATTACGATGCATAATTAAACTCAAAGTGCATTGAAGAGATTAGTGCTTTTGCAATGCATAAAATGACGTTTGCATTGAATCATAAGTGATTTCGTATTGAATTCCATCAAGATCTCGTGTGCATTGAGATTGTGATTTTGCAGTGCAATGCATAAAAAACTCGTGCATTGAAGATAGTGTGTTTGCATTGCAATGCATATTAGCAATCGTTGTGCAATGAAGAGATTAGTGCTAGTTCTTTTGCAGTGCATACAATAATTTGTTGAGCATTGAAGAGATTGTGATGTTGCATTGCAAGGCATATAAGAAATCGATGTGCATTGAATGACAACTGCTTTTGCAATGCTTAAAATAACGTGCATTGAAGAGATTAGTGCTTTTGCATTGCAATGCATTTAAGCATTAAGAGATAGTATTTTTGCAGTGCAATACATTAATAACTAGTTGTGCATTAACGAGATTAGTGCGTTTGCATTGCATTGCAAACAGCATTAAGCGATAATACTTTGCAGTGCAATGCATAAAGTTGTGCATTGAAGAGACCGTGCTGTTGCATTGCATTGCATATGAGAAATTGTTGTGAAATGAAGAGATTAGTACTTTTGCAATATATACAATAATTAGTTGAGAATTGAAGAGTCAATTGCTTTTGCAATGCATAAAATGACGTGTGCACTGAATAGATAATTAGATTGCGTTGCATTGAAGAGTTTAGTGCTTTTGCTTTGCATACAGTACTTGTTGTACATTTAAGAGTTAATACTTTTCATTAAAGTGCCTACAAGTATGAACTTATGCACTGAATAGATTAGAGTTTTTAATGACATTGCATGTAGGAAATCTGTGCAATAAGGAGATTAGTGCATTTACATTGCAATGCATACAACACACGTTGTGCATTGAGGAATAGTGTGTTTGCATTGCAATGCACAGCAATGCACAGCAATGCACAGCAATGCACAGTAATGCACAGCAATGCACAGCAATGCACAGCAATGCACAGCAATGTGCAATGCACAGCAATGCAATGCACAGCAATCTTGTGCAATGAAGAGATTAGTGCTTTTGCATTACAATGCATAATTAAACTCAAAGTGCATTGAAGAGAGTAGTGCTTTTGCAATGCATAAAATGACGTTTGCATTGAATCATAAGTGATTTCGTATTGAATTCCTTCAAGATCGTGTGCATTGAGATTGTGATTTTGCAGTGCAATTCATAAAAACTCGTGCATTGAAGATAGTGTGTTTGCATTGCAATGCATATTAGCAATCGTTGTGCAATGAAGAGATTAGTGCATTTGCATTGCAATGTTTAGTGTTTTTGCATTGCAAAAAAGAGATAGTATTTTTGAAGTGCAATACATTAATAACTAGTTGTGCATTAAAGAGATTAGTGCGTTTGCATTGCATTGCAAACAGCATTAAGCGATAATACTTTGCAGTGCAATGGATAAAGTTGTGCATTGAAGAGACCGTGCTGTTGCATTGCATTGCATATAAGAAATTGTTGTGAAATGAAGAGTACTTTTGCAAGGCATACAATAATTTGTTGAGCATTGGAGTCAATTGCTTTTGCAATGCATAAAATAACATGAGCACTGAATAGATAATTAGATTGCATTGCATTGAAGAGTTTATAGCTTTTTCTTTGCATACAGTTCTTGTTGTACATTGAAGAGTTAGTGCTTTTCATTGCAGTGCGTACAAGATGAACTTATGCACTGAATAGTGCTTTTAATGACATTACATATAGGAAATATGTGCAAAAAGGATATTAGTGCATTTACATTGCAATGCATACAACACTCTTTGTGCATTGAGGATAATAGTGCGTGTTTGCATTGCATTGCACATCAGCAATCTTTGTGCAATGAAGAGATTAGTGCTTTTGCATTACAATGCATAATTAAACTCAAAGTGCATTGAAGAGATTAGTGCTTTTGCAATGCATAAAATGACTTGTGCATTGAATCATAAGTGATTTCGTATTGAATTCCATCAAGATCTCGTGTGCATTGAGATAGTGATTTTGCAGTGCAATGCATAAAAAACTCGTGCATTGAAGATAGTGTGTCATTGCATTGTATATTAGCAATCATTGTGCAATGAAGAGATTAGTGCTAGTTCTTTTGCAATGCATACAATAATTTGTTGAGCATTGAAGAGATTGTGCTGTTGCAATAAGAAATCGCTGTGCATTGATAATACTTTTGCAGTGCAATGCATAAAGTTGTGCATTGAAGAGATCGTGCTGCTGCATTGCATTGTATATAAGAAATTGTTATGAAATGAAGAGATTAGTACTTTTGCAACGCATACAATAATTTGTTGAGCATTGAGTCAATTGCTTTTGCAATGCATAGAATAACGTGTGCACTGAATAGATAATTAGATTGCATTGCATTGAAGATTGAGGATAATAGCTTTTGCATTGCATACAGAAATTCTTGTTGTGCATTGAAGATTAGTGCTTTTACATTGCAATGCATACAAATAACTTATGCATTGAAGAGATTAGTGCTTTTGCAATGCATTACATATAGGAAATATGTGCAAAAAGGATATTAGTGCATTTTGCATTGCATACAAAATCTTGTGCATTGAATAATAGTGCTGTTTGCATTGCAATGCATATTAGCAATCGTTGTGCAATGAAGAGATTAGTGCTTTTTGCATTACAATGCATAATTAAACTCAAAGTGCATTGAAGATTAGTGCTTTTGCAATGCATAAAATAACGTGTGCATTGAATCATAAGTGATTTGTATTGCAATGCATTACAAGGAAATCTATGTGCATTGATATTAGTGCATTTTGCATTGCAATGCATAAAAACACTCTTTGTGCATTGAGGATAATAGTGTGTTTGCATTGCAATGCACATCAGCAATTTTGTGCAATGAAGAGATTAGTGCTAGTTCTTTTGCAATGCATACAATAATTTGTTGAGCATTGAAGAGATTGTGATGTTGCATTGCAAGGCAAATAAGAAATCGATGTGCATTGAATGACAACTGCTTTTGCAATGCTTAAAATAACGTGCATTGAAGAGATTAGTGCTTTTGCATTGCAATGCATACAGTACTTGTTGTGCATTGAAGCGTTTAGTGTTTTTGCATTGCAATGCATATAAGCATTAAGAGATAGTATTTTTGCAGTGCAATACATTAATAACTAGTTGTGCATTAAAGAGATTATTGCGTTTGCATTGCATTGCAAACAGCATTAAGCGATAATACTTTTGCAGTGCAATGCATCAATTTGTGCATTGAAGAGATCGTGCTGTTGCATTGCATTGGATATAAGAAATTGTTGTGAAATGAATATATTAGTACTTTTGTAACGCATACAATAATTTGTAGAGCATTGGAGTCAATTGCTTTTGCAATGCATAAAATAACATGAGCACTGAATAGATAATTAGATTGCATTGCATTGAAGAGTTTATAGCTTTTGCTTTGCATACAGTTCTTGTTGTACATTGAAGAGTTAGTGCTTTTCATTGCAGTGCGTACAAGATGAACTTATGCACCGAATAGATTAGTGCTTTTAATGACATTACATATAGGAAATATGTGCAAAAAGGATATTAGTGCATTTACATTGCAATGCATACAACACTCTTTGTGCATTGAGGATAATAGTGCGTGTTTGCATTGCAATGCACATCAGCAATCTTTGTGCAATGAAGAGATTAGTGCTTTTGCATTACAATGCATAATTAAACTAGTTCTTTTGCAATGCATACAATAATTTGTTGAGCATTGAAGAGATTGTGATGTTGCATTGCAAGGCATATAAGAAATCGATGTGCATTGAATGACAACTGCTTTTGGAATGCTTAAAATAACGTGCATTGAAGAGATTAGTGCTTTTGCATTGCAATGCATACAGTACTTGTTGTGCATTGAAGCGTTTAGTGTTTTTGCATTGCAATGCATATAAGCATTAAGAGATAGTATTTTGAAGTGCAATACATTAATAACTAGTTGTGCATTAAAGAGATTAGTGCGTTTGCATTGCATTGCAAACAGCATTAAGCGATAATACTTTTGCAGTGCAATGCATAAAGTTGTGCATTGAAGAGATCGTGCTGTTGCATTGCATTGCATATAAGAAATGCTGAATGCTGCCAAGGTAGGTGAAGTGGTCCTCGCTTCCTAGAGTGGTGTTATCTACTTTAATTATGGGCTGAAGTGACGGCTGGTTGGGTTGTGGTTGATACAGAACCAGAGTCTTCTTGATGTTCAAGGTCAGACCCAGGGCTCTGTATGCCTTGGCAAATGCATTTAGGATGCTCTGAAGGTCTTCAAGGGAATGTGCTACAATAACGTTATCATCGGCGTATTGCAGCTTTATGATGGTGGTATTCCTGAATTTACTCTTGGCTTTAAACCTGTTAAGGTTAAAGAGCCTACCATCAGTCCTATAAAGGATTGGGATCCCCTGTGGCAACTCCTGGCCAATAAGGTTAAGTATGGCTGCAATGAAGATGGAAAATAAGGTAGGTGCAATAATACATCCCTGTTTGACCGCAGTTTCAGAGCCACTCAGATTCAGAGCCACTGTTAAGCACTGTGGCTGACATGCCGTCATGCAATAGCCTCAGTACACGGATGTATTTGGCATGACATCCATACTTTGGTAGTATGCTCCACAGTGCCTGCCGATCCACAGAGTCAAAGGCCTTTGCCAAGTCTATAAAGACCATGTACAGAGGCAGTCCTTGTTCCCGACACTTTTCTTGTAGTTGGCGATCAGAAAAGATCATGTCAGTTGTTCCCCTAGATGGACGGAAACCGCACTATGTTTCAGGAAGCATCTCCTCAGATAGTGGTACCAGGCGGTTGACGAGGACACGAGCAAGGACTTTGCCTGTTGTTGATAAGAGCGAAATGCCTCTGTAGTTTCCACATTCATGTGCGTTGATGGATTCACTGTGTTTCAGAAGAGTGTGTCCTTCTTTTGGGCGCAGGGGATTTAAACCGCTGTGGCTAGGGCCATAGACAGCCTTAGTGGCATTAAAAAAACCTCTGATGTTACCTGAGTCTGCCATTCTCTGGAGTTCCAGAGACTTTTCTGTCCACCAGTTGGTCGGCGATGTCTGGTTCTGCTGAACTGTCACGGTTCAGAAGTTCTTTAAAGAGCTCCTTCCAATGTGCGTTGATGGATTCACTGTCTTTCAGAAGAGTGTGTCCATCTTTTGGGCGCAGGGGAATTTAAACCGCTGTGGCTAGGGCCATAGACAGCCTTAGAGGCATTAAAAAAACCTCTGATGTTACCTGAGTCTGCCACTTTTCTGTCCACCAGTTGTTCTTGAGCTTCCTCACCAATCTCTGAACGTCAGCTTTGGCTCTAGAGTGTGCTGCCCTTTGGCCTCACATTTATGTCATTTTGCCACACGCGGAGGCTTTTGTTTCCTAGAGATAAGTTGTTCTATCTCTATATCATTTCCATCAAACCAGTCCTGATGTTTCCTGGACTGATATCCAAGAGTGGATTTACATGAGTCATGGATGGTGGATTTGAAGACTCCAGTGCTCTTCGATGTTATCAGGATATTCTTGCTTAAGTAGTTGATGGATGGCAGTTTCATTCAGGCTGTCAAGGTTCAGTTGTTGCTTGGTCTGCTTCTTCTGAATCCTCCTCCTTTTTCTAAGTTTAATGGACATTGTGGATCGAATGAGGCGGTGGTCTGTCCAGCAATTGTCAGATTCTATCATTGCCCTAGTGATGTTCACATCACAGCGGTCCCTGGCCCTTAAAATCAATAAGGTGCCATTGCTTGGAACGAGGGTGTCTCCAAGATGCCTTAAATTTGTTTTTCTGTCGATAAGGAGTATTGGTAATGACGAGGTTGTCCTGAGCACACTTACTCAGAAGTAGCACTCCGTTGGAGTTGACGTTACCGATGCCCTCCTTTCCAATAGTACCCTTCCAGAGGTTGGTCCCGCCTACCCTAGCATTAAAGTCTCCAAGGAGGATTATCTTGTCCTCCTGGGGATTTTTGACAGGGTTCTTCCAGGCAGGCGTAAAAAGCTTATTTTTCTTCAACGTCGGAGTCTAGGGTAGGGGCATAGGCGCTCACTACTGTCGCTGTCTGGTTGTTGGCTAACACCAGGCGGATTGTCATGAGGCAATCCACGGAAGTTCAGAGAGGTGGTTGACAAGCTCGTTTTTGATGGCAAGTCCAACTCCATGGTTCCTAGCCTCATCGACTAGCTTTCCTTTCCAGAAGAAAGTGTAGCAACCTTTCTCCTCCTTCAGCTGCCCTTCACCTGCCCGTCGTGTTTCGGAGAGAGCAGCTATATCAATCCGGTATCTCTGCAGTTCTCTGATTATGATAGCGGTTCGTCTCTCAGGTCTGTCACTGGAGGTGCTGTCCAGCAGAGTGAGCACATTCCAGGCTCCAAAGTTCAATTTCTTTTGTTTCGGACCGCAAATTGGGTGTTCCCTCTGGAGGCGGTAATCCAGTCGGGGTATGAGGCAGGCGACTTTTTACCCCATGTGAGGTAAGCAGAGCGGATCCTAAATAGGACTGCTTAGTCATGGGTGTAGCTGCCGAAGAGCTCTTCTGCCTTGTTCCAAGAGCCCAGCGACTGAATCTGACACCCATCACCTAGATGTGCCGGCTCATGACTAGGGACTTCCAGGCTACACAACCCTGCCCCCGTTGCCACTTCCTGGTCGCCATACGCCTTTATCCAGTGTGGTAGGGTGGATTCCCTTTGTGGAGGACGCCTGTGCTTGGCATTATTTAACGTGTGGAGGCTGGTGCACAGACAACCACCACACGGTCCTTGGCAGGTCTGGGTCAGGATCCAGTGGCATGGAGTCCAAGACGACTGGGGACCCATCACTGCTGCAGCCTTCATCCATCTTCCCAGCCATTGTGATGCTCCACTTAAGTCAGCCATCATCCTCCGCCTGTTCTGATGTTGAAATCTATTGACGTGTTTTTTTTAGGGGTGTGCTCCCTTAACCTTTGCCTCTGTAGGCTACCCCACAAGGCAGTGGGACTATTTATCCTTAGCTGGGGCTGTGGTTGGCGAGTGCCAGGAAATGTCCACTGCTTGGTGGGCCTGGACACTGCGCTTCTGGGGCCCACGGCTGGTCCGAGATTCCCTTCAGCAGAGGTCACTATAGGCGGACCGTGGTCCGGATCCGGACCCGGACCCGGACCCGGCCGCCGTTCTGTCCGGACCCGGACCAATAATCCATAAATTATTGGAAATTATTTACTTTTGACGGAGCGTTTCTATTTTTAATCCGCGCAGCTTTTCTAGCATACTGGTTTAGCGCAGCCCAGGGAACTCACAGACCAATAGCATGCGTTGTAAATCATGTCACGTGATGCTACTCGAGTCAGACAGCAAGAGATACACACACACACACAGGGAGAGACGAGACGAAAGAGAGACAATGTTTCACATGGCGTGCTCTAAAAAAAGAAAAGTGAAGAAAAACTTCCCTTAAAGTTGCTTGGATTTGGGGCAACCATAAAAAAACATTTACTGATGGAGGGGTTGTCAAGGAGTGCATGAAACCTGAAACCTTATTTGAGGGAAAACAAAAAGAAGACATGTGAGTAAAAATCAAGCAAATACCTATCAGCATCATCAGCCACAAAGAAAACAGAAATATTAACCCATGATGTGTTAGCTCAGCTGGATGAAGCGATTCACAAAGCACCATGCATAGGCTTAGCTGTAGATGAGTCCACTTATGTGTCTGACAATGCTCAGCTGTTAGTTTTTGTGAGGTTCTTCAACAAGGACAAGGAAGAGTTGTTTGGTCCTGTATGGTGTCAAAAGGAAGAGTTGTTTGGACCTGTTTGGTGTCAAAAGCAGGTGTCATTCAATGCACAACAATTTCTTATATGCATTGCAACGCAACAACACAATCTCTTCAATGCTCAACAAATTATTGTATGCATTGCAAAAGAACTAGCACTAATCTGTTCTGTGCACGATTGCTAATATGCATTTCAATGCAAACACACTATCTTCAATGCACGAGTTTTTTATGCATTGCACTGCACAATCACCATCTCTTAATGCATATATGCATTAAAATGCAAAAACACTAAACTCTTCAATGTACAACAAGTACTGTATGCATTGCAATCTCTTTAATGCACAAGTTATTTTAAGCATTGCAAAAGCAGTTGTCATTCAATGCACAACGATTTCTTATATGCCTTGCAATGCAACAGCACAATCTCTACAATGCTCAACAAATTATTGTATGCATTGCAAAAGAACTAGCACTAATATCATCATTGCACAACGATTGCTAATATGCATTGCAATGCAAACACACTATCTTCAATGCACGAGTTTTTTATGCATTGCTCTGCAAAATCACTATCTCTTAATGTACACGAGATCTTGATGGAATTCAATACGAAAGCACTTATGTATTCAATGCCCACGTCATTGTATGCATTTCAAAAGCACTAATCTCTTCAATGCACAAAGATTGCTGATATGCATTGCAATGCAAACGCACTTTGAGTTTAATCATGCACTGTAATGCAAAAGCACGAATCTGTTCATTGCACAAAGAGTGTTGTATGCATTGCAATGTAAATGCACTAATCTCCTTATTGCACAGATTTCCTATATTCAGTCATTAAAAGCACTAATCTATTCGGTGCATAAGTTGATCTTGTATGCATTGCAATGAAAAGCACTAACTCTTGTAGACAATGTACAACAAGTACTGTATGCAATGCAAAGCAAAATCACTAAACTCATCAATGCAATGCAATCTAATTATCTATTCAGTGCACACGTTATTTTATGCATTGCAAAAGCAAATGAGTCTTCAATGCTAAACAAATTGTTGTATGCGTTGCAAAAGCACAATCTCTTCATTGCTCAACAATTTCTAATATGCATTACAATGCAAACTAACTAATCTCTTTAATGCGTAACTAATAATTCATGTATTGCACTGCAAAAGTACGATCTCTTTAATGCGTAACTAGTAATTCATGTATTGCACTGCAAAAGTATGATCTCTTAATGCTCATATGCATTGCAATGCAAAACACGAAACTCTTTAATGCACAACAAGTACTATATGCATTGCAATGCAAAAGCACTAATCTCTTCAATGCACAAGTTTTTATGCAATGCACTGCAAAATCAATATCTCTTAATGCACACGGATCTTGATGGAATTCTATACGAAATCACTTAAGTAATAATGCATTGCAAAAGCAATTGACACTTCAATGCTAAAAAAAAATATTGTATGCCTTGCAAAAGCACTAATCTCTTCATTGCACAAAGATTGCTGATATGCATTGCAATGGAAACGCATTATTATCCTCAATGCACAACGAGTGTTGTATGCATTGCAATGTAAATGCACTAATCTCCTTATTGCACAGATTTCCTATATGCAATGTCATTAAAAGCACTAATCTATTCATTGAATAAGTTCATTCTTGTATGCACTGCAATGAAAAGCACTAACTCTTCAATGTACTGTATGCAATGCAAAGCAAAAGCACTAAACTCTTCAATGCAATGCAATCTAATTATCTATTTAGTGCACACCTTATTTTATGAATGGCAAAAGCAATTGACTCTTCAATGCTCAACAAATTGTTGTATACGTTGTAAAAGCACTCATCTCTTCATTGCACAACAATTTATATATGCATTGCAATGCAACAGCACAATCTCTTCAATGCTCAACAAATTATTGTATGCATTGCAAAAGAACTAGCACTAATCTCTTCAATGCACAAAGATTGCTGATATGCATTGCAATGAAACACACTATTATCCTCAATGCACAACGAGTGTTGTATGCTTTGCAATGTAAATGCACTAATCTCCTTATTGCAAAGATTTCCTATATGCAATGTCATTAAAATCACTAATCTATTCAGTGCATCAGTTCATCTTGTATGCATTGCAATGAAAAGCACTAACTCTTGTAGACAATGTACAACAAGTACTGTATGCAATGCAAAGCAAAATCACTAAACTCTTCAATGCAATGCAATCAATTATCTATTCAGTGCTCACGTTATTTTATGCATTGCAAAAACAATTGACTCTTCAATGCTCAACGAATTATTGTATGCGTTGCAAAAGTACTAATCTCTTCAATGCACTTTGAGTTTAATCATGCATTGTAATGCAAAAGCACTAATCTCTTCAAAGCACATGTTTTTTTAATGCAATGCACTGCAAAATCACTATCTCTTAATGCACACAAGATCTTGATGGAATTCTATACGAAATCACTTATGTATTAATGCATTGCAAAAGCAATTGACACTTCAATGCTAAACAAATAATTGTATGCGTTAAAAAAGCACTAATCTCTTCATTGCATAAAGATTGCTGATATGCATTGCAATGCACTATTATCCTCAATGCACAGCGTGTGTTGTATGCATTGCAATGTAAATGCACTAATCTCCTTATTGCACAGATTTCCTATATGCAATGTCATTAAAAGTCATTAATCTATTCGGTGCATAATTTCATCTTGTATGCACTGCAATGAAAAGCACAAACTCTTGTAGACAATGTACAACAAGTACTGTATGCAATGCAAAGCAAAAGCACTAAACTCTTCAATGCAATGCAATCTAATTATCTATTTAGTGCACACCTTATTTTATGCATGGCAAAAGCAATTGACTCTTCAATGCTCAACAAATTGTTGTATACGTTGGAAAAGCACTAATCTCTTCATTGCACAAAATTCTATATCCATTGCAATGCAACAACACAATCTCTTCAATGCTCAACAAATTACTGTATGCATTGCAAAAGAACTAGCACTAATCTCTTCAATGCACAAAGATTGCTGATATGCATTGCAATGGAAACGCACTATTATCCACAATGCACAACGAGTGTTGTATGCATTGCAATGTAAATGCACTAATCTCCTTATTGCACAGATTTCCTATATGCAATGACATTAAAAGCACTAATCTATTCGGTGCATAAGTTCATCTGGTATGCATTGCAATGAAAAGCACTAACTCTTGTAGACAATGTACAACAAGTACTGTATGTAATGCAAAGCAAAAGCACTAAACTCTTCAATGCAATCTAATAATCTATTTAGTGCACACCTTATTTTATGCATGGCAAAAGCAATTGACTCTTCAACGCTCAACAAATTGTTGTATACGTTGGAAAAGCACTAATCTCTTCATTGCACAAAGATTGCTGATATGCATTGCAATGGAAACGCATTATTATCCTCAATGCACAACGAGTGTTGTATGCATTGCAATGTAAATGCACTAATCTCCTTATTGCACAGATTTCCTATATGCAATGTCATTAAAAGCACTAATCTATTCAGTGCATAAGTTCATTCTTGTATGCACTGCAATGAAAAGCACTAACTCTTCAATGTACTGTATGCAATGCAAAAGCAAAAGCACTAAACTCTTCAATGCAATGCAATCTAATTATCTATTTAGTGCACACCTTATTTTATGAATGGCAAAAGCAATTGACTCTTCAATGCTCAACAAATTGTTGTATACGTTGTAAAAGCACTCATCTCTTCATTGCACAACAATTTATATGCATTGCAATGCAACAGCACAATCTTCTTCAATGCTCAACAAATTATTGTATGCATTGCAAAAGAACTAGCACTGATCTCTTCAATGCACAAAGATTGCTGATATGCATTGCAATGGAAACACACTATTATCCTCAATGCACAACGAGTGTTGTATGCTTTGCAATGTAAATGCACTAATCTCCTTATTGCAAAGATTTCCTATATGCAATGTCATTAAAATCACTAATCTATTCGGTGCATCAGTTCATCTTGTGCAATGAAAAGCACTAACTCTTGTAGACAATGTACAACAAGTACTGTATGCAATGCAAAGCAAAATCACTAAACTCTTCAATGCAATGCAATCAATTATCTATTCAGTGCTCACGTTATTTTATGCATTGCAAAAACAATTGACTCTTCAATGCTCAACGAATTATTGTATGCGTTGCAAAAGTACTAATCTCTTCAATGCACTTTGAGTTTAATCATGCATTGTAATGCAAAAGCACTAATCTCTTCAAAGCACATGTTTTTTTAATGCAATGCACTGCAAAATCACTATCTCTTAATGCACACAAGATCTTGATGGAATTCTATACGAAATCACTTATGTATTAATGCATTGCAAAGCAATTGACACTTCAATGCTAAACAAATAATTGTATGCGTTAAAAAGCACTAATCTCTTCATTGCATAAAGATTGCTGATATGCATTGCAATGCACTATTATCCTCAATGCACAGCGTGTGTTGTATGCATTGCACAATGTAAATGCACTAATCTCCTTATTGCACAGATTTCCTATATGCAATGTCATTAAAAGTCATTAATCTATTCGGTGCATAATTTCATCTTGTATGCACTGCAATGAAAAGCACAAACTCTTGTAGACAATGTACAACAAGTACTGTATGCAATGCAAAGCAAAAGCACTAAACTCTTCAATGCAATGCAATCTAATTATCTATTTAGTGCACACCTTATTTTATGCATGGCAAAAGCAATTGACTCTTCAATGCTCAACAAATTGTTGTATACGTTGGAAAAGCACTAATCTCTTCATTGCACAAAAATTTCTATATGCATTGCAATGCAACAACACAATCTCTTCAATGCTCAACAAATTACTGTATGCATTGCAAAAGAACTAGCACTAATCTCTTCAATGCACAAAGATTGCTGATATGCATTGCAATGGAAACGCACTATTATCCACAATGCACAACGAGTGTTGTATGCATTGCAATGTAAATGCACTAATCTCCTTATTGCACAGATTTCCTATATGCAATGTCATTAAAAGCACTAATCTATTCGGTGCATAAGTTCATCTGGTATGCATTGCAATGAAAAGCACTAACTCTTGTAGACAATGTACAACAAGTACTGTATGCAATGCAAAGCAAAAGCACTAAACTCTTCAATGCAATGCAATCTAATTATCTATTTAGTGCACACCTTATTTTATGCATGGCAAAAGCAATTGACTCTTCAACGCTCAACAAATTGTTGTATACGTTGGAAAAGCACTAATCTCTTCATTGCACAAAGATTGCTGATATGCATTGCAATGCAAACGCACTATTATCCTCAATGCACAACGAGTGTTGTATGCATTGCAATGTAAATGCACTAATCTTCTTATTGCACAGATTTCCTTTATGCAATGTCATTAAAAGCACTAATCTATTCAGTGCATAAGTTTATTCTTGTATGCACTGCAATGAAAAGCACTAACTCTTCAATGTACTGTATGCAGTACTGTATGTACTGTATGCAATGCAAAGCAAAACACTAAACTCTTCAATGCAATGCAATCTAATTATCTATTTAGTGCACACCTTATTTTATGCATGGCAAAAGCAATTGACTCTTCAATGCTCAACAAATTGTTGTATCTGTTGTAAAAGCACTAATCTCTTCATTGCACAACAATTTATATATGGATTGCAATGCAACAGCACAATCTCTTCAATGCTCAACAAATTATTGTATGCATTTCAAAAGAGCTAGCACTAATCTCTTCAATGCACAAAGATTGCTGATATGCATTGCAATGAAACAAACTATTATCCTCAATGCACAACGAGTGTTGTATGCTTTGCAATGTAAATGCACTAATCTCCTTATTGCAAAGATTTCCTATATGCAATGTCATTAAAATCACTAATCTATTCGGTGCATCAGTTCATCTTGTATGCATTGCAATGAAAAGCACTAACTCTTGTAGACAATGTACAACAAGTACTGTATGCAATGCAAAGCAAAATCACTAAACTCTTCAATGCAATGCAATCAATTATCTATTCAGTGCTCACGTTATTTTATGCATTGCAAAAACAATTGACTCTTCAATGCTCAACGAATTATTGTATGCGTTGCAAAAGTACTAATCTCTTCAATGCACTTTGAGTTTAATCATGCATTGTAATGCAAAAGCACTAATCTCTTCAAAGCACATGTTTTTTTAATGCAATGCACTGCAAAATCACTATCTCTTAATGCACACAAGATCTTGATGGAATTCTATACGAAATCACTTATGTATTAATGCATTGCAAAAGCAATTGACACTTCAATGCTAAACAAATAATTGTATGCGTTAAAAAGCACTAATCTCTTCATTGCATAAAGATTGCTGATATGCATTGCAATGCACTATTATCCTCAATGCACAGCGTGTGTTGTATGCATTGCAATGTAAATGCACTAATCTCCTTATTGCACAGATTTCTATATGCAATGTCATTAAAAGTCATTAATCTATTCGGTGCATAATTTCATCTTGTATGCACTGCAATGAAAAGCACAAACTCTTGTAGACAATGTACAACAAGTACTGTATGCAATGCAAAGCAAAAGCACTAAACTCTTCAATGCAATGCAATCTAATTATCTATTTAGTGCACACCTTATTTTATGCATGGCAAAAGCAATTGACTCTTCAATGCTCAACAAATTGTTGTATACGTTGGAAAAGCACTAATCTCTTCATTGCACAAAAATTTCTATATGCATTGCAATGCAACAACACAATCTCTTCAATGCTCAACAAATTACTGTATGCATTGCAAAAGAACTAGCACTAATCTCTTCAATGCACAAAGATTGCTGATATGCATTGCAATGGAAACGCACTATTATCCACAATGCACAACGAGTGTTGTATGCATTGCAATGTAAATGCACTAATCTCCTTATTGCACAGATTTCCTATATGCAATGTCATTAAAAGCACTAATCTATTCGGTGCATAAGTTCATCTGGTATGCATTGCAATGAAAAGCACTAACTCTTGTAGACAATGTACAACAAGTACTGTATGCAATGCAAAGCAAAGCACTAAACTCTTCAATGCAATGCAATCTAATTATCTATTTAGTGCACACCTTATTTTATGCATGGCAAAAGCAATTGACTCTTCAACGCTCAACAAATTGTTGTATACGTTGGAAAAGCACTAATCTCTTCATTGCACAAAGATTGCTGATATGCATTGCAATGCAAACGCACTATTATCCTCAATGCACAACGAGTGTTGTATGCATTGCAATGTAAATGCACTAATCTTCTTATTGCACAGATTTCCTTTATGCAATGTCATTAAAAGCACTAATCTATTCAGTGCATAAGTTTATTCTTGTATGCACTGCAATGAAAAGCACTAACTCTTCAATGTACTGTATATGCAGTACTGTATGTACTAAAGCAAAACACTAAACTCTTCAATGCAATGCAATCTAATTATCTATTTAGTGCACACCTTATTTTATGCATGGCAAAAGCAATTGACTCTTCAATGCTCAACAAATTGTTGTATCTGTTGTAAAAGCACTAATCTCTTCATTGCACAACAATTTATATATGGATTGCAATGCAACAGCACAATCTCTTCAATGCTCAACAAATTATTGTATGCATTTCAAAAGAACTAGCACTAATCTCTTAGGTTAGCTGCATGGGAAAGAGATGCTGATGTTAAGGCAAAAGTGAGAGTAGCAGCAGCTACGTTTAGCAAAAGGAATCAAGACAATAAATGTCCTAAGAGAGAGGGCAGTTGTCATTACTGTGGTAAACCTGGGCATTGGATGAAAGAGTGTAGGAAAAACAAAAAGTACTTAATCGAAATGAACAATGTTACTCAGCTCCTACTCAGTCTGCTTGCTACTCTGAAGCAGCCCCTCCCCTCGTCATTAAACTTGTGGGGCAGCTTTCTGAGGTGTTAACCATTTGGGCTGTGAGGACTTAATTTCCCTAGTAATTTACAACCATGATGAAAGACTCTTGAAATAGAGCAAAAGGAAGGTGACTGTCTCTTCCTTCTATTGGGGGCAATGGTTAAGTACACTCACAGCCTTAAATGTTATACTAAAGAATATTCCAGCCAGACACCCTTCCTCTGTTATGATGTCTACTATGACTGATGTTTAATTGGAGAATGGAAAATGGCAATTCATAATTGCATTATTTTGGTTATTTTCAGAAATAAGTTATTACATAAGGATAGTTGCATACTACATACGGTTATTGAAGGCAACAGCTAGGCATGATATTCTGTTGCTTCCTACAATAAGTTTAGTGTAAGCAGTTATTCACAAACTTTAAAGGAAAACTTGGACTCGTGTCACACTGTAAAGTTGTTCCACCACCTACAGGGATAGGTTAGGACACGCGGACCAGTGAGGAGCCCAGGAAAGAACCGAATGCAACAGGCATCGGGGGCCAATCCTGCGGTGAAGATTCCCTCATAGGCCTTCCCATACCCAGTAGTCCATCCTTACCTCACTGTTCTTTAGGTGTCGCAGGAATTAAGAAATAGGAAAGAAGGAACAACAATAGCAGACTCAGATTGAACAGAGGATACAACCCTAATGTTTGCAATCTTTTAGAACAAATAATGCTCTGTTGCCTTTTGTTTTCTTTCTTAATTTGTGCAGATACCACTTGATGGCTGTTCCCAGACCCATACGCACAGACCTCCTCTCATGCGTATGAAGCCACAACCTCCGAAGGACAACTAGACTCATAACCGAGTCAACTGTCCAAAAATAAAAATACACAACGCAGAGAATCATTTACGGGAACTTCAGTCATCCATCAACATGATCAAGATTTACTTGCTACTACTCATTATGGACATCACAAAGTGTAGACTCCAGGAACAACATATTCTTCAAGCTGATGAATATGTCAAGAAACGCCTTGTTTGCTGGAAGGAACGTTTGCTTGCCAAGAAGCAAGAATCCCATGCGTGGCACATGATGGGAGGAACATCTGTCTACAACATCCTACCCAGCCAATTCAACGGCAGGTGCACCCTGGTTTCTACATAATTCAGCTCCAACTTCAAAGCAGGAAGATGGCTGCCGTCAAGAACACACTTATGCACAACCATGATGGTCAAGTACTTATGAAGAAAATCCAAAAAGACATTCTTGATCTGTCAGCGAAATTACATCAGATGACTGAAGGTAATTCTTCATGGTTCGGAAACGAATGACTCACAAGGAAAGGACTGTTCCAACCACAAAAGATTTTTACTCGTAAGAACTACACGGACCCTAGTGGCATGTTTGTTTCTGTGTCAGCATGTCATTCGTCACTACGGACAATCAACACAGAGCAAGTGATATGTGCCTGTAACTTTTTCAAGTTACATGAATAGAAGATAAAGCTTATGCTAACAAACATAAGCTACAGAATGGACTTAAGAAGGTTTAAATTTGTATTATGTGAGAGTTATTAGAACTCTCAAAGGGGACTGTGGGATTACAAATTCATAAATTGTTATGTCAAGGTTCCAATGTAATAGTATATAAACTGAAAACGTTATGTACGTAGTGTTTTACAGTTTGAGGTAAAGATTGACCGCATTCTAACAAGATCAAGTTAATCAGCCCAGGTGTTTGAGAAATTAGTCTTTTGTCTCTATGCACCTCCTGACCATTTGGTATGACAAGCTCAGGGCACAGTCGTACTTTTGTCTCTATGATAATGTGAATGTATGAGCAATACTGTCAGAGTGATTGGATTTGCATCTATGCATTTGAATGACACTATGCTGATTCGATTAGAACTGGTGACACTGAAACGTCTGGGGTGTGTCCCTTTACCTATACAACATTTGCATTCCTTTGTTTAGATTGTCTCCTCCTCAACTGTGTAAATCCCTCCCCCTGAAATGAGGATAAATTACAATGTATAATACTTTTTGTCAGACTTGATGACTACAGCCACCGACCGCACGTGCTCTCAATAAAGAGTCACATGTTATATCCAAGCTCTCCTGGTCTTCACTTCTGAGTTTCCAACAATGGCAAAAGCAATTGACTCTTCAATGCTCAACAAATTGTTGTATGCGTTGCAAAAGCACTAATCTCTTCAATTCACTTTGAGTTTAATCATGCATTGTAATGCAAAAGCACTAATCTCTTTAATGCACATGTTTTTTTAATGCAATGCACTGCAAAATCACTATCTCTTAATGCACACGAGATCTTGATGGAATTCTATACGAAATCACTTATGTATTAATGCATTGCAAAAGTAATTGACACTTCAATGCTAAACAAATGATTGTATGCGTTAAAAAAGCACTAATCTCTTCATTGCATAAAGATTGCTGATATGCATTGCAATGCAAACGCACTATTATCCTCAATGCACAACGAGTGTTGTATGCATTGCAATGTAAATGCACTAATCTCCTTATTGCACAGATTTCCTATATGCAATGTCATTAAAAGTAATTAATCTATTCGGTGCATAAGTTCATCTTGTATGCATTGCAATGAAAAGCACTAACTCTTGTAGACAATGTACAACAAGTACTGTATGCAATGCAAAGCAAAAGCACTAAACTCTTCAATGCAATCTAATAATCTATTTAGTGCACACCTTATTTTATGCATGGCAAAAGCAATTGACTCTTCAATGCTCAACAAATTGTTGTATACGTTGGAAAAGCACTAATCTCTTCATTGCACAAAGATTGCTGATATGCATTGCAATGCAAACGCACTATTATCCTCAATGCACAACGGGTGTTGTATGCATTGCAATGTAAATGCACTAATCTTCCAACACGATCTCATGACAATGCGTATAAATAGTAATGCAGTGTGCAATCTCGTAGAATGTATACGCCAAAATGAGTTTTGGCGTGCAAATGGTACGCCGTTTTTGGCGTGCATTTGATACTGTGGAGGAAAAAATTTAATCATAGAAGAAGATTTATGTTTAAGGTTACACAGAAATCAACATCTGTCTCTGTTATTCAAAAACACCTCTTAGCATGGGGTCACGGGACACGTAGATTGGGGACTCTCCCGGGCCTTAGATGTCACTTATTAAAACACACACACACACACACACACACACACACACACACACACACACACACACACACACACACACACACACATACACACACACACACCTCATAAAATGTAATAAACCCCATCACCGCTTGAGGCCTTGACACAAACACTGATGAGGGAAGATAAGAGGGGAAAGACATTTGTATCACCTTTTCCTCTGCGGAAAAACACTGAGACACTGAGAGGTATAAAAGCTTGGGCCTTCTATTGTTCCTCAGTTCACACTCGATGCAGGCATTATCTGGTTGTATTGACTGTGGATTCATTCTTGCAAGAATTAAATCTTTATAAAGACTCAATTGGCTAAGGTTTGTCTCTTATTCAGAAATGCAACGGAGTTAACGTTATTTTGCCGCAACAATACGCACTTTATGGCGTGTATATGACACGCTTTTGGGTAGGGTGAGGGTGGGGGTGAGGGGGGTTCGTACATATAATACGCCATAAAGTGCGTATCATGTGCACGCCAAAAACGGCGTACCATGTGCACGCCAAAATTAGTTTTGGCGTATACATTCTACGAGATTGCACACTCGTACTATTGATACGCATTTTCGTGAGATCGGGCTCAATCTTCTTACTGCACAGATTTCCTATATGCAATGTCATTAAAAGCACTAATCTACTCGGTGCATAAGTTCATTCTTGTATGCACTGCAATGACAAGCACTAACTCTTCAATGTACAACAAGTACTTTATGCAATGCAAAGCAAAAACACTAAACTCTTCAATGCAATGCAATCTAATTATGTATTCAGTGCACACGTGATTTTTTGCATTGCAAAAGCAATTGAGTTTTCATTGCTAAACAAAGTATGCGTTGCAAAAGCACTAATCTCTTCATTGCACAACAATTTCTTATATGGATTGCAATGCAACAGCACGATCTCTTCAATGCACAACTTTATGCATTGCACTGCAAAAGTACTATCGATTAATGCTATTTGCAATGCAATGCAAACACACTAATCTCTTTAATGCATAACTAGTTATTTATGTATTGCATTGCAAAAGTACTATCTCTTAATGCTCATCTGCAATGCAATGCAAAAACACGAAACTCTTTAATGCACAACAAGTACTGTATGCATTGCAATGCAAAAGCACTAATCTCTTCAATGCTCAACAAAATATTGTATGCATTGCAAAAGAACTAGCACTAATCTCTTCATTGCACATCGATTGCTAATATGCATTGCAATGCAAAAACACTATCTTCACTGCACAAGTTTTTTCTTAATGCACATGAGATCTTGATGGAATTCTATACGAAATCACTTATGTATTCAATGCACACTTCATTTTATGCATTGCAAAAGCACTAATCTCTTCAATGCACTTTGAGTTTAATTATGCATTGTAATGCAAAAGCACTAATCTCTTCATTGCACAAAGATTGCTGATATATATTGCAATCCAAACACACTATTATCCTCAATGCACAACTAGTGTTGTATGCATGCAATGTAAATGCACTAATCTCCTTATTGCACAGATTTCCTATATGCAATGTCATTAAAAGCACTAATCTATTCAGTGCATAAGTTAATTCTTGTTTGCATTGCAATGAAAAGCACTAACTCTTCCATGTACAAAACTTCCTCCAGCTCTCCATGATTCATGAGTGCCCAGCAGTCAGCCTCTCTCTCTCATGCATGCAATCAGTGCGTGCAGTGCCTCGCTAAAACCACGCCCCCTCCGACACTCATTTCAAATGCAAAGATGTCAGCCAATCACAACAGTGGGCGTTTTACTGAAGTCTCAAGCAGACACGCCCCTTGAAACAGGGCATTCAGCCAGAGGGTAATATTAGGACAGAAAAATGCGTTTTATTTCTAAATTATGACATTTTTTTAAATGTAAAAATCATACTAACAATATAAGTACACCTCAGGAAACATTATAAAATAATAGAAAAATGCCATGCTATGGGACCTTTAAAGTTAGAGATAATTCAGTGATTCATTGAGTAATGATTGTGTGTGTCTGACTTTGACACAGGGCGTGTGTGATGCGTCAGTGAAATAGTACTGGGATAGTAGTGCCTGTAGTTTAGTAGATATTGCATGCTGCATGCTACTTTCTGCTTGCTACACTCTGCTTACAGCTACTGCAATGCAGTAAACAAGGAGCCGAGTGTAAGTCTCCTCCTATCGGTACACAGCCTCTCCACCGTCAAGACTCCTACAGTGCCTCCTTGCGGCCACACAAGGAAACTGGGGCTTAGCCTTAAATGATTTCAAGCACTGCATAGATCTGCCACTTAAAAACGCTTTCCGTTTTTGTTTCAGTCTTGTTTTATGTATTATATATATATTTTCAATACGTATGAACTGATTGACACATTAGGTCTGTATCTGTGACATATCTTTAAGCATTTGTAAATAAGACCAGAAGAAATCCTTGGTTTTGGTGTTGGTTAATAGTCTTGTGTGAAAAGAAAAAATGTAAACAATTTAGATTAATTTTAACCGACTGCATATTTGTGAAAACAACATGAAATTTGTAAAATGTATGGTAACAACAGAGCAAAGTTGTGCTCGTTGTGTTTAGTGTTTTTCGAAAAAAAATGTGACTACAGATGTTAGCAAAACTATCTGTAAAGTCAAGGTGCAACGGAAATAACCGAATGTTCCTATGTCACCAGAGATAAGTTATCATTTTAAGTCATAGCTGTGATTTACAAAAAAAAAAAAAAAAAAAAAAAAAGTATAGAATTTATTTTTTGTGCAGACTTTAAGTTAACTTTTAAGATAATATGTAAAGACTTTTGACATTGTCATATTAATTTGTCTTCAGTAAAATTAAAAACACAATACACATATTTTATGTAACACATGAATAATAATTTTGATGTTTAAAGAAAAAAAAAATGTAAGTCTGTAACATGCAGATTCTTAGAGGGGTTTGAAATTGACTCCAATAATCCAAAAAGATTAAAGAAACCAACGAACAAGTATAATATCAAGTATCGCATAAACAGACGCAAGAAACTCAATACATATAATTGTACAAATACTGGTTTTACTGTAATGCATTATATCTTCAATACAAATGGACTTAACCACGATTAATACTGATTGATCATTTAGTATTGCTCAAAGTATAACTCAACTCAGCTTAAACAGTTTGTCTATTGTTAAAAGATGGGGTGTAACACAGTGTTACGTGTATCTGTGTTTATACCGTTTTGAGTCCATAGGTGGCGGGGGAATCCCCCCAACTTGTGACAAAGACATGACGTCACCCGGGATACCGGATAAAAGGGCGTTGGCGGCGACATGAAATCTCTCTCATCTCGTGTCCTGTTGACATCACGGCTGCCGCTCCTCGCCTCTTAGGAGCATATTCGTTCTCCTTTCGTTATTTGGTTAATTGGTGTTTCTTTGGAGTTTGTTGAGTATAACTATTTGTTTAGATTTAGCATTATCTACTCACTTTTCCTTAAGTTCGGTAACTGGTAGGATAGTTATGGCAAGCCGTTTTAACTTTTATTAATTCGCAGGATATGTATTCTTGATATCAACAAAGTTAATTATTGATATCAGAAATTAGATTTCGACTAGTAACAATGGCAATTTTGATATCAGAAATTATATTTTCACTAGTAAAAATGTTAATTCTTGATATCAACAATGACATCATCACTCGCAAAAATCGAATTGCTGATATCAAGAATTAAATTTCAACTAGTAAAAAATATTATTGTTGATATCAACAATTTATACAATGGGAATGGCAATAGGCAAGCCGTTTTAACTTTTAATCAATCGCAGGATATGTATTTTTGATATCAACAATTCAATTTTCACTAGTTAAAATGTTAATTCTTGATATCAGGAATTAGATTTCCACTAGTAACAATGACCATTTTTGATATCAGAAATTACATTTCCACTAGTAACAACATTAATTCTTGATATCAACAATTCAATTTTCACTAGTTAAAATGCTCATTTTTGATATCAAGAATTCAATTTCCACTAGTGAAAACTCTAATTCTTGATATCAGTAATTGTATTTCCACTAGTGACATGTCCCCATAGGCGGCCATTCAAAATCAATTCTTGATATCAACAATTGATTTCTTACTAGTAGAAATTCAATTTCAGATATCAGAAATACAATTCTTACTAGTAAAAATGCGAATTTCTGATATCAATAATTACTTTGTTAGTAGTGCAAACATCTATTCTTGATATCAACAATTGAATTGTTACTAGTAATAATGTTCATTTTGATATCAATAATTTGATTGTCACTAGTAACAATGTTCATTTCTGATATCATGAATGTGATTGTTACTAGTAAGAAAGACATTTTAGATATCTGAAATTATATTGATATCACAAATACATTTTCAGATATCAAAAATGAACATTTTTACTAGTAACAATTCAATTGTAGATATCAAGAATAGATTTCAACTAGTGACAATTGAATTCTTGATATCAGAAATCCATTTTTACTAGTAACAATATAATTATTGATATCAGCTATGGCAAGCCGTTTTAACTTTTAATCAAATCGCAGGATATGTATTTGTGATATCAACAATTCAATTTTCACTAGTTAAAATGTTAATTCTTGATATCAGAATTACATTTCCACTAGTAACAATGACCATTTTGATATCAGAAATTACATTTCCACTAGTAACAACATTAATTCTTGATATCAAAAATTCAATTTTCACTAGTTAAAATGCTCATTTTTGATATCAAGAATTCAATTTCCACTAGTGAAAACTCTAATTCTTGATATCAGTAATTGTATTTTCACTAGTGACATGTCCCCATAGGCGCCATTCAAAATCAATTCTTGATATCAACAATTGATTTCTTACTAGTAGAAATTCAATTTCAGTTATCAGAAATACAATTCTTACTAGTAAGAATGTGAATTTCTGATATCAATAATTACTTTGTTACTAGTGCAAACATCTATTCTTGATATCAACAATTTAATTGTTACTAGTAATAATGTTAATTTTTGATATCAATAATTAGATTGTCACTAGTAACAATATTCATTTCTGATATCATGAATGTGATTGTTACTAGTAAGAAAGACATTTTAGATATCTGAAATTATATTGATATCACAAATACATTTTCAGATATCAAAATGAACATTTTTACTAGTAACAATTCAATTGTTGATATCAAGAATAGGCATTTCAACTAGTGACAATTGAATTCTTGATATCAGAAATCCGCATTTTTACTAGTAACAATATAATTATTGATATCAAACAATATATTTCCACTAGTAAGAAGAACAAAGCTGATATCTGTATTCAGAATTAGTACTAGTAAGAAATGCATTTTTGATATCTGTAATAGTTTTGTCGCCATTTTAACATTTAAAACACATGTAGGATATGAATTGTTGATATCAACAATTACAATTCTAGATATCAACAATTAAATTCTTGATATCAGAAATGATGATTGATGATATCAGGAATTTAATTCTTGATATCAAAAATGACGCCATCACTCGCAGAAATACATTCATGATATCACAAATGAAATTACAACTAGTAAGAAACGTTCTTCTTGATATCTGTAATTAAATTCTTGATATCTGTAATTTAATTCTTACATGTTAAAATTACATTTTCACTAGTAAAATTTGTTATTGCAGATATCATGATTTCCTTTTTGGATATGTGCATAGTAATGAACTCCTTTTTGGATATGTGCATTGTAATGACGACCGGTTATAAATATTCAAATAAGAGCGTGATGTTTTCACGTGACAGAACGGCGATGGTATTGGCAGAGGAGGTTTTGAGGCAGATTGCAAGGCAATGTTATGCCATTTGAAGGACGTACGAATAACAGACGGAGCCGTTCGTCAATTCCGAAAAGTCCATTACAATTAAACATTTGAACTATATGATGCTGGTATTATAGTAAATATAAAACTCTAAGATATTTCATTACTGCAATTGCAAAAATTGGTTTAACAAAAACGCCAATATTGTCATATATCCTACTTGACAAGAGACTCGAACTGCCTCAAAAAGCTGTCAACTTATCATTAAAGCAGTTTTTCAAGCAGTGTTTGAGGTTATTAATGTGTAGAAAAATCTTCTTTATTTCTTGATAGGAATGGCTGGGCTCATGTTTGTGCTTCAAGCTTACAAACTGATATTAGTCACATTACATGCGACATTTGAATGACATTTCCCGTCAGAATACATGTTGCTCCCCCAAATAATGAATCTAGTCTTTCGATGAAGACGGTTGCAATAAGGGTGTACTCACACTAGCCAGTTTGAACCGTGCCCGAGTGCGTTTGACCACCAAAGCGCGGTTCGTTTGACTAGTGTGAGTGCTCCAGGCTCGTGCCGGCGCGGCTCGATTAACCGGCCGGGCCCGCATGGAAGAGGTGGGCCAGAGCACGGTTCAGTTGGACCCGGGCGCGGTTCGCATGCAGTGTGAGCGCTAACCGCGCCGGAGCACGGAACAGCTGTGCATTACTATCATCATTATGACAGCAAACTCCAAACTTTTACTATTTGGGTACACTTTTCGATTTAATAAAGTTTAGGTTCATAACGGTCCTGGTTCTCCCCTTATTGATGGACAATTGTAGTTTGTGAGTAAAGCTGCTAATTCCTCCATCAAAGTCAGCTGCCTCCATAATAATCTTCTGATAGCCTACGTGCAGTACAATCAAGTAAAAATCGCTGCGGCATAAATGATAAATCTATTAGGCAGTCTATTAGCGAAAGGGCTTTTCTTTCGGTCTTCTTCAAAACAGAAAGTTGCATCGTGAATGACGTGGCGTGCTCCGGCCCGGTACGTTAAGTGCAATGTGAGTGCAGGCCAGCGGGGTGTCGGGACGGGGACAATCAGTGCTCGGGCACGGTACAAGGAACCGTGCCTAGTGTGAGTACACCTAAAAAGCAAAAAACGTTGCTGTTATTGTCAGTAATTTGAGAATAGTGTGACACTGACATCACAGACAGCAATATACATGGCCTTCTCAAAAAAATTGCATATTGTGATAAAGTTCATTATTTTCCATAATGTAATGATAAAAATTAAACTTTCATATATTTTAGATTCATTGCACACCAACTGAAATATTTCAGGTCTTTTATTGTTTTAATACTGATGATTTTGGCATACAGCTCATGAAAACCCAAAATTCCTATCTCAAAAAATTAGCATATTTCATCTGACCAATAAAGAGAAGTGTTTTTAATACAAAAAAGTCAACCTTCAAATAATTATGTTCAGTTATACACTCAATACTTGGTGGGAATCCTTTTGCAGAAATGACAGCTTCAATGCGGCGTGGCATGGAGGCAATCAGCCTGTGGCACTGCTGAGGTGTTATGGAGGCCCAGGATGCTTCGATGGCGGCATTAAGCTCATCCAGAGTGTTGGGTCTTGCGTCTCTTAACTTTCTCTTCACAATATCCCACAGATTCTCTGGGGTTCAGGACAGGAGAGTTGGCAGGCCAATTGAGCACAGTAATACCATGGTCAGTAACCCATTTACCAGTGGTTTTGGCACTGTGAGCAGGTGCCAGGTCGTGCTGAAAAAACGAAATCTTCATCTCCATAAAGCTTTTCAGCAGATGGAAGCATGAAATCCAAAATCTCCAAAATCTCCTGATAGCTAGCTGCATTGACCCTGCCCTTGATAAAACACAGTGTACCAACACCAGCAGCTGACATGGCACCCCAGACCATCACTGACTGTGGGTACTTGACTCTGGACTTCAGGCATTTTGGCATTTCCTTCTCCCCAGTCTTCCTCCAGACTCTGGCACCTTGATTTCCGAATGACATGCAAAATTTGAGCGACAGTCCAGTGCTGCTTCTCTGTAGCCCGGGTCAGGCGCTTCTGCCACTGTTCCTGGTTCAAAAGTGGCTTGACCTGGGGAATGCGGCACCTGTAGCCCATGTCCTGCACACGCCTGTGCGCGGTGGCTCTGGATGTTTCTCCAGACTCAGTCCACTGCTTCCGCAGGTCCCCCAAGGTCTGGAATCGGTCCTTCTCCACAATCTTCCTCAGGGTCCGGTCACCTCTTCTCGTTGTGCAGTGTTTTTGCCACACTTTTCCTTCCCACAGACTTCCCACTGAGGTGCCTTGATACAGCACTCTGGGAACAGCCTATTCGTTCAGAAATGTCTTTCTGTGTCTTACCCTCTCGCTTGAGGTGTCAATGATGGCCTTCTGGACAGCAGTCAGGTCGGCAGTCTTACCCATGATTGCGGTTTTGAGTAATGAACCAGGCTGGGAGTTTTTAAAAGCCTCAGGAATCTTTTGCAGGTGTTTAGAGTTAATTAGTTGATTCAGATGATAAGGTTAATAGCTCGTTTAGAGAACCTTTTCATGATATGCTAATTTTTTAGAATTTTGGGTTTTCATGAGCTGTATGCCAAAATCATCAGTATTAAAACAATAAAAGACCTGAAATATTTCAGTTGGTGTGCAATGAATCTAAAATATATGAAAGTTTAATTTTTATCATTACATTATGGAAAATAATTAACTTTATCACAATATGCTAATTTTTGAGAAGGACCTGTAGTGTCGGCCATGTGAATTCCATGTGTACCAGATTTGGACCCTGTCTGGGATGTCCATTTCAAATTTGCTTTGTAAAATGTAAATGCTGAACTAATTTCATTCGTGCATGGCTGTAGCCTAAAACAAGAAAGAAAAAAAAGAATAAATAAACAGAGAAAGCTACATGAATGCAAGACAACAGAAAATTGATGGATGTCTAAACTTTATCTAAACTTGTGTCACTGATGCCAAAGAGCTCGTCATATAACTGGATTTTAGAATTTTGAAAGATGTTTGTTAAACGCGGAACTGTGGTAAATTAACGTTTGACATTACTCTGCAGTTCATGTTTCTATTCTAGCCCAAACAGATACATGGACAAAATGCATTGCACAAGGCATATTCAGAAATACATTTCATAGCAGAAGACAAGTTTTATGATCATTTTAAAACGTTAAATGTAATCCATTAAATTCAGTCTTAATTTCAGTGTCGGTGCTGGGGTGGGGCATTTGAGGGCCGTTCAGTGCCCTGACCTCGTGACACACCGGCCACAGCCACCAGTAGCATGAAATAAAAAAAAATTATAATATTAAAGGCTAATATTTTAACATAGCCTAATTATGAAATGGATTTCAACTCCCACACCAATACTCTGTCATTTTTAGCCATACAGATAAGTGCAGGACATAATTATAAACCGTCTACTTTTATTTGTGTACACTCACAATAACAACAGAGACAGTGGATTCAGGGAACATTATTTTGCATGCACTCCACTCCAAACGCAGTCTTCATTTCAAAAATGTATTTTGTTTATTAAACGGAATTTTTTAATTTCAAAAGCATTTCTAAATTCAGTTCATATTTCCAACAAACAAAATTTTAAGCCAAAATAACGGGGGGAAAAAAGAAAAGAAAAAAAAACTTGGTGAGTTGGCTATACCACCATAAAAAATTCAAACATTTCACTCTTTTAATTTTAATTAATGTTTTAATTAATGTCTCATTTCCATTACAAATAATGGCTAATGTGGTGATACACATTTGTGGCATAATGTGCCACAAAATAATAAAAAAAGCCTTTCCGATGTGATTTGTGATGAGACAAGAGAGAAGAGCAAGCTCTGCAAAGGCGGATTCGAACCGTGTTGATCAGCGACAAAACAATGATGAGTGAAACCATGCTCAACGGATTGCGCCACTAAGGGCGTTTACTTTAAAGTGTTTTTATTTATTTTTTATTTTTAAACTCAGTTGCTATTGTCAGATTTTTTTAAACTATACGACTGGCTGTCATCTGATTTTTAAATATGCATAAGCGATGTAGGCTTTTGTAATTAAATTATGCACATTTCCAAAAAGGAATTAATGATATGTGAAACGCGAGTGATGACGTCATTTCTGATAGCCTATCAGGAATTCATATCCAGCGAAGGAATTAAAGTCAAAAGGCGGTTTTAACATTTATTCATTCCCAGGATATGTAGCTATTCTTGATATCAACAATTATATTCTTGATATCAGCAATTATTTCTTGATATCAACAATTATATTCTTGATATCAACAATTAGTTCTTGATATCAACAATTAATTCTTGATATCAACAATTAATTCTTGATATCAACAATTAATTCTTGATATCAACAATTATATTCTTGATATCAACAATTAATTCTTGATATCAACAATTAATTCTTGATATCAACAATTAATTCTTGATATCAACAATTATATTCTTGATATCAACAATTATATTCTTGATATCAACAATTAATTCTTGATATCAACAATTATATTCTTGATATCAACAATTAATTATTGATATCAACAATTAATTATTGATATCAAGAATAGCTACATATCCTGGGAATGAATAAATGTTAAAACCGCTGGCTACTGCAAGCCGTTTTGACTTTTATTCCTTCGCTGGATATGAATTCCTGATAGGCTATCAGAAATGACGTCATCACTCGCGTTTCACATATCATAAATTCCTTTTGGAAATGTGCATCATTTAATTACAAAGCCTACATCGCTTATGCATATTTAAAAATCAGACGACAGCCAGTCGTATAGTTTAAAAGTTGCTCACGCGAGTGCAAAACATTTTACACTACAACTTACAATAGACAAAAAATCTAGTCTTTTCTTTAAGTTTTTTAATCTTTTTAGAAGGAATCCTGCAAGTCATAATAACTTTGTTTCCACCCCCCAAAAAAGACAAGTGCTCTCCTCAGCTTTACCTGAGGAAAAAAGCCATGTGTTGACTATAAAACATAGACTTTAAGTTATATGTATCTGTGGTTAAATTACTAGATTTTCATGTCAATGCATGTTTATTTTAATGCGAACAATGCTGTCACTGCATGTTAATAACGGACTTGACACTTGATGAGACCAGTGTTATTTTTAATGCACTTCACATGCACAATTGTGATACCGCAGCAGTCACTTCACAGCCGATCTGGGTAGAGAGTGTAAATAGTTTGGCTCAGCACAGGCTATCCCATAAGATAAAGTGTCGGTGTAGCCTATAATAATACATCAAAATGTACAGTAAAAAAAACTCGCAACTGTAGGATTTGTGCATGCGTGATGACGACTCATTCCTTAATTATATCCATATGTAAATGTCATGGAATGATATAAAAATCGTCAGTAAAACGTTCAAACTTTGACTCATTACACATTATCTTTCGTTTTGGTTGTATTTTTATTTAATGCATTATAAGTGTAATTAAAACTAAAATAAACATGAAAAAACGACATGATGTTATGTTCAGGACAATGATAAAATAAAAGATAAATTAATGCCTTGTTCATTTTCCATTAATTCTCTGAAGTACCCAGTGGCGATACAAATAAACAGGATTAAACTACTTTTTTAAAAAGAAAGGAAAAATCAAACCATCATATATGTTTTATATTTCATTAACTAAACAAATAAATAAATTATGAGCCGTTTCTCTGCACGGATGTTCTTCCTCCATCTTTGGCCTAAAGATTATGGGAAAACCAGATCTCATTAATATTCATGAACTAATTACCATAGCTATTATTACATGTAAAAATGGCATTTCTAGATATCTGAAATTGTATTTTTACTAGTAAAAATATAATTTAAGATATCAGCAATTCTATTTCCACTAGTTGCAAGGGTAATTTCAGATATCAACTGCCTGCTGATATCAATAATTATATTGTTACTAGTAAAAATGCGGATTTCTGATATCAAGAATTCAATTGTCACTAGTTGAAATGCCTATTCTTGATATCAACAATTGAATTGTTACTAGTAAAAATGTTCATTTTGATATCTGAAAATGTATTTGTGATATCAATATAATTTCAGATATCTAAAATGTCTTTCTTACTAGTAACAATCACATTCATGATATCAGAAATGAACATTGTTACTAGTGACAATCAAATTATTGATATCAAAATGAACATTATTACTAGTAACAATTCAATTGTTGATATCAAGAATAGATGTTTGCACTAGTAACAAAGTAATTATTGATATCAGAAATTGCATTTTACTAGTAAATTGTATTTCTGATATCTGAAATTGGAATTTCTACTAGTAAGAAATCAATTGTTGATATCAAGAACTGATTTTGAATGGCCGCCTATGGGGACATGTCACTAGTGGAAATACAATTACTGATATCAAGAATTAGAGTTTTCACTAGTGAAATTGAATTCTTGATATCAAAAATGAGCATTTAACTAGTGAAAATTGAATTGTTGATATCAAGAATTAATGTTGTTACTAGTGGAAATGTAATTTCTGATATCAAAATGGTCATTGTTACTAGTGGAAATCTAATTCCTGATATCAAGAATGAACATTTTAACTAGTGAAAATTGAATTGTTGATATCAAAAATACATATCCTGCGATTGATTAAAAGTTAAAGCGGCTTGCCTATTGCCATTCCCATTGTATAAATTGTTGATATCAACAATAATATTTTTACTAGTTGAAATTTAATTCTTGATATCAGCAATTCGATTTTTGCGAGTGATGATGTCATTGTTGATATCAGAATTAACATTTTACTAGTGAAAATATAATTTCTGATATCAAAAATTGCCATTGTTACTAGTCGAAATCTAATTTCTGATATCAATAATTAACTTTGTTGATATCAAGAATACATATCCTGTATGGCAATTAACTTTTATTAAGTTTAAAGATATGTATTCTTGATATCAACAAAGTTAATTATTGATATCAGAAATTAGATTTCGACTAGTAACAATGGCAATTTTTGATATCAGAAATTATATTTTCACTAGTAAAAATGTTAATTCTTGATATCAACAATGACATCATCACTGCAAAAATCGAATTGCTGATATCAAGAATTAAATTTCAACTAGTAAAATATTATTGTTGATATCAACAATTTATACAATGGGAATGGCAATAGGCAAGCCGTTTTAACTTTTAATCAATCGCAGGATATGTATTTTTGATATCAACAATTCAATTTTCACTAGTTAAAATGTTCATTCTTGATATCAGGAATTAGATTTCACTAGTAACAATGACCATTTTGATATCAGAAATTACATTTCCACTAGTAACAACATTAATTCTTGATATCAACAATTCAATTTTCACTAGTTAAAATGCTCATTTTGATATCAAGAATTCAATTTCCACTAGTGAAAACTCTAATTCTTGATATCAGTAATTGTATTTCCACTAGTGACATGTCCCCATAGGCGGCCATTCAAAATCAATTCTTGATATCAACAATTGATTTCTTACTAGTAGAAATTCCAATTTCAGATATCAGAAATACAATTCTTACTAGTAAAATGCGAATTTCTGATATCAATAATTACTTTGTTACTAGTGCAAACATCTATTCTTGATATCAACAATTGAATTGTTACTAGTAATAATGTTCATTTTGATATCAATAATTTGATTGTCACTAGTAACAATGTTCATTTCTGATATCATGAATGTGATTGTTACTAGTAAGAAAGACATTTTAGATATCTGAAATTATATTGATATCACAAATACATTTTCAGATATCAAAATGAACATTTTTACTAGTAACAATTCAATTGTTGATATCAAGAATAGGCATTTCAACTAGTGACAATTGAATTCTTGATATCAGAAATCGCATTTTTACTAGTAACAATATAATTATTGATATCAGCAGGCAGTTGATATCTGAAATTACCCTTGCAACTAGTGGAAATAGAATTGCTGATATCTTAAATTATATTTTTACTAGTAAAAATACAATTTCAGATATCTAGAAATGCCATTTTTACATGTAATAATAGCTATGGTAATTAGTTCATGAATATTAATGAGATCTGGTTTTCCCATAATCCTCTTTAGGCCAAAGATGGAGGAAGAACATCCGTGCAGAGAAACGGCTCATAATTTATTTATTTGTTTAGTTAATGAAATATAAAACATATTTGATGGTTTGATTTTTCCTTTTCTTTTAAAAAAAGTAGTTTAATCCTGTTTATTTGTATCGCCACTGGGTACTTCAGAGAATTAATGGAAAAATGAACAAGGCATTAATTTATCTTTTATTTTATCATTGTCCTGAACATAACATCATGTCGTTTTTTCATGTTTATTTTAGTTTTAATTACACTTTATAATGCATTAAATAAAAATACAACCAAAACGAAGATAATGTGTAATGAGTCAAAGTTTGAACGTTTTACTGGACGATTTTTATATCATTCCATGACATTTACATATGGATATAATTAAGGAATGAGTCGTCATCACGCATGCACAAATCCTACAGTTGCGAGTTTTTTTTACTGTACATTTTGATGTATTATTATAGGCTACACCGACACTTTATCTTATGGGATAGCCTGTGCTGAGCCAAACTATTTACACTCTCTACCCAGATCGGCTGTGAAGTGACTGCTGCGGTATCACAATTGTGCATGTGAAGTGCATTAAAAAATAACACTGGTCTCATCAAGTGTCAAGTCCGTTATTAACATGCAGTGACAGCATTGTTCGCATTAAAATAAACATGCATTGACATGAAAATCTAGTAATTTAACCACAGATACATATAACTTAAAGTCTATGTTTATAGTCAACACATGGCTTTTTCCTCAGGTAAAGCTGAGGAGAGCACTTGTCTTTTTTGGGGGGTGGAAACAAAGTTATTATGACTTGCAGAATTCCTTCTAAAAAGATTAAAAAACTTAAAGACTAGATTTTTTTGTCTATTGTAAGTTGTAGTGTAAAATGTTTTGCACTCGCGTGAGCAACTTTTTAAACTATACGACTGGCTGTCGTCTGATTTTTAAATATGCATAAGCGATGTAGGCTTTTGTAATTAAATGATGCACATTTCCAAAAAGGAATTAATGATATGTGAAACGCGAGTGATGACGTCATTTCTGATAGCCTATCAGGAATTCATATCCAGCGAAGGAATAAAAGTCAAAACGGCTTGCAGTAGCCGGCGGTTTTAACATTTATTCATTCCCAGGATATGTAGCTATTCTTGATATCAAGAATTAATTGTTGATATCAATAATTAATTGTTGATATCAAGAATATAATTGTTGATATCAAGAATTAATTGTTGATATCAAGAATATAATTGTTGATATCAAGAATATAATTGTTGATATCAAGAATATAATTGTTGATATCAAGAATTAATTGTTGATATCAAGAATTAATTGTTGATATCAAGAATATAATTGTTGATATCAAGAATTAATTGTTGATATCAAGAATTAATTGTTGATATCAAGAATTAATTGTTGATATCAAGAATTAATTGTTGATATCAAGAACTAATTGTTGATATCAAGAATATAATTGTTGATATCAAGAAATAATTGCTGATATCAAGAATATAATTGTTGATATCAAGAATAGCTACATATCCTGGGAATGAATAAATGTTAAAACCGCTGGCAACTGCAAGCCGTTTTGACTTTTATTCCTTCGCAGGATATGAATTCCTGATAGGCTATCAGAAATGACGTCATCACTCGCGTTTCACATATCATTAATTCCTTTTGGGAAATGTGCATAATTTAATTACAAAAGCCTACATCGCTTATGCATATTTAAAAATCAGATGACAGCCAGTCGTATAGTTTAAAAAATCTGACAATAGCAACTGAGTTTAAAAATAAAAAAATAAATAAAAACACTTTTAAAGTAAACGCGTCCTTAGTGGCGCAATCCGTTGAGCATGGTTTCACTCATCATTGTTTTGTCGCGATCAACACGGTTCGAATCCGCCTTTTGCAGAGCTTGCTCTTCTCTCTTGTCTCATCACAAATCACATCGGAAAGGCTTTTTTTTATTATTTTGTGGCACATTATGCCACAAATGTGTATCCCACCACATTAGCCATTATTTGTAATGGAAATGAGACATTAATTAAAACATTAATTAAAATTAAAAGAGTGAAATGTTTGAATTTTTTATGGTGGTATAGCCAACTCACCAAGTTTTTTTCTTTTCTTTTTCCCCGTTATTTTGGCTTAAAATTTTGTTTGTTGGAAATATGAACTGAATTTAGAAATGCTTTTGAAATTAAAAAATTCCGTTTAATAAACAAAATACATTTTTGAAATGAAGACTGCGTTTGGAGTGGAGTGCATGCAAAATAATGTTCCCTGAATCCACTGTCTCTGTTGTTATTGTGAGTGTACACAAATAAAAGTAGACGGTTTATAATTATGTCCTGCACTTATCTGTATGGCTAAAAATGACAGAGTATTGGTGTGGGAGTTGAAATCCATTTCATAATTAGGCTATGTTAAAATATTAGCCTTTAATATTATAATTTTTTTTTATTTCATGCTACTGGTGGCTGTGGCCGGTGTGTCAGAGAGGTCAGGGCACTGAACGGCCCTCAAATGCCCCACCCCAGCACCGACACTGAAATTAAGACTGAATTTAATGGATTACATTTAACGTTTTAAAATGATCATAAAACTTGTCTTCTGCTATGAAATGTATTTCTGAATATGCCTTGTGCAATGCATTTTGTCCATGTATCTGTTTGGGCTAGAATAGAAACATGAACTGCAGAGTAATGTCAAACGTTAATTTACCACAGTTCCGCGTTTAACAAACATCTTTCAAAATTCTAAAATCCAGTTATATGACGAGCTCTTTGGCATCAGTGACACAAGTTTAGATAAAGTTTAGACATCCATCAATTTTCTGTTGTCTTGCATTCATGTAGCTTTCTCTGTTTATTTATTCTTTTTTTCTTGTTTTAGGCTACAGCCATGCACGAATGAAATTAGTTCAGCATTTACATTTTACAAAGCAAATTTGAAATGGACATCCCAGACAGGGTCCAAATCTGGTACACATGGAATTCACATGGCCGACACTACAGGTCCTTCTCAAAAAATTAGCATATTGTGATAAAGTTAATTATTTTCCATAATGTAATGATAAAATTAAACTTTCATATATTTTAGATTCATTGCACACCAACTGAAATATTTCAGGTCTTTTATTGTTTTAATACTGATGATTTTGGCATACAGCTCATGAAAACCCAAAATTCTAAAAAATTAGCATATCATGAAAAGGTTCTCTAAACGAGCTATTAACCTTATCATCTGAATCAACTAATTAACTCTAAACACCTGCAAAAGATTCCTGAGGCTTTTAAAAACTCCCAGCCTGGTTCATTACTCAAAACCGCAATCATGGGTAAGACTGCCGACCTGACTGCTGTCCAGAAGGCCATCATTGACACCCTCAAGCGAGAGGGTAAGACACAGAAAGACATTTCTGAACGAATAGGCTGTTCCCAGAGTGCTGTATCAAGGCACCTCAGTGGGAAGTCTGTGGGAAGGAAAAAGTGTGGCAAAAACACTGCACAACGAGAAGAGGTGACCGGACCCTGAGGAAGATTGTGGAGAAGGACCGATTCCAGACCTTGGGGGACCTGCGGAAGCAGTGGACTGAGTCTGGAGTAGAAACATCCAGAGCCACCGCGCACAGGCGTGTGCAGGACATGGGCTACAGGTGCCGCATTCCCCAGGTCAAGCCACTTTTGAACCAGGAACAGTGGCAGAAGCGCCTGACCGGGCTACAGAGAAGCAGCACTGGACTGTCGCTCAAATTTTGCATGTCATTCGAAATCAAGGTGCCAGAGTCTGGAGGAAGACTGGGGAGAAGGAAATGCCAAAATGCCTGAAGTCCAGAGTCAAGTACCCACAGTCAGTGATGGTCTGGGGTGCCATGTCAGCTGCTGGTGTTGGTACACTGTGTTTTATCAAGGGCAGGGTCAATGCAGCTAGCTATCAGGAGATTTTGGAGATTTTGGATTTCATGCTTCCATCTGCTGAAAAGCTTTATGGAGATGAAGATTTCGTTTTTCAGCACGACCTGGCACCTGCTCACAGTGCCAAAACCACTGGTAAATGGGTTACTGACCATGGTATTACTGTGCTCAATTGGCCTGCCAACTCTCCTGTCCTGAACCCCACAGAGAATCTGTGGATATTGTGAAGAGAAAGTTAAGAGACGCAAGACCCAACACTCTGGATGAGCTTAATGCCGCCATCGAAGCATCCTGGGCCTCCATAACACCTCAGCAGTGCCACAGGCTGATTGCCTCCATGCCACGCCGCATTGAAGCTGTCATTTCTGCAAAAGGATTCCCCACCAAGTATTGAGTGTATAACTGAACATAATTATTTGAAGGTTGACTTTTTTGTATTAAAACACTTCTCTTTTATTGGTCGGATGAAATATGCTAATTTTTGAGATAGGAATTTTGGGTTTTCATGAGCTGTATGCCAAAATCATCAGTATTAAAACAATAAAAGACCTGAAATATTTCAGTTGGTGTGCAATGAATCTAAAATATATGAAAGTTTAATTTTTATCATTACATTATGGAAAATAATGAACTTTATCACAATATGCAATTTTGAGAAGGCCATGTATATTGCTGTCTGTGATGTCAGTGTCACACTATTCTCAAATTACTGACAATAACAGCAACGTTTTTTGCTTTTTTAGGGTGTACTCACACTAGGCACGGTTGCCTTGTACCGTGCCCGAGCACGATTGTCCCCCGTCCCGACACCCCCGCTGGCCTGCACTCACATTGCACTTAACGTACCGGGCGAGCACGCTTACGTCATTCACGATGCAACTTTCTGTTTTGAAGAAGACCGAAAGAAAAGCCCTTTCGCTAATAGACTGCCTAATAGATTTATCATTTATGCCGCACAGCGATTTTTACTTGATTGTACTGCACGTAGGCTATCAGAAGATTATTATGGAGGCAGCTGACTTTGATGGAGGAATTAGCAGCTTTACTCACAAACTACAATTGTCCATCAATAAGGGGAGAACCAGGACCGTTATGAACCTAAACTTTATTAAATCGAAAAGTGTACCCAAATAGTAAAAGTTTGGAGTTGCTGTCATAATGATGATAGTAATGCACAGCTGTTCCGTGCTCCGCGCGGTTAGCGCTCACACTGCATGCGAACCGCGCCCGGGTCCAACTGAACCGTGCTCTGGCCCACCTCTTCCATGCGGGCCCGGGCCGGCTAATCGAGCCGCGCCGAGGCACGGTTCGGAGCACTCACACTAGTCAAACGAACCGCGCTTTGGTGGTCAAACGCACTCGGGCACGGTTCAAACTGGCTAGTGTGAGTACACCCTTATTGCAACCGTCTTCATCGAAAGACTAGATTCATTATTTGGGGGAGCAACATGTATTCTGACGGGAAATGTCATTCAAGTGTCGTGCATGTAATGTGACTAATATCAGTTTGTAAGCTTGAAGCACAAACATGAGCCCAGCCATTCCTATCAAGAAATAAAGAAGATTTTTCTACACATTAATAACCTCAAACACATATGTGCTTGAAAAACTGCTTTAATGATAAGTTGACAGCTTTTTGAGGCAGTTCGAGTCTCTTGTCAAGTAGGATATATGACAATATTGGCGTTTTTGTTAAACCAATTTTTGCAATTGCAGTAATGAAATATCTTAGAGTTTTATATTTACTATAATACCAGCATCATATAGTTCAAATGTTTAATTGTAATGGACTTTTCTTGACGGCTCCGTCTGTTATTCGTACGTCCTTCAAATGGCATAACATTGCCTTGCAATCTGCCTCAAAACCTCCTCTGCCAATACCATCGCCGTTCTGTCACGTGAAAACATCACGCTCTTATTTGAATATTTATAACCGGTCGTCATTACAATGCACATATCCAAAAAGGAGTTCATTACTATGCACATATCCAAAAGGAAATCATGATATCTGCAATAACAAATTTTACTAGTGAAAATGTAATTTTAACATGTAAGAATTAAATTACAGATATCAAGAATTTAATTACAGATATCAAGAAGAACGTTTCTTACTAGTTGTAATTTCATTTGTGATATCATGAATGTATTTCTGCAGTGATGGCGTCATTTTTGATATCAAGAATTAAATTCCTGATATCATCAATCATCATTTCTGATATCAAGAATTTAATTGTTGATATCTAGAATTGTAATTGTTGATATCAACAATTCATATCCTACATGTGTTTTAAATGTTAAAATGGCGACAAAACTATTACAGATATCAAAAATGCATTTCTTACTAGTACTAATTCTGAATACAGATATCAGCTTTGTTCTTCTTACTAGTGGAAATATATTGTTTGATATCAATAATTATATTGTTACTAGTAAAAATGCGGATTTCTGATATCAAGAATTCAATTGTCACTAGTTGAAATGCCTATTCTTGATATCAACAATTGAATTGTTACTAGTAAAAATGTTCATTTTGATATCTGAAAATGTATTTGTGATATCAATATAATTTCAGATATCTAAAATGTCTTTCTTACTAGTAACAATCACATTCATGATATCAGAAATGAATATTGTTACTAGTGACAATCTAATTATTGATATCAAAAATTAACATTATTACTAGTAACAATTAAATTGTTGATATCAAGAATAGATGTTTGCACTAGTAACAAAGTAATTATTGATATCAGAAATTCACATTCTTACTAGTAAGAATTGTATTTCTGATAACTGAAATTGGAATTTCTACTAGTAAGAAATCAATTGTTGATATCAAGAATTGATTTTGAATGGCCTTATGGGGACATGTCACTAGTGAAAATACAATTACTGATATCAAGAATTAGAGTTTTCACTAGTGGAAATTGAATTCTTGATATCAAAATGAGCATTTTAACTAGTGAAAATTGAATTTTGATATCAAGAATTAATGTTGTTACTAGTGGAAATGTAATTTCTGATATCAAAAATGGTCATTGTTACTAGTGGAAATCTAATTCCTGATATCAAGAATTAACATTTTAACTAGTGAAAATTGAATTGTTGATATCACAAATACATATCCTGCGATTTGATTAAAAGTTAAAACGGCTTGCCATAGGATAGTTCACTTTATGATTATTTAGAAAGAGTATGGAGGTAAGCAGAGGCCCGGAAGATTCACTTGTCTTTGTTTTGTCGGAAGCCAGGTAAGAACTGCTGGCGTAGGCAGGTGTTCTCTGTTTGCTTTCTTAGTTGCCCTACCAGTTTACTGTTGTTTATTATTTGCTTGAGTTATGTTTGTTTATAGTTTATGACCTGTTTTGTGTTCTTGTCTTTGGGTGGTGTAAATACTTTTTTCCTTGTTTATGTGTGAAGTAAAAGAAGGCGTACATGGCGTCTTGAAGCGTTACTTTGTGTCTGTGATTGACTTATGTGTTCGTTCCGAATCAGCTGTTTAAGTTAATTTGATTAATG